>RXID01022004.1:0-141818 GCA_005019695.1 Trichopus zeylanicus subsp. travancoricus | reverse complement strand
GGGGGGGGGTGGGGCCGAATCTGTACCCAACGGAACTCAGATTAGAAGCTTTCTACCCGCACTACCTAGACCCACCTTGCCTGAAGCCTTCGCTTTTTCGGAATACGGGAGAGTACGGTAGTAATGGGCGGAATAAGTGGGCTGGCTGGCGGGAACCTGCGGTAGCGCCTCTTGCCCTGCGCTCAAAAACGCTTCAAAGACAAAAAATTCTGCTTTGACAGTCTCTATAGAATGAATAAAAGCACTGTAAACTATCCGCTTCAAAAAGATAGTTGGTTGAATGAAACTGAAACCTGATTTCTTCTCCTTTATTCCCGTAACACTAAGATAGCTTTTCTGAAATAAGTTTACTTTGAAAAGAGCATCTTTGGTGAAAGAAAGAGTGCTTAGGGCAGAAGCATAACGCACGCACTTCAATCCAAAGAAGCAAGACGAAGATCTTTTTCTTTCTATACGCAATTTCGAAAAAAGGGCTAAATACATACATATAGAGAGGCGCAATCAGTATAGTAAAAATTGGAGGCTATCTGAACAACTAGATTCATTTGGTAACTACTTACCTGACTATATCCCCTCGCCAACTCCCAGCTCTCCTTTAGAAATTGCAACTCCGGAACTAAGGATAGGATTCCATTCGGAGAAAGAAATAGGGCATTGGGTAATGGTAGGGTAGATATCTAAAGGGTCGCCTTCTCGATCTTTCGTTGGAGCTTAGCTTCCCAACCGAACAACCCGGTTCTTCCTCTTCTATCACTCGCTTCCCTCGCTTCCATTGTGCGTACTTTCATCTGTTCCATATCTGCTGTTAACTCTTCCTCTCTTGCTGCCAAAAGGGACTGAACATCTTTTAACTTCTGGCTTCTCATCCTTCCTTTCCTTTTTCAAGTCTATTCAAAGATAGAGGAAAGATAGAGAAGAAAGAAGCAAGATGAGAGAGAAAATGGAAAGAATGTCTCTTAGAATTAGAAACGTGCGAAGTCTCAGTAGATTCTTATACAGTTACATTTACACTAACAAATGTTACAGTACATCGTCAGGGTCAGGGTCTGAAGTAGTGGAGGCTTTCTGGAAAGACTTTGAAAGTCAGATTTCTGAGTGCGTAAAGTCCGATGTGGAAGGTTCTTCAGATGCGGACGGAGAGAGTTCAAAGGTTAGCCAGTATCACGATCAAGTTATCCATTTGTTACGGGAGAGCAAGCACATATCTTCGAATTCCAAGGAAGGATTAAGGGCTTTACAGACTCAGATAGAAGATATTAGCACAGAGTTTAAAGAAGACAATAAACATTGGAGTTCACCTAACTTGGTAAAGCTACTGATTCGGGAGTCCCAACCTACTGCAAAGGAATATCTTAAGTCATGCTTGGAGAAAGAGGAACTCACTCGTATTCAAGATTTCGGTCATTATACAGTCAGTGTATCATCATTCACGTCCTAGCTATGGTCTTTCATTGTATTCAATCACAGTCGGTAGTTCGTCTTTCTACTCTGGTGGAGCAACCGGATAGTGTAGTAAGATCGCAAGCATCTATTCTCAGCCGAAAGAAAAAGACCACGTCAAAGGAGGTTAATAAGGAGTCCAAGCCCAAAGGTCGGAACAAGAGGAAAAACTATGCTCTTGCAGCTTCTTGGTAGAATTCATGGTTGACAGGGAATTAATCAAAGTATCTAGTGACATTCACTTCAAAAAAGACGCCCTTCCGGTAGTCAAGAATCATCGTGGATACATACCCATGACTTGCTATGCAATGTGTTGCTTTGATATGACCTTGTTACCAATTAAACTCAACCTTCCCATGGTCTGTGAACCCTTGCCCTGGACTCCTTCTGTGAGAAACCCTTCAACCTTATCAGACATGAGAGGTGGGTACCTAAGCGCCCCTGCAGCCGAGTTCTATCATAGGTTTAGGATGCTCACATCTCGTGATCTTAACCATCTCTATGTACAATTACACACTCCGCAGTACATGAAACTGAGTGAGGACTTCAATCACTTGCAGTCACAGGGCTTCGAGATCAACAGTGAGGTGCTAAATTACATCAAGGGAAATTCTAACAGCTTAGTTGATGAGGGTCTTCTAATGCCTCGGATACTTGCCCACGTCAATCTAAAAGTCAAAGAAGCTTTGGTGCTGTTGAAGAAGTGTTTCCTAAGCAACGATGAATTGAGAGGTTGTATTAGCTTGAGTGTTCTATTAACAGAGTTAATGACAAGAGTGCAGCGTGCTAGGTACGAAGACTTTCTCATCACCCTTGCTTCAGCGTATGAAGGCTATCGCTTCTATCTTCCTGCCTTTATGGACTTTCGTGGGAGAATCTACCGGCTGGTGTGTTGCACTTCCATGAGAGGGACCTGGCCCGCAGTTTAATCGTCTTTGCTGCTGATGAAAGTCAGAAGATACGGGAGCATGAAAGAGAAAGAGTACACCAAGACCTCTCGTGTGCCGCTGCATTTAAGTATCAGAAGTTCCCTTTCTTTGAAGAAGCTCAGAAGTGGTATAAGGAGAACCATGTTCTAATGTCTACCTCGGACGAGAGCGTTATTCAAGTTGCATTTAAAGCGAGTGATCCCTTTCAGTTTCTATCCAAGGTACTCTCTCTGTCTAAGGGTCGTGACTTGCATAAGGTTCCTGTCACTACGAGGGGCGAGGATATCAAGGACATGTACGTATGCTTGCAACAAGAGCTTAAGGATTACTTGGCAAAGGACGAGGAGATCACAGTCATTCATCTATCTATGTTAACAAGAAAGCTTGTGAAATTACTCTTCATGCCATTGATCTACGGGAAAACAGTTATAAGCATGGCTCAGGATATCAGGGATGTTTACGGATCATTGCTCTCTTATAAGGAAAGTTATGGACTAGCTTCGTCGTGCTACCACTTGTGGACTCTAAAATACCCCCAGATAGTTAATTTGATGAAGTTGCTCAACCTTATCGGCTGGTTCTGCTCTGTCTTGGATAGACCTGTGCACTATAGTCTACCATATTTTACAACGACACAGGACTACTTTTGCAGTAAAGGAGCCAGTATCTGGATATATGATCGAGCCGTCAATAAGCGACGTAGGGTGACACTCAGAGTGCCTACTACAGATAGAGAGTCCAGAAAGAGTCGAGTGGCTACATGTGTCAATTTTATCCATCAAAAGGACGCATACTTAGCTATGAGAGTGGTTGAACAACTGTCTTCGACAGAAAGAAGAGCTCCTATCTACAAAGTTATGATAACTTTATTACAACTGCTCTTTTCACTAGGAAGCTCCCAGAAATCTAAACAGATGTCTTTGCTGACCTGGGTTATCCACTTCGGATGATCGATGACTTCCTCAAAAAAAATCTGATTAAGCCATTCTTCCCATATTACTACATGGATCTATCCAACTCTCCTTCAGTGAAGAAGTCAACCTCTGGACCGGTAGGAGAGTGGCTCCTAAGGGATCCAAGCCCAAAGGTCTATCACTGGGTGAATGACCCTATTCCATGTGAGCATCTTCAATCGATCTTGGAATCTCTGAGGAAGCATCTTGTGAAGAAAGTCAAATGGAAGAAGTGTGAAGATCTGGTCACTTGCTATAAGTCCTATGTTTATACTGTTTGCGGGGACTTTCGCAGCCCTTCGGCTGGTGGTCACTGCCATGCTCAGAGAGTTAGGGTTTGTTTGTTTCGATTCCCGAAATCGGGAATAGGAGGAATGGAGGGAATTGAGAGCCCAATTCCCTCCATTCCGGTATTTGTTTCGATTTCCAGAATTAAAATCGGGAGAATCGACTATTTCCGAATTCCCACTTATTCCCGGTTTTAATTTTCTCTCAAAACGAGGGGGAAAACACCCGTGTTTTCCCCTCGTTTTTTCACTGTAGCACTCCGATCAATTCCGATTTTTCCACGAATTCCTCCCCATTCCCGTCGTCTTCTTCCGGCCAGCTCCTCCTCATCGTCCAGCTCCGAGGCCGTTCGCCTTCTTCCCGTCCAGCTCCTCCTCATCGTCTAGCCTCCTCTTCTCCCACGAGCTCATCTTCTCCGTCGAGCTGCCGAGCTCGTCTTCTCCACCGAGCTCGTCTTCTCCGCCGAGCTCGTCTTCTCCCACGAGCTCGTCTTCTCCGCCGAGCTCGTCTTCTCCACGCCGAGCTCGTCTTCTCCACGCCGAGCTCGTCTTCTCCCCCGAGCTCGTCTTCTCCGCCGAGCTCGTCTTCTCCACACCGAGCTCGTCTTCTCCGCTGCTCCGAATCAGTGCGCCGGAGTGCCGGAGCGCCTGCCTCCCACGATTCGAGAGCTCATCTTCATCAGAGCTCGTGATTTCGTCCGGCCGGCCGAGTTCAGAGCTCCATCGCCTCGAGTTTTGGTTGATTCTATTAGCTTCGATACTGTAGTGTTCTGTTGGTTAATGGGTGATTAATAAGAGTGCTTTAATTGCAGAAATCACGGGCAAGTTCTCTACAAATGAGAACAAGATTACTATTGGATTCGTGTTTGCATCGGATGACCTGACCATAGCGAAGATAAAAGCAAACAACTCTGGGAAGCTGAGGGCCCTTCTTCAGCATGAGCCGAAGCCGAAATTTGTCCTGACAATCTTTGGCGAGTTTCGGCTTGACACTTGCTCTCAAGTTTTGGGTCTTTTTCTAAAATCTTATTAATTTTTAAAATTATTTTAATAATTTTAAAATTAAAATTATTTTATTACTCAAATTACTTAAATATTACTTATTTTTACAAAAATAAGTATATATTTTCTATGTTTATTAAAATTATTCTAGAAGATAATAACAAAATTATATTAAATAAATCTGTAATTAATTATAATAAGTTATTTACATAGTCTGTTTTTTTATTTTTTAAAAATATTTATTATTTTAAATTGTTTTTATATATTTCTCAATTCTCTACGGTAAAAATTCATCCAAATACAAGAATTCAACCACTTATGGAATTGATCAATTTTATTTGTCAACCAAACAACAGGAATTACTCCATTCTCAATTTCCTACAGTAAATACTAATCCAAATACTGTAATTATCTAATTCTTTCAATTTCCTCGATTCCCTATAATCACTTAATTCCCACCATTTCACGAATCCTAAATCCGGAATCGAGCGAAACGCACCCTTAATGATTTCCACAATCGGATGAATGGTTCTCTTAAGAAAAGCGCAGACGGTGCTGTGCACTACTTTAGTTTACATTATGTCGTAAGACGATGAAGAGGAACATTCAAACTATCAAAGGAAGTGTGGAAAACCAGATCACTAAGTGGAATCTTTCGTCGAAGAAAGCCACAGCATATTAGAATTCTGCATCCATAACCATTCCTTACTCAGAAACCCAGTTTCAAGGGTATTGGAAGAACTTGGAGAGTTTCTTTGGTTTCGACGACTTCCGCTTCCACCGAGATTCCGCCATTAAACGAAGATGGGGGGTTTTGTTTTCACTGCTTCAAGTCCTCATCGATTCTCTCTTCTCCGGATCCTGATTCCTCTCTCTCTATCGCCTTTACTGCGGCTTGGCTTCTCCCTTCTTTTCTTGTTACTTTAACTGCTATTTTGACTCGTACTGAACACGAACCACAGCCAGCTGCAGCTACCGGAAAAGAAAGAACTCTTTCGGAAGCAAGAACTGGAGCTACAGCTTAACCTGCAACACCAAGAACTAGAGCTATTTGAACAGCACGAACAACTTTGACTCGTACTGTCTCACCAGCTACTGGATAAGCTGTCAAAGAAGCTACTGCTACTGGAACTTTTTTAAAGAGGATTTTGTTTCAATTCAATGCACCCGACTAAGAGGAAGAGGAATAGGATCAGACTTTTGTGAAAGTGCCCCAAATAGCTCTAAGTCTGACCAAGAAAAATCAAACCTCCTTTCTCGATGCCCTAAACTGTTGCGGAAAATATCGATGTCCACCACAATTCACAATATAGAGGAAGAACAGAAAAGAGGAAAAGATAACACACAAGAGATATATGTGGGAAGACGATCCAGAGAATATTGTATTGATGAGGAAGAGAAAAGAGAAGATTACAACGACGGGAGACGAAACTCCAATATCACCCAACTCTCACTCTCTATTTTCTATCTCTTGAGACCCTTACATCAATGGTGTATTTATAGATGTGCCTAATGATGTTTGAGTCAAAATAGAAGACTGACTCAAATAAGACTTCTACTAATTTAAGACTTCTAGAAGATAAATCTAGATAAGGATTAGGCCCATTAATATAATTAAGACTATCCGAAAAATCCGGATTCGAGACACCATAAAGCCAACAATCTCCACCTTGGCTCGAATCATCTTATTCTCTGAATTTGAATCTTCAATAGATGTCTTTACCATTACCTCCTGGGATAGGATCAACGACCTTGAATATTGATCAAGTCCAAACAGAGGTTGAACTTATCAATCGGAATCACCTTCGTCAACATATCTGCAGGATTTCTTGAAGTATGAATCTTTTGTAAAGAAATCTCGCCGTCTTCAATAATATCCCGAATAAAATGAAATCGGACATCTATATGCTTTGATCTGGCATGATACATTTGGTTCTTCGCAAGGTGTATGGCGCTCTGACTGTCGCAAAAAATAGGAAGAACGTGTTGAGAAAAACCAATTTCACTTGCCAAACCTTTTAGCCATAGGGCTTCTTTAACGGCTTCTGTAGCTGCCATATACTCAGACTCTGTTGTAGATAATGCTACAGTTGACTGTAAGGTACACCTCCAACTAATAGGTCCTCCACAAAGAGTGAAAAGATAACCAGTGAGGGATCGGCGTCGATCAAGGTCTCCAGCATAGTCTGAATCGACATAGCCAATAATTTTGGCCTCTTGCACTATGTTCCTGTCGAAACATAAACCAATATTAAGAGTACCTTTAATATATCTTAATAGCCATTTCATGGCCTGCCAATGCTCTTTTCCTGGATTTGCCATGTAACGACTAACAACGCTGACTGCTTGTGCAATATCAGGTCTTGTGCATACCATAGCATACATTAGACTTCCAACAGCACTTGAAAATGGGATGTTCTCCATGTATGCATGCTCTTCATCTGTAGAAGGACATTGTTGAGCTGAAAGCTTGAAGTGAGATACCAAAGGAGTACTGACGGATTTTGAATTCTGCATGTGAAAATGAGAAATAATCTTCTCGAGATATTTGCTCTGTTTAAGTCATAATTTTCCATGCTTTTGATCTCGATCAATCTCCATACCGAGAATCTTCCTTGCAGCACCTAAATCTTTCATCTCAAATTCCTTTTTCATTTTAAACTTTAAATCATTCAGTAGAGATATGTCTTGAGTAGCGATAAGCATATCATCAACATAAAGAAGCAATATAATAAATGAGTTATTGGCATGCATCTTAAAATAAACACAGCAATCATGTTTGCAGTGGATGAAATCTTGACCCAGCATAAAACTGTCAAACCTTTTATACCATTGCCTTGGAGACTGTTTCAAACCATAAAGTGATTTGTTCAACTTGCAAACAAAATTTTCTTTGCCTTCTTGGATGAACCCTTCAGGCTGTTGCATAAAAATTTGTTCTTCTAATTCTCCATGCAGAAAGGCAGTTTTGACATCAAGCTGCTCTAACTCAACATTATGAAAAGCAACTAAAGCAAGTAGAAAACGAATAGATGTGTGTTTAACCACAGGAGAGAAAATTTCATTAAAGTCAATACCCTCCTTTTGTGAATACCCTTTTGCAACTAAACGGGGCTTGAATTTAACACCATCTATCTCAGAGAAATCCTCTTTCTTTCGAAATACCCACTTGCAACCAATTGCTCTTTTACCTTTTGGTAATTTCATCAGATCCCAAGTATGGTTCTTTTGAAGAGAGTCCATCTCTTCATTCATAGCAGCTTGCCACTGAGAAGAATTCTTATCCTGTACTGCTTCTTTATAAGAAGAAGGATCACCATTGTTAGTAACTAAAGCAAAAGCTACCATATCTTCAAAACCATACCTTTCAGGTGGCTTTATTTTTCTTTGAGATCTTCGAAGTGGAGTCTTTTCAGAAATTTGATTCTTAAGATTTTCTTGAGAGTTGGGCATACCTTGAATATCTTCTTCTGAAGGAATTACATGCTCCACCTCCACTTGCATTATATCATTGGGATCTTTCTTGAGAGATTTTAGCATACCACTTTCATCAAATACTATGTCTCTCTCAATAATTACATTTGAAATAGTAGGATCCCACAAACGATAGCCTTTGACGCCTTTGGCATAACCCAGAAAATACACTTTTTGGAACGTGCATCTAACTTATCCTTGACAACATGCACATAAGCAGAGCAACCAAAAATCTTTAAAGAAGAATAATTTGCAGGTTGACCAGTCCATACCTCTTCAGGAGTCTTGCAATCAATGGCTGTTTGAGGAGAGCGATTCACAATGAAGCATGCTGTATTGACTGCTTCTGCCCAAAAATCTTTATCAAGATTAGCTGTACTGAGCATACTGCGTGCTTTCTCCAATAAGGTTCTGTTCATCTTTTCAGCCACACCGTTTTGTTGAGGTTTTCCTGGGATGGTAAAGTGACGCTTGATGCCTTCATCTTCACAGAAATTGAGAAACTCTGTTGATTTGTACTCTCCGCCATTATCACTTCTGAGATATTTGATTTTTCTGCCAGTCCTTTTTTCAACTGAAGTTTTCCACCGTTTGAAAACAGAAAACACCTCGGCTTTGTGATGCAAAAAATAAATCCACACTTTTCTGGAAAAATCATCAATAAAACTGACAAAATAACGAGCACCAGATTTTGATGGAATAGGAGAGCACCACACATCAGAATGAATATAATCAATTAAGCCTTTAGTGCAATGAATACCAGTGTTAAACTTTACCTTGGACTGTTTACCATAGAGACAATACTCGCAGAAATCCAATTTGCATGAGTTGAGACCTTTCAGTAATTTTCTTTTGTTGAGCTCATTTAAACCTTGCTCACTCATATGACCGAGACGCATATGCCATAATTGAGTCATATCAGAAGAAGAAGAAGACTGAGAAATTGCTGCTCCACCTGCAACGGTTTTTCCTACTAACTCATATAAATTTCCATGCTTTAGGCCCTTCATTACTATCAATGAGCCTTTAGTAACCTTAAAAACTCCACTTTCAGCAGAATACTTATAACCAGCAGAATCCATAGCACCCAAAGAGATCAAATTCTTTTTCAAATCAGGAACATGTCTGACATCAGTAAGAGTTCTAATAATATTATCAAACATCTTAATTTTGATTGTTCCAATTCCAACAGTTTTACATGGATTATTATTACCCATCAAAACTAAACCACCATCATAAGGCGTGTAGTTTTCAAACCAATCCTTATTAGGACACATGTGATAAGAACAACCAGAATCAAGAATCCAAATATCATGGTACGATCAAAATTAGAACTAATAGAGAGAACGTTACCCAAATTATCATCAGAACTCTCTTCAATAACTGAAACTTGTTCTTTGGCTTGCTCTTTAGATTGAGATTCTCTTTCTTTCTTTGTTTTGAGCTTCCAACAATCTTTAATTGCATGTCCCATCTTCTTACAATATCTGCAGTTTATTTCTTTGGATTTGGATCTAGAACGACCTGTTCTTGATCTTTCTTTGGTACGACCTTTGACAATTAATGCTTCTGAGTGTGACACATCCCCTCCAATCTTTTTTAAATATTCATTAGATAGAAGGGCAGCAGAGATATCGTCAAATTTCAAATCCTTTCCATACATGAGAGTAGTTTTAAGATTCTCAAGAGAAGGAGGTAAGGACGATAATAAAATAATTGCCTTGTCTTCATCTTCAATGTTAACATCAATGCTTAACAATTGAGAGACAAGTTTATTGAAAGCATTAAGATGATCAACTATATTCGTACCTTCTGTCATTCGAAAATTGAAAAGCTTCTGCTTTAAATAAACTCGATTTGAGATAGATTTACTTATATACTGTTTCTCCAGCTTTTTCCATAACTCTGAAGGTGATATTTCATCAAGAAACGGATAGAGTACCTCATCGGTAAGACTGAGGATTGCCTTTTGGTTTTCCCAGACACTTTCGGTGACATCTTCAGGCTTGACGTCCTCCAATGTGTGTCTCAACCCTTGTTGAGTAAGAATTGCACGAACTCTTGCTTGCCAAATAGGAAATCCTTGCTTTCCATTGAATTTCTCTATATCGAACTTCGTAGTAGACATATTGAACCAAGCTCTGATACCACTTATTGCGGAAAATATCGATGTCCACCACAATTCACAATATAGAGGAAGAACATAAAAGAGGAAAAGATAGCACACAAGAGATATATGTGGGAAGACGATCCAGAGAATATTGTATTGATGAGGAAGAGAAAAGAGAAGATTACAACGACGGAGACGAAACTCCAATATCACCAACTCTCACTCTCTATTTTCTATATCTATTGAGACCCTTACATCAATGGTGTATTTATAGATGTGGCCTAATGATGTTTGAGTCAAAATAGAAGACTGACTCAAATAAGAGTTCTACTAATTTAAGACTTCTAGAAGATAAATCTAGATAAGGATTAGGCCCATTAATATAATTAAGACTATCCGAAAAATCAGGATTCGAGACACCATAAAGCCAACACTAAACATCGTATTGATCGTTCAGCGGCCTTCAAACGGCCTATCCGTTGCCTTTTGATTCAGAGCCTCATCAGATCTATTTTTCTACGCGCCCCAACTCTCGTAAACTCGGATTCCCCGCCCCGCTTGGCTGAATTTACATTCCGACTTCTTATAGTCCAAGTAAAGGATGAGGGGTGCCCTAAATGTGTGCGGTAGCACTCCTTATTTCCAGAAAATAGGAGTAGAATGAAAAGAGGCGCAAGCCTGTAATCTTCGATTTTCCGCCTTTGAAATGCACTTTTGCTCTTGTTTGATGTGACAACTCAGAAAAGCTCTTTGCCTCAGGTTTCTGTAACTAAAAAGGGGCAATCCAGAAAGTCAATGCAGTCAAGCCAGTAAGTAGGGGGGGGGACTGCAAAAGTAGGGGGGGTCCAGCTTTGCAGTCTAGCGAGTCAAGGGATGAAAGCGAAGAAAGCGGTTTTTCCTCAAGCTCAGTTCAGCTCACGAAGAAGACGAAGACCTCGCTGTCTTATCCCGGCACAAATGCCAATGTATATGTTGGGTGGTAGCAGTTTGAAAGAGCAAAAAAGACCGAGCGAAAGACCCCTTAGGGGTCGAGCGCCAGCTCGGGGGGTAATCTGTGCGTCGTAGAAAGCAAGACGAAGAATTTTCCACCGCTGCAAGCTCCTTTTGAGCTGGGGCAATCAATCAGTCCATTCATTCTTGCCCTTCATTCAATAGATCGCTTAGCTCTACTTCTCAGTCAATCCATATCAAAGCTTTGCATTTTTTTCTTTTCTGTACTCGATGACCGCTTAATTCATCTTTCCCTTCCCGCTCCTGAATGAGTTGTGGAAGTTCCCCCCACTTCCTACGGTCTTGGCCTGAAATAAAGTGATCTCTGAAACTGAAAGCCTTTCGACTGAAAAGTGACCAAGCTAATCAAGGCTGACGACGCATAGAAAGAGAATGAAAAGGAGCTCTCTAGTTGGGATTCACACGCACAGCCTTATCCTATGAGCTTTACCTCGTAAAATGCTACGCGCCTGCCGACGTCTTTCCCGCGCTAAGGATTCATTCCAGCCGCCCATCCTACTAGCAAGCGCCTTAATACCAGATACGCTTATTGCGGAGTTCTCGCGCGGTAATCAAGTTCTCGTTGTTAGAAAGCATTATATAATAGAAAGAAAGGTGCGGAACTACTTTCTATATTCTAATGGGAAGGCGCTTGCGGAACGATCGACAAAGCCGATTAGCTCTTCTGCTCTGTATCCGGGTGAGCTTCCTGACAGGCTCAACGTAGTTCGGTTCACGAGGTGGAACGAGCCCTACTGAAATAACGGCTACCATAAGTATAGAACACCCACAATACAATCAGGTCCCGTGAATCAACATTACAATCCATAAGTAGCCTCTCTTTTGTTATCCTACCCTCAGAGCAACCTACCCGCACTTCTCTCTCTTCACTTGGGTGACTCAAGTCACGCCCATATCAAGCCTTGATGAGGAGGCGAATCTTCAACATTCCCTCCGGGGGGTTCAGCCGCGTCGTCTTGGGCAAGGAGTCCTTCCATCTTCATTCGAGAAGTGATCATCGGGCGGTGCATCCATCGTACGCCTTCCTGCCTTATCACTTAAAGCTAGCCACCCCAGAACATCTTCTTTTCCTTGCCCCCTCCCCCATATTGATATCCGCCGTTGAACATACCGCAGGTCACGGAATGTTGTCATTCATGGATGGGTTTTCGGGTTACAATCAAATGTTGATGGCGGAAGAAGATCGGGAGAATTCATCACACCCTTTGTTTTTAAATAAGCTAAAGCGCGGTCTCAAAAACACCGGTGCTACGTATCAGAGGGCGGTCACGTATCAGAGGGCTATGACCGCCCTATGTAACGATATGATGCACAAAGAGATGGAGGGTAAGCATTCCATAACTATAAAGCTCTATCATGCGGCAACAAATTGGAGATGTATGGTCACTGCTGTTTACGCCCCAACCTCTGACGCTGGGCGTAGACTCTTATGGGAAGAACTGCTATCCGTGCGTCAGTTGTCATCTCTCCGGGTGGGGATTTCAACACGACCCAATGAAACCCTTATAGCAACAAGGCGTCGGCCTTATTAGTTTAGGCCCTTTCGAAGCTTCCGCCCAGCAAGAGGACGCGTTCGCTTAGGCTTTCGTCAGGCGTCAAAGACCAGCAATCTAACTAAAGCTAACGCTATACTAATTGAGCGTCATTGCTTTTATGCGCATTATGCTTTTATGCTTCTTGCTTTAATTCGCCTTGTTGCTATAAATCCTGCTCCATCCGTTGCTTGGTGGGGTCGGGATATGCTATTAATTCTTTAAAGGGGGAACTCAGTCGAGTCTTCCCGGTAAGCTTTCCTGGGCTTGAAAAGGCTTGGGAATGGACTGGGATAGGGTTCCGAAGCTTCGACTTCCTGGCCTGAAAAATAGCTATAAGGCAGTTCCCAATCTCTGGGCTATGGGGGTAATCCAGGTCTAGTCTATGGGGATCGGAGGTCAAAATACCTAGAGGACATAGGCATTATTGTGTTAAGGGCATATAGAAGTACGGAGGAGACAAAAAGCAAAGCAAAAGAAAAGAAAGGGAGCCAAAGCCCTTATTTTTCAGATAGAAAGGAGCCAAAGGAAAGGAAAAGGGCTGGTCATTGGTCTTTGGAATATTCCCCTTGGGGAGCGGGATTTGGACCTGCGAAAGCGTGCCAGGTTGGGTCTTTCCATAGGCGCCTATCCTATCATAGGGCGTGGCGTACCAATAGGGGTATGCCCTATTTAAACTAGGGTAACGAGGTTTGCTTTCGTCACCTCCATCTAACGAACCCACAATACAATCAGACACAAGAACAATAAAGACACCTGGCGCCTTTTTCAATAAAGTTCAGGCTACCCAAATTCCATATTGGGGAAGCTACCGATTCCCTATGGTCCCACCTTTGCGAAACCTTTCCTTAGTTAGCTTTATATTCCAAGGAATGCAATGCCGCCGGTCTACCTACCCGACCTTCCCCGGGGCTCATCTCATGGGATTCCGAAACCCACAGTGACTCTTGCCTTCTTCCCCAACCCCTTGTTGATGCACTCGGATAGCCTTTCGCTAGGCCTCCTGTTCGCGCAAAACCGAGAGTTCCTCTTGTTACGAAATGAAATAAGCTTATTGCTTTTTTTTCTTTCGAGGAGGTCCTCACTTTAGTTGCTGCGTCGAAAGAACATATTGCCAGTGAGTGCTATCAACCTTCAGTTCAGTCTCGGAGCTGATCTATCCTGGGGAGTGCTTTGCTCTCTCTTGGGCACGACTTCCTCAGGCTTACCAAAATCCAAGGACACACATTCTCGGCTTACCCTTGACTTGCCTTCTTGCCCATGAGCACGGGGGAAAGCTTTGAATTTTGAGTACACTTACCCAATAACCTCTATGACTTTTAAGCTTGCAGCAGCTTCTCTCTTTCTTCTGGGATCGCTCCGACCGCGCGAATGTACTCTTTTCTCTTATCTTTTAATAAGGAAGCAGATCCATCGAATAGAATAGCGTAAGAATAAGCTTACTTTCGCAAGCGTCTTGTCTTGCTTGCCCCAGAAAGAAATCTTGCACAGCTATTCCTTTCCCAGCTATATGCTTAACAACTACCCATTTTGCTTCTTTGCTTCAGAAAAAAGTTATTTCATCCCATTAGGCGTATAGGCTGAACGATGACGCTAGTATAGGCTGAACCCGAAGAAATTTCGTTTGACGGTGATCCCTCCCTTATGTTTAGGTCTTCCAGCATGTACCCCTATGAACTCAGCTCTTCGGGTCCTCAAGTGAAATGGTAGTCTTTTTGCTTTAGTGAATCAGATCGTAGAGTGAATCAGATGGTAGTTCGCGTGCTCAAGTGAAATGTGGTAGTTCGCGTGCTCAAGTGAAATGGTAGTAGTCTTTTTGCTTTAGTGAATCATCTGGTTGTAGTCTTTTTTGAAGAGTAAGTCAGATTTCTTTCATCAAATGGTACTTAGTCAGATGGTAGTTGGGCAGATTTCTTGTTATAAACCGGACCACAGGACCACACCTCTGGGCTGGGTAGGGAAAGAAAGCCGGCGCCAACCCTCAAGGGCAGACGTGCAAAGAATTGCAGCTAGTGAGCAAGTCAGAAAGTCAGTCTTTATTTCTTTTTTGACAATCTTTAGAAATTGCATTTTGAGTTAGTCACTTCTATGGATTTTTTTGTTGTTTTCTTCAAGGATCGAAAACAGAGGTCGATCCAAAATAAAAAAAAAGGAGGTTCATGGCCAAGGGTAAAGATATTCGAGTTATTTTGGAATGTACCAGTTCTGGCCGAAATAGTATTAAGATAGAATTGCCGGGTATTTCTAGATATATTACTCAAAAGAGTCGACACAATACACCCAATCGGTTATTTGCAAATCCATTTTTTCGCTATTGTTGCACACATACAATGAATGGTGAAATAAAGAAATAGATCGAAAGGAACACGTGTAGGATCTTTCCACGGAAGAGGAAGAGGAAGAACTTAACGTATATACAACACAATTATTATAAGGAAGAAGCCGGTCAAGACCAGAGGATCCATATCATGTGGCTCACATTCCGTGGTCGACTTCCCGGCGGAATGCTTTCACAGCGGCGCTTTCTCGGACCGTGCGTACTTTATAGGTTCGTGGAACTCTCGCTCGAGAAGTAAGTAAGCTCGAGGTTCCAATGGAGGACCAGATAACCAACTGATGTATGATTTAGAGTGAAGTTCAGTCTCCTCTTCAATTGTTCGTTTGAGAAAGATCCTGATCCACCAGAGCCAAAGCGGTCAGTGCTTTTTATTAGGAAGAATGAAATACTCGAACCGTGGCACCTAAGTCAGTGGTGCCAGCTCCACCCAATGGAATTCCTACCCATCTTGCTTCCCCCTCCGTGAGACTCTATCCAGATCTAAAGAATACGCCAAAGAGCCTTCTTCTAACTAGGAGAGTAAGCAAGCTACCGGAAGCGAAGCTTCTGTTCTGGCTCCCCCCTTTGATTGAATTTTATCCCACCATTCTCTTATATAAGTTCAATCGGTCCGGTCCAACCCAACTCGTTCTGGTTACATACCAACAAAGAAAAGGGAAGGAAAAGGCAAGAGTCGGTCTCCTACACGGTAAAGACGATTCGGTAAAAGAAACCTACCCCGCATCAAAGCGTTTTGTATCGTAGGTCCCGGGAAGAAGTACGGGGTATCCAATATCGATTCAAAGGTCTTCGTTCGGTTGGAGATCGGAAAGGAAAGTTGTACGTGCCGCTACGAGTATCATAGGTTACATACCTTCTTTGATCAGTTCAATCGGTCCCACTATACTCCGTTCACACTCGTCTGTTCGGTATGAGAAATCGGCGGGAGAGAATATCTTTTCTTGGAGCTCGGGTAGAAGCGAAATCCCACAACCGCTAACGCTTAGTCTTTCGCGCTATCAATCCGTTTCCGTTGCTTTTATGCTCATAATGGAAAAAGCTTAGAAGCGTTCATGCGCACAGAAAGAATGAGAATAGAAAAGAAA
Organism: Trichopus zeylanicus subsp. travancoricus; assembly: GCA_005019695.1. Lineage (NCBI taxonomy): Eukaryota > Viridiplantae > Streptophyta > Magnoliopsida > Dioscoreales > Dioscoreaceae > Trichopus > Trichopus zeylanicus. The sequence goes on along the minus strand of RXID01022004.1, from coordinate 125,657 downwards.
GAAGTTAGAAGAGGTACGCTAACGAGGTAAAAGAAAGCTAGGGAAAGAATGGAATTGAAAGAAGAGGTACCACTAGTAGTAGAAAGCCACTTCAAAACAATTTATTTAGAGGTCGACGTAACGGGAAGAATATTCTTGCAACAAGTACCGGCTTTCGACGACCAATGTGTCAGATCAGATGAGCGGCGGAACTTAGTATAGGTTCAATTGCACGATTCTACCGTTCAAGTTGGTAGTGCCTTCGAAGTGGAATACCGCTTTTCAAGTGAAAACAAAATAGCAAGGTCTCCTACACGGCACGGGAAAGACGAATGAATTCGCAAGCCAGATCATGATGGTTCTTTTCTTTGTCGGTCGACTACACTCCAAGACTTTTTTAGCTCTTACTCGGGTGGGTACGGTTCCATTTCTTTATCGGTATTCGTTCGCTCCAAAGTTCGAAGAGGTCCCATACCTTCAAAGAGAATCCGTCTACCGAAAAAGAGGTACGTAGTGATAACTAACAGGTTGGGTATGGGAAAGCGTAGTGGTATCGAATCTTGTAGCTCGATACAGTATCTCATATCTTTGTTCGAAGAGTTGGAATACCGGTTTGGTTCAAATTAAAGTGAAATAGGTCCCACTAGCCTCCTACGTTCTAACTCCGAAGAAGAAGAGCGCACTGGACTTTGGAAGTGATAACATAAATGGGTGGGTATGACTCGTCGGCATGAGAAAGCGTAGTGAGGTATTCGTTCAGCTCGGGACGGAAAATAGGAAAGAGGAAGCCCAGCAGCCGCACTACTCTCAGGCAAGAAAAAAACTCCATAGCCAACGTTAGCGCCTTGTACTCCGACCGAGAGAAGCTAGAAGAAGCTGGAGCCCTTGCGCATTATGCATTACAGCTAACAATTCCATTCCATACCGGTCCCACGCCGGATAGTTCACACTCGGCAGGTTGGGTATGAGGGTTGGGTTCATTAGCTGTTGGCGGTTGGTTGACTACACGGGTTGGGTTCATTAGCGATCGTCAGTTCGGTTGGGTATGACTTTTAGGGTTGGGTAAAAGAAAAAGCTACGTGGTAAACATTCGATGGAGATTCGGAACTCCAACACAAGGCAGAAGAAGACAGAAAGAGAATGCCGCGGTCACTTTCATTTCTTAATATCGTAGTAGAGAAAAAGAGTACGACGAAGAACTGGACTTTGAACGTGATAACAGCTTTCCATTTCACTCGTTGGTGAGGTATTCGGTATGAGTTCTAGTAGTGGTATCGATTCTTGGAGCTCTAACTACAGCTCACTCAGAAGTGAAAGCAGATACGAACAAAAAGCAGGAATCCAATTCTCTTTAGGGCTTGTTTGTTTGGATTCCCGGAACCGGGAATCGGAGGAATGGAGGGAATTAAGAGCCCAATTCCCTCCATTCCGGTGTTTGTTTCCCAGAACTGGAATCGGGAGAATCCACTATTTCTGAATTCCCGCCGATTCCCGGTTTTAATTCCCTCTCAAAACGAGGGGAAAACACCGATTCCCGTGTTTTCCCCTTGTTTTCCACTGTAGCACTCCGATCAATTTCGATTTTTCCCACGAATTCCTCCCCATTCCCGTCGTCTTCTTCCCGTCCAGCTCCTCCTCATTGTCCATCCTCATCTTCTCCCACGAGCTCATCTTCTCCGCCGAGCTTGTCTTCTCCGCCGAGCTCGTCTTCTCCTCCGAGCTCGTCTTCTCCGCCGAGCTTGTCTTCTCCACGTCGAGTCTTCTCCACGCCGAGCTTGTCTTCTCCGCCGAGCTCGTCTTCTCCCCACCGAGCTCGTCTGCTCCGCCGAGCTCGTCTTCTCCGCCGAGCTCGTCTTCTCCCCGAGCTCGTCTTCTCCACACCGAGCTCGTCTTCTCCACCGAGCTCGTCTTCTCCGCTGCCCTGAATCAGTGCGCCGGAGTGCTGGAGCGCCTGCCTCCCACGATTCGAGAGCTCATCTTCATCAGAGCTCGTGATTTCGTCCAGCCGGCCGAGTTCAGAGCTCCATCGCCCCGAGTTTTGGTTGATTCTATTAGCTTCGATACTGTAGTGTTCTGTTGGTTAATGGGTGATTAATAAAAGTGCTTTAGTTGCAGAAATCACAGGCAAGTTCTCTACAAACGAGAACAAGATCACTGTTGGATTTGTGTTTGTATCGGATGACCTGACCACAGCGAAGACAAGAGCAGACGACTCCGGGAAGCTGGGGGCCCTTCTTCATCATCAGCCGAAGTCGAAATTTGTCCTGACAATCTTTGGCGAGTTTCTGCTTGGCACTTGCTCTCAAGTTTTGGGTCTTTTTTTAAAATCTTATTAATTTTTAAAATTATTTCAATAATTTTAAAATTAAAATTATTTTATTACTCAAATTACTTAAATATTACTTATTTTCAAAAAAATAAGTATATATTTTCTATGTTTATTAAAAATTATTTTAGAAGATAATAACAAAATTATATTAAATAAATCTGTAATTAATTATAATAAGTTATTTACATAGTCTGTTTTTTTATTTTTTAAAAATATTTATTAGTTTAAATTATTTTTATATATTTTTCAATTTCTTACCGTAAAAACTCATCCAAACACAAGAATTCAACAACATATGGAATTGATCAATTTCATTTGTCAACCAAACAACGGAAAGGAATTAGTCAATTCCCAATTCCCTACAGTAAATACTCATCCAAACACTGTAATTATCTAATTCCCTCAATTCCTTCAATTCACTGAAATCACTCAATTCCTACAATTCCACGATTCCTAATCCTGGAATCAAAACAAACGAGCCCTTAGAAGAATTACATTTTCTACCACGGGTTGCTTGGCTCAGTCAGAACGAATGGAATTGGAAGCGAGGGACGAGGGGTACTATAGGGAGATAAGGTCAAGTCAGGAGAGGCGAAAGGGAAGACAGAAAGAAGGGCTTTGCTCGGCCAGAGCTAGAGATCCTTGAGAGTCGAGGTATGGTCAGATCTCAGGTGGAAGTCTGTGCAAGTGTTCCCATCCAGCAAGCAAGTCGGTGTCGTTGGGAAGGCTAGCATAGCCCCCAATGCCAGTCTATGATTGATGCTTCAATGATGGGTCTCCTCGCTTTCGGGGTAGATATAGAACTCTCGAGCAGTCCAACTAAAATCTTGGTTATCCTCATTATACATAGAATAGTAGAGAATCGAAATATATTCATTAAGCAAGGGCGTAAGCGGCTTAATTATATGTTATAGATAAAGGGGTGTTGGGGGAGCCGAAAGAGTGTCGAACCGAAATAATATAGTGGGCCGGACACCAAACCATCCCAAAAGCTTAAGCTCATGGGATATGGGTCTTTTTCACTATATATATTGGACCCTATCTATCTAATATCCGATGTGGGACTAATTTATCACACCTGACATTATAACAATCTGCCCCTTCAAGTGTGATTTAACCACATCAATTTTGACACTTTTAATCAAAAACTCTTTTACTCGATCAGTTCCATCGTGTGACCCACACCAACGGGTTTTTGTCTCATTTTTTTTGATTTTTTAAGAGAAACTAATATGCGACTCAATTCAATCGCACAATCACGGTAATTTTAGTTTTAAGAGTTTGTACAGCTTCGAACCTGAAGCTCTGATACCATTTGTTGGGGGAGCCGAAAGAGTGTTGAACCGAAATAATATAGTGGGCCGGACACCAAACCATCCCAAAAGCTTAAGCTCATGGGATATGGGTCTTTTTCACTATATATATTGGACCTATTTATCCAATATCCGATGTGGGACTAATTTATCACACCTGACATTATAACAAAGGGGTGCCGGGTCGATGACTTTTGAGCTTCTCAATCGATAACTGAAGTGAACCGGGGTCAAGTCAACTAAAGTAGGTTAGCTGATATCTAGGGCTTCTATTCCTTATCCAAAGAAAAGCTTTTATCTTTCTTCGTTTGGTGGTTTTCCGCTTTTCTTGCTTCATTGTATGGTAGAAGAAGTGAAGTTCTTTCTTTTAGGGCTACTTACCTTCACACTGTACGGGGAGGAAAGAAGTCGAGAGCTCCTATTGCTTACTGCTTAAAGAAGCACTCATGCCCTTCAAGCTTTTTCTTTTTTGTTGTGGCATAGGTGGGCGGAAGGTTGAAACAAGGTTCCTCCCAGAGAAAAATTCTTTGATTTTGGGGAATTCTTTCCGAGCGAGATGCCTAGTGGGTGACCTTGCTCTAAAACCCGTTACTCTATTGATGCTAGCGGCACCAAAACATTCAAGGAATGCCTCTCTTTTCTCCCAGAGAACTAGACTCGGGAACTAAGCCCAAGGTTTGTGTTTCAAATCTTTCTCCCTTCGCTGACTCTTTATCTTCAGCTTCAATTATAGAGAATTCTGCTTCCTGAGAAATTCTTTTCTTCGTTCGAGCAAGGCTTGTGTAGCCTGTGCGGAGCAAGCCGGAACTGGCTTCGTGACTACTGTCCCAGTAGCCTCAGTAAAGAAGGGACGTACGTTTTAACTCCTAAGCGGCCTTGGTTATCATAGGACAGAATCTATGACTGACCCTTATACCAGCTGTAAGCAAACAAGACGTCTACCTGCATATCCATGGTATCAGCTGCTAGCTTGAGTAAGGATCTTCCCATGAAACCGGAGCAGGAAAAGTTTGGTTCAGGTCTCATGGTATCACTTTGGCTCGGTGAACATGTAGTGCCGCAAGTTCATTCCTACTATGTAAGGCATAGCGCTATCCTATGTTTTTTATCTAAAAGTGCCATTCGGTGTGAAATGCTATCTTGCCCACCCTCAGTAAAGTTTCGAACTATCTCAAGGCCCCTACGATTATCCCATCAGGACTTGTGAAGAGGTTACCTGACTGACTCCAGCGCTGAACTAACGAATCTCGTTTTTCATGTTCTCGATAGTGGAGTGAACTTTCTTTTATTTAAGAGCCAGAAACGGGATTCACAATCGCGTCAGTGCGATGGTTCGTTCGAGCGAGTGGATAGGCAGCGCTCAATTACGTTATTTTCTCAATTGGATATTAGTTGAGTAAGTAGTCGACTTAGACTAGGATATTGGATGGAAGTGGAGTAGTGACGAGACCCGCATGCTCTTTTGATGCGTTCCTCTCCTCTTCACGACAGATGGGATTCCCTATACTAAGCTCTCCATCTTTCAAAGGGCTTCGAAGTCTCATCTCCTCCAAGCAGAGATCCGAGGGGAAATGCGCCAAAAGAAAACCCTCCTTGATCATCCGTCTATTCGGTATGAAATCTAATAATATGGATCTGCGAGATATGGATATGCTCGAAACCGGACCGCATCTCGATTTGCACATGGATAATCTGCTGGTGGACCCCCTTTCCTTCCTTTGGTTCAAAACTCGGTCGAATACGTCGTTAACCTTTGTGGTGGATCGACGAGAGTGCGCCTAGCCAGGAGTGTGGTTGGTGTCATCACCTCCCATGAGCTAGCTGTGCCTTTGCCGGATGTTTATTCGCCCACTCCTTCCTTTACTCTATCAAAAAGGCGATGATTAACAGCCGGGAATTCCGTAAGTAGAGCCTGAAAGTAGCGCTTGGCTCGATTCCTACCACGGACGGGGATACATTTCATCCATATCGCCGGCCTCACATGGACGGAAATGCTTATGCTTATCATATCACAGCTTCCTAAGATGCTAACACAGAGGCTACTATTGCTACGGGAGCTTATTGGTGGAACAAGAAGAGCGGAGTAATTTACATGTGGACATTTAAAACATCAAATCAAGAGCTTCGTACTCAATCAGTAGATCAATGATTCGAATGCGCATCCCTATCCAGTCAATAAAGAAAGATTAGGTTTGTGCTTAAGATAAGATTGAAAGCACAAGTGAGATAGCAGCGAGCTCCATTTTGATATCGGATATTGCATTTCAAATCTCAGTTGTCCTTTAGAGAAAGTGTACTCTGAATTCGATATTGGATTGGACAACCTAAGGACATATACTCCAAGCGGGGAGCCTCCAATAATAGCTGATGAACCACTTTAGACACTTTTACTTCACCGCCTTTGGTTTATTTTCTCATAAGTAATCACAGAGATATGAAGCTTAAAAGAACATTAGCGGACAAAAAGATCTCACTTTAGCAGCTATACAGAAAGAAATCCGTACAGACGTTTTCTAGTCATTGGAAAATCCACAAATAACTCAGTTCGGTTGATACATCCCTTTTTCAAGAACAAAGAAGAAAGTGACTCAAGGGAGGTTGAGAGTCTTCCATAGCGAATAGAGCATCAAGCCTGAAAGCCACCCACTGGAAGAAGAGAAAGCAAGGAAATCCTGTAAAGTATCTGCGATAATAAATAGAGGCTGGTGCCTGCGATAGATAATCATACTCGGCTGGCTCTTTCGCCTTAAAGAAAGCAGTTGTCTCGTCAAACAGAAGCAGTGGAGCTCACGGGCTGATCAGTCAAAATCAAAGTGCGGTAGTGGATCAAAAAAACTGCAAGTGGAAGGAGTATCTTTATTCTGTCCTTGCTTTGTATGATTGCGGTATCACTAGTGGTATGTGTCCGTCTGTGTATCTCTCCTGTTTAGAGGCCAGCCCGTATGTGGTAAGTAGTAACCGTTGAATTCTTATAACAGTTGATGGTTAGACCGAACGAGTGAATTAGATACAGCTTTTGTACTCGTTTACAGTTTCCCGTATCATTTGTAAGGCAAGGGTTAGTGTGCCATATCTGTTCATCGTTAAGGTTGGTATTAATCAAGCTTTCTTCCTGGGTGTGTGTTACCTATATTATCCGTAGGAAACCAACAGTTGAGGTCATCAAAGACTTAGACTTAGGCCTGACTGGTTAGCTAGAATGAATTCGCCTTCAATCATCCTTAGGGCCGATTGAGGTAGGTGATTCGTGTTGCTGTGATTCACCATGACGTATGTTTGGCGAAGGGAAAATCTTTCCTAGTAAAGTTGAGCTGTAGCAACTTTTCTTGCTGATGCCATCTGCTGTACCAATTTCTATCGCTCGATTGTCGAACCTTATGAAGAGCAAAAGTGCGAAAGGACATCTAAGGGCCGGTTCTTAGTCCCGTATGAGTTGTCCTATGTGCAAGGTTCGTAGTCAGCTGAAAGTAGGACTGGAAAAGGGTTTTTATTTCTTCTCAAGCCTATCGCGTCAGCCCACTTTTTTTTTTAATCAATTACGTACGGTAATCTGAGAAATCTCTCCCGTAATGGCCCGGGGAAAGAATATTCCACGCTTGCTTCCTACCCTTCAGGTTTACCTTCGTTCACTCCGAAATCAGTTACCTCGGAGGAATGAAATTTTCCTGGCTTTTATAACCTTTTTCGGGTTGGTTTTGACGGTAAACGATCAAAAAATGGCCTATGAGAGACTTTCCGTCCTAGGCTAGCATGACTTAACTTTATATAGTAGTTAGTGTGCTTTTGGCCTTGCCTGAAACAGTAGTGTGCGCCAGCTACCTTCTACTTCTACCTATGCGGCACACGTCCCACCGACCTCTTCTTGCTTTGTCCTTTGGTTGAAAGAGACCTGGACGATGGATCTACTTATAAAAAAAGGCAAAGGAAAGAGGCCAGAAAGAATCTGGTGATAGAATCCGCCTTACCTAATGACTTTCCTTGGGTGCAAGACAAGAAATCGAATGCAAGGGGAAGACATCACATCAGGGACAGGCCGCCGCTAAGTCCGTTAAGGACTTGCTTGCTCTCAAGAGGGGAAAGAAATTGTCATTTTTTTCTTCTTGAGTGTTCTAGTCCCATCATTCAATGAAACATCTCTGCTGATGATGATCTTTCCACTGCTTGGATTTTCAAGCTTGGAGTTTCAATCATAGCCAATGAAGAGAAAAAACTCACTCTTGCCCTGACGCTTGGTCCGTGGAACATCCAAAGACTCTATATACATTTGTCTTCATTCCACCCGGCGCTTTTGTGGTTGTGTGGCTCTTGTAGTAGCGTTTGGAAAGTCTGAAATTTAGGGATTGGATGCGATTCTCTCTTTCCGGGCTGGAGCCAGTAGGACTTGTGCTTGTGAAGCTGTAAGGTAAAGGGACGTCTCATTTGGTATTTTCTTCACGGCAAATAGAATAGGAGTTTTCCCGGCTGCTGCGTCATATAGATAATAGGCATTTGTTCACGACTCAGCTGCTATTGACTCTGTTGTTGGAAGGGCCACTTCCTTTTCTTTCGAGAGGGGAATCCCCGTCGGCTAGCCAGTCTTTCCTTTCAACTAACCCCGAGCCTAAATACCTGAATAGAATGCCAAGTAGCTCCCATTCTAAAACCTTAGATTTGTTGAATACAAAATCCTCAACGCAAGGAGATAGCCGCTTGGGAAAGAGATTGAACGAGAAGCTTTTGTAGTTTGGTAGCCGAGCCGAGCCACGTAGCGAAGATAGACCCATGATCCCCTAAGGTCGAGCTAGGAACAGACTTGACTGGAACGATCTCTCTTCCTTTCACTATCAGCAGCGCCCCTCGCTCCTATATAAAAAAACCTTGGCTCAAAAGATCTCTGCCTTAGTCTTTGCCAAGGAATCTGTCCTATCGTCGAGTAGCTCCGCACCTCTGCTTGCTAAGAGCTTCTTTCTTTCCCCCTGCAGGCTTAACTGTTAAAGAATACCAAGAACTCAGTCATATCAGTCATATACCCCTTCTCTTCGATCTATCTTCCGGTTTGGAAAGTAGGTGGAGGCTTTACTTCGAGTTTCAGGTATTATCAAAGGTCTAAGACTATTGAGCTGTTTGATGATGTGGCATCCACTCCAGCCTCTTTCTTATTAGCACATGTGCCCGCTCTGTGTCTCACTTACCACCATTTGCCGGTTTTTTGTTCTTTCTCTTTTACATATGAAGAAGTTGTCTATGCTATGAATTTCTTTTTCTCTTTATCTTAATCTTAGCCAGCTTACCGAATGTATCTAAAAGGTTAACTATCCTTTACCTTTATTCCAATTTCAAGAAAGAGGGAATCCCTTTGCCCATCCAACCCTACATGTCCTGACTGCACTGTCTCATTTCATTTTAGGCTTCTTCTTGCTACGTGCAGGATCGTCATACCAGCGCCCTAATTGGTCATGGTCCTAAGCGTGGGTCTGTCTTCCTCTTTGGTTAATCTATGACATCGGAGGCTTGGTCATCTGTCTCGTGATCGTTTGAGTACTTTAGTTCGTAGTGGTGTTCTAGGTAGTGTCCCTGTGTCGGAGTTGTCTCCATGTATGGCCTGTAAACTGGGAAAACAGTTGGCCTCCCTCAAGATCAAGAAAGGATAGAAAAAGGTACTCGAGTAAAGGGAATCAAATGCTTTCGACTCTTTCAAAGGCTGTGAGAAAGAGATAGGATCGGAGTGAAGCTGTGTAAAAACGAATCTACATAAGAACCCGTAGGTAGAGGAGAGTATACGCCCCGCTAAGCTAATAGGGATAGTAGGTGGAGTAGCAGTGGTAACTGCAGTAGCACCTTAAGCAATGGGAACAGCTTGAGCAACTCCTTCGCCGGGGTAAGAAAAAGAGGTGCGCCTTACATAACAACGGCATAGTTCTAGTAGCACAGGTTCACACGTCTTCAATCACGATTACGTTGACGACGAACTTCTTCGGCTTAGCCTTCTTATCTCTTATTATGTCATCATGAGTCTGGAGCGAATCTTGACGGTTTAACCGAACTTTTGACTTTTCATTTTTGTAAATAATGAATCTGTTATATCTTTCACTCGTAGAGGTGTCTACACGCTTTTCTATTCTGTCGAGAGTTTGGATTGCGGAACCGGCACATGAGGAGAAGGTCATTGTGGCTCTCTTGACGTTCTCCTTAGAGGTACTATGGTTTCTTGATCCTTCTTTGTTTTTAACTGCTCAACGATATTCATATGTATAATTTTTTCATTGGTTATAAACTAATTTACAAATGTGTAGTTGTTTTGTAGGCTTTTAATTCTTTCATGACAATTGGCACATGAGAATGTCGAAAATGTATTTAGAGAAATGACTAACACTTGATGTACCTTAAACCTTCAGTAATTTTCTTAGCGGAGGGATCAATATTTTGAAATCGTTCATCTAATAATGTTCTTGCTTTTCCTATTTTTCCTTACTCTTGTTTCTTTACCATTAATTTTTTTTTATTTTTTTGTCTTGCTGATAGACACATAGATAGCCAAGTATAATAAATATTAGACATCTCATTATAAATAAGACTCAAGATGTTTTCTTTTATTTCATTTTTCTTTGTCTATTTTTCTTTTATTTGTCATACTTTTTACCTTTATTTATTTTTTGTTCAATTTTTGTGATTATTTTATATGATTATTATTTTCTTATGTTTCACCTCAAGAAGTAAAGATGTGTGTACTAGAGAGACTATCTTGTAAAAGAGCTAAATGATCCATCATAAACTAAACATATTTTTTCAATCATAAGTTTTATTATATTTTTTTCTTTTTTATGATTTTTTGTTTTATTTTTTATTTCCTTTTGTGTTTTATGTTTTCATTTTTAGTAGATTATTTTTATTTTATGTTTTTTAAGCCAATTTCTATTTTATGTTTCGCTTCGAGAAGTATGGAACAAATGTTTAGGCGATTTTTGTCAAAATTCAGATCGATGATTATTTCACCAAAATCGGAGATTGGATGCCACTAGATTATGGTCCAAATATGGCTTAGTTGGACCATAATCACAATCAAATTTAATCAGAAATTTAGCTCAATTCAGACATAAATTATTGTGAAATTTATATTGAAATTGAAGTAACCCAAATGAACTAAATAAGCCAGTAATTTGGACAAAAATTGGCCCAAACTTATTTAAAAATTTGGGCCAAAATAAAAAATGATAAAATTTTTTATAAATAGATCCTTGAACTAAATAAATTTTTATAAATAGAACCCTGACAAGATTTTTTTACAAATAGAACTCAGGTTGAAAATTTTTTGCGAGAAGGTCTATGAGACCCTTCAAATTACATATTAATTATTGCAAAATTTAAGCTTTATGAATAAACCCCTCAAAAATTAATAATTATATATTAATCCTTATGAAATTTAAGATTTACAAATAAACTCCTCAAAAAAATTCATATTCATAAATAAATTCTTAAATTTTTTATTTTTACAAATAAATCCTTCATAAAATATTAAATCACAAGTTTAATATCTATAAAATTACAAATAACCCCATAAAAAATTCTATTTATAAATAAATTTAAAATTTATCATTTTACAAATAATAGCTTATAAAAAACCCTAAAAGTTTTGAACGTTACAAATAATTTTTTTTACAAAAAGATTCTTGAAATTTATAAAATTATAAATTAGTCCAAACTTTTTAAAAAAAATATAAATAACTCTCGAGATTTTATGATTTCAAATTTTGGAAAGCTTATTCATTATATCTAGATTTTTATCTACATCCAAATCAGAAAAGGAAACCATCATCCACAACCATTTCAAATAATAAATTATCATTTATATCCATGATTTAAAATTTTAAATGAAAATCGATCCAATCTGATTCCTTCGAGTCCTATAAAACCCTAAAAAAACCAAAAGAGGAAAAAAGAGTCAGATGGAAAGAGGAAAATCGTCGGATGGGGATACTGATGCTGAGGCCGAGGCTTATTCCACTATGGATACAAAAAGAAAGACAAGCTCCTATTCGGGATTTCACAATTCTCTCACTACGCTCTCCTTCCCCGCCCTATAATATAAGACTTCGTAAACACTAGCTGACCACTACATAAGCCGCTGGCGGAGAAAGCTCGAAGAGCTTCCCTTCATTCGTTGCTAAGCCAAGGTCCCAGGTCTCCGAGTCAGCCCGCGCTTTTTCGAGCGTAAAGAATCGATATTAGAATTTCCCTACCGGTTACGTGGGATCCAATCCTATACCGAACGAATAACGAACTACGCTTGATAATACCGAACGAGATATAGAAAAAGCCCCCCAAAGGAACTTTCGCTCTAAGCCTGTATTTTCACGGCTGAATCTTTCTCTTCATGGATGCTCCGCGTGTGGTACTTTTTGCCGGCCTTTCACCTGGCTAACACACAAAAAAGCACGGGAATAGTGAAATCAAGCTTCCTAGAGAAGAAAAATAAGGTAAGTTCTTTTTTTTTATCTCCTCTTTTTTCCTCTGATTTCTCTTTGCAACGATCTCTCCTACTACACATACCACCCACTACCGCACTGTACTACTCCTGCACATCCTCTGTGCCAGTACACTCGGCCCTATCATCCACTACTTGTGCTTTGTTCGCCTATGCTCTCTAAACCCCGACCTTCACTTATTCTGGCCATATAGGTCTAGGACCGGCCAGACAAGATCGACCTCAGTCGAGACATGAACCACTTCCCTGGCCCTGCACCTTCGCCGTTGTCATCGCCATGCTGGTCAAACTTCCACCCATCTCCACAACCAGCAACATCTCCTACCAAAGTTCATCGACTTGCACTGCATTGTTGGCCATAAGTAAACCACCTGCAGTCAAGCAACCTCCGTTCTGCTTTGCCTTTAGTTGTCATGCTCCCAAGCCACTTGTTGTCCCCTCAGGTAGCTTGCACCACCATAATCATGATCCCCTTCTTCCGGCCAAGCTGCCTATTCGAGCCTAAGCCCCTGCACACCATCCCACCAGAGCTCCCCTTGTAGCTGTCGCAAGGCCAAATCCAATCAAAACTGGCCAGATCCAATCATAAGAAGGGGGGAGGAGGTGGCTCGGATCCATGGGATAAGAATAACCAAAGCTTGGCCAACCATGGCTATGGGTGGAAAGCCTCTACATTGCACCATCTTCACCACATCATCAGAGCTCCCGTTCCTAAGTTGTTGTGAGGCCGTATCCAATAGTAAGAGCGAGGGAAAGATGGCTCAGACCCATGGGTGAGGGGAAACCAATACTCAGTTGGCTATGCGTGCAAGTGAGGAGAGGAGAAAAGGAGGTTTAGCGAAGAAGAGAAACAAAAGAGGGAACGATGAGTTTTCCACGGAGAGGAAGAAGATGAGAGGAAATTTAAAAACAAAAAAAGGAAAAATCATGGGAGTGTGCGCCGGCTATCGGAGAAAGAGAAAAAAATTTTAAAAAAGTGAAAAGTGAAAGTGCTTTCAAAAAAATCAGAAAAAAAAAAAAGCCTTCGTGGGGAGATATGTAGTTAAAAAATCAGGAAAAAAGTTTTATTATTATTATTTTGTTTCTCTTCTTCTGTTTTGATTTATATGTTATGTGCATTAATCACTTTTAGATCTAAGAGAGTTTTTTTAATCTTGATTATCTCACTTTCAAATCTAAATTTTTTTTTGGAAATTCAATTGTTTCACTTTTAGATTTAAGAAATTTTTTCAAAAATTTAATTGTCTCATTTTTAACTTAAGGGATTTGTTCAAAAATCGGATTGCCTTACTTTCAGACTTAAGGAATTCTTGGAGAATCTAACCATCTTATTTTTGGCCTAATGGATTTCTTAGAAACTCGACTATTGTTAACCTAATAGATCTCTTTGAAAACTCGAACATTGTATTTTTGATCTAAAAAATTTCTTTGAAAAATTGAACATCATATTTACAGCCTAAGAAATTCCTTTCAAAACTCGAATGCCATATTTCTGGTATAGGGATTCCTTCAGAAATCTGACTATCATATTCTTAGCCTAAGAAATTCTTTTGAAATCCAACCACAAATAAAAAAAACAAATCAAATTAATTAAAACTAAAATTAGGTCTAAGCTTGAACCAAAATTAAAATCAAATTCAAACAAGAATTAAATCCAAAAACAGGTCTAAACCTAAACAAAAACTAAAATCAAGTTTAAATCTGAACTAAAATAAAAAATCAGCTCTAAACCTAAAACCAAACTCAAAAAGTAGGCCTGAACCTGAACCAAAACCTAAAATCAGGACGAAACCTAAAACAAAAACAAAAAAATTATGTCTAAACATGAATTAAAATAAAAAAAATCAAATTCAAGCTTAAACCAAAATGAAGTCAGGCTTAATCAAATTGGGCTAAGCCTAAACCAAAACCAAAACCAAATCAGCCTAAGCCTGAGTCAAAACCAAATTAGCCCAAGTTTGAACCTAAATTAGAATAAGGTCGAATCTAAACTAGAATTAGGTCAAACCTGAAGTAGGATCAGATTAAACTTGAACAAAACCCATCAAACCTTAACTTGAACTAGGTCGAACGCGAACTAGAACCTAAACCGAAATTAGGTTGGAATTAAACCTAAATCAGGCTAAACTTGAACCTAAATCGATTAAAGTTTGAACACAAACCCAATAAGGGTCCAACATAGGTCGAATCCAAATCCATTAAGGGATCAAACTTAGATCCAATAAAAATCCAACATGGGTTGGACCCCCAAACCCATTAGGGAGTTGGATCCAAGATCCATTAAGAATCTAATAAGATCCCATTAAGGATTGATCCAAGATCCATTAAGAATGCAATAAGAACTCATTAAGGATTGGATCTAGGATCCATTGAGGATGCAATAAGAACTCATTAAGGGTGGAGTCTAAGATTTATTGAGGATCCAATAACAATCCAATAAGAGTTAGATACAAAATCCATTAGGGATCCATTAAGGATTCAATAAGAATCCATTAATGGTTAGATTTAAAATCCATTAAATATCCAACAAGAACCCATTAAGGATTGAATCCAAGGCCATTAAGGATCCAATGAGAATTCATTAAGGGATAGATCCAAAATCCATTAAGGATCCAATAAAAGCCTATTAAGGGTTGTATCCAAGATCCATTAAGGCTCCAATAAGAATCTATTAAGGGCTAGATCTAATATTTATTAAGGAACCAATAAGAATCTAATTAGGGTTAGATCCAAGATCTATTAAAGATCCAATATGAACTCGCCAATGGTTTGATCAAGTCCAAGATTTGATGGGGATTCAACATAAGGTTAAACCCAAACCGAATTAAATCAAATTAAACTTGAACTAAGACAAAGTTTGAACATTAAACTGAATTAAATAAGACTTGAACCAAAACAAAGTCTGAACATCGAATTAAATTAAATCAGACTTAAACCAATACTAAGTTTGAATATTGAATTGAATCAAAATAGAATTGAACAAAAACAAAGTGACCATCGAACTGAATCAAATGAGACTTGAATCAAGACCAAGTCAAAGTATTAATTTGAATCAAATCAAACTTGAATCAAAAGTAAGTCTGAACATCAAATTAAATCAAATCAAACATGAACCAAAATCATGTTTGAATTGAATTGAACTTATATCAATTTGAGTTAGTCAACAACAAGCTTAAGGTCATCAAAAACACCTCAAATCTAATTGACAATAAACTAAAAGGTCGCCATTTGCTAAATTATAGATGGTCACCATAAACCAAAGCCATTAACCATTTTAAATTGAACTAAGGATAGGCTTGAATTCACTTTGTTAGCCAGCCAAATGCCATGTTTGAAGAAAGCCAATTAACAGTAAGCATAAGGTTGTCAATAATACTTCAAGCTTAGCCAATATGAGCATAAAAGTCATTGGTGATGCTTCAAAACTTAATCAGCAACAAGCCAAAATGGTCATTGATTATCAAATCAGGAATGATTAGTATAAGCTAAGACCACTAACATTCTTTCAAAATCAAAGTCAAACAAAGTAGGCTTGAACTATCTTAGTTAATCAACCAAGTGTCATGTTTGAAGGGAGTTAACTGACATAAGCATAAAGCCATTAGTAACATTTCAACCTCAGCCAATACAAGTATAAAATTCATTGGTGATGTTTCAAAACTTAATCAACAATAAGCCAAAAGAAGAATGTCAATTATCAAGCCAAGAATGATTAGCATAAGATAAAGCTATTAATCATTCTTTTAAATCAAACCAAACTAAGGCTGAATTGAAGTCACTCAGTTAGTAAGCCAAAAGCCATGTTCAAAGAAAGTCAACTAATAACAAGCATAAAATCATTGATAATGCTTCAAGCTCAGCCAACACAAGCATGAATGTCATTGTTAATTGACAACAAGTCAAAGAGGCCATCAATTATCAAATCAAGAGTGATTAACATAAATCAAGGCTACTAATCATTCTCTTAAATTAAAATCAAAGAAAGTCAATTGATAGTAAATATAAACCCAACCAACACAAGCATAAAAACCATTGGTGATACTTCAAACTTAATTAACAACAAGCCAAAAAGGCTATCAATTATCAAGTTGAAGATGAGATTAGTATAAACCAAGGTCATTAATCACTCTTTCAAATCAAACTAAACTATGACATACTTGAATTTGTTTAGTCAACCAACCAAACAACATATTGCAAAGAAGTTAACTAACAATAAGTAGAAAATGATCTATAATACTTCAAGGCCAAATGGGGTCCATTTACATGTGCCAAGATAGCTTGCCACACTTTGAAATCAACCAAAGTTATCAACATCCTCTAAGGATTAGATCAAGCACCCATTCGAATCATTTTCCATTCAATTGTGCACAGGAACGGGACAGTGGCGAGCATCAAGCCTTTCCCAATCCTTTCCTCATTTTATATTTTTGATATTATGAATTTAAATTCTTTTGTAAAGTGAGAATATATGCTATCTTAAGGCATGCAATCCCATCTTTACATTAATCAAATTATGCTTTTCTTTTCTTTGTGTCCTATCTTTTTAGTTGGGTTTCTCACTTTAAAATGTTCTTAACAATTGTCAAGATAGTTAATAATATAAGTTTATGCCTATTAGAAGTTGTGTTCCTATAATTCCTGACTGTGCACTCAAATCCACCCAAATTTTATTTGTTGTTTCGAGATTATTGCTTGGAATCCTTTAGCTATCCCAAGTGATCAATCATGGCTCCACAACACATACTGAGCTAATTAGTTTTGATGTAACTAGATATTCCATCATAAGCAAAATATTTTTTATTTTGGTTTTTTTTATTTTTTCCTTCAAAGTTCATGCAATAATTAATTGGTAGCATGGATCTCTTTGGACACTTCTGCACCAAAAATTTTGACACAAGCATTATTTTTCTAGGATTTAGTTACTTCTCCATTAATTATTCTTGTATTAGAAGATGATGTTTCTTCTTTGTCAACTGAAGAAGATTGTACACTTGTTCTTCCTTTGTTCTTAGTTAGATTTTGTGGTTCTATCATGGAGTTTTGGAGCTGGGAATTGTGGCATCTAGTATTGGCTTTGAACTCTCATTCTAAAGTTGACCAGACACCTCACTAATCCATCCTTTGCTTGCATTACTTGTATCAGCTTTCTGGACTTCTAGCATAGGTTGTAAGTGGTAAAAAATTGGCTTTCACTGATTGACCAATATCTGGGAGACTAATGCTCTAATTTGTGCCAATGAGCCCTTTGTTTCATCACTAAAGTTTAACACAATAATATTTGACCTTTGGCCTCTGAATGGGAGGTGAGGAATTTATCCATATTGGATCGATGGAGTAGTAATTGAATTAGCGGTAGTCATGGTAGTGGCACCAACAATGAGAGTACAACCGCTGATAAAAGCAAGAGCACCAAGCATAAATTGGATGGAGTTGGATATAGTGACATAGCTTATATGTACTCTAGTTCCCCCATAGTGATCATTGTTTGAGGAAAGTGTACTACGGTCCTTTCGTCAAGAATGATGTTATAGGTTGGCATAGGAGGATCATTTGATGATATTATTTTTACTTTCTTGTAATAAAAAATAATGAATCAATCATTAGTTTTCATCTTTGACATATATATATACATATATATATTATATTACTTAGGTTTCTACACTTGAAGAAGTCATGTTCCATTGGCCACCCTGAATGGCTAAAAGATCTTAAGAAATAACCTTAAATCAACAACTCATGTAACACTTAGTTATGATGGCGTTTTTGGTTATTGCGGATTCATAACTTCCAATAAGTATAAAGTCCTATTATTAATTATCTTGACAATTATCAAGAACCACCTAAAGTGAGAAACTTAAACTACATGGGATAAAAAACTTGATTATTATATGGCTTTTGAATTACAAGGGTTAAGCCAAGGCATGCTCCAATTGATAATTTAAAAGTATTTCAATTCGCAACAGAAATAAAATAACATGTAAAGGAAAAGGATTGGCGAGGCTAGAACTTGTATGGCCTAATGGGGTGGCAAGCATAGCCCAGGCCTCCCAAGGGATTTCAGCCTTGTGAGCAGCTCTCTTGTCTGTTCTATCTTTTTTTCGTAATAGCAATCCTTCTTTAGGTGTAGCCGTTTGTTTCATAGTGGAATCTCTTGATTTCATCTGCATTTGTTGGACAAGAATCTTGTTCACCCATCTTCAAGCATCAAACAAGAATCCTTCTTCTGTTGAGCACAGCAATAAGAACCACTAAAGTTGTTCTTATCTTCATCTGAATTCATGTTGCCTGACAATAGCCCTACAAAACAACCAAATAGAGACCATGAGCATCAATTAGGATAGCAAACATGCCTTTATCCTGAACTCACTCTCTAGCAGTAGACCTATAGAACAACCAAATTGAGACCATGAGTATTAAAAGAGGATAAGCCAAGTATAATGCAACCTTTGTTCAATTTTCTTATGCAAGACATATGAATATCAAAACAAAATAAGTCATCAATGAAATTAAGAAGAAACAATAGAAAACAAATCCTCCACAAACATTAATCTAAAACTATGATCATGCACATAAAAAACAATTAACTTCCAAACCGTATAAGAATGAAATCACTTGTCATCAGAGCTCTGAAGTCCTGTTTCATTAAGCCCTTGGCTAAAAGCTAAAACTATGTCACTAGTCTTACACTTGTAGAACAAAGCTAAGAAGCTAAAACAATTACAAGAAGATGATACCTTATCACATTGTCCAAAGGTTCCCTATAACAAAATCAAGTCAATGCCTATGATACTGAATAACCTTATATATTCAACTTTTCTAAAAAGCAAAACCCAAAATTCTTAAACACCTCATGACAACATACAGATAAATAAGCAAGACAAGCAAGCATGTGGACTAACCATTGCATAATTGAACTAAAAGGAATAGTGAGAATCCAGACAAGAAATGGAAAGAATAGAAGGGAATCATCTTACTTATCAATGTCTAGCTTCATCAACAATAAGATGAAAAAACTTAGGTTGGATAGCTACCAAGTCTGGCCACTAGATTCTTTCAAAATCATAGCTCGCTGTGAAGCACCTCTTAATAGTGTGAATGAACTGGAAGGATGCACCAAAACTCTACAAAATGATATTGCATCCTTCGAGAAACACAGAAGTAGTATTAGTATGCAATTCTAGAGGCAATTCAATAGTGCAAAATACAAATTTTATATTAATGCTTTGAACAATGGAAAAGGAGGAAATGCTAATTTTCAAAACTAATTGACTAGCCACATTCAAGTCACAGTTCCTTGTCAGGTCCCTAGGTAACAATTTTAGACATCAACAAACAAAAAATAAACAGCTTGGAGTTGTAAAATGAATGTATCATCAGAGAGACCTAAAGTTTATCATTTTCAGTAAAATAAACATCCATCAAGCCAAATAGGAATGACACTGATCTTGCCTCTGACTGCAGTTCAAAATGTTTCAAATTTGACAACATTACACTTCAAACAGTCTCATGAAAAAAAAACAAAGATATAATGATTCAAATCATAGGTTCCATACTTATTAAAAATATGTAATGTTATTAGATACACACAACATATGTATAGATATTTTTGAAGCATTTTGGACTGAGCCCAAATGGAAGCGGTTCAGTTGAAGTTTGTTTCAAAATTAATTGGAGCTTGAAATTGCTCCAAATCAAACAAACTCATAGGCTCCGTACTGAATGCAAGTCAACCTAGTTAAGGAAATAAGATAAACAATCAGTGTGATGTCTTAGTTGACCATTAATTTCACTTTTCTTTGGCAAAAGCAACTAAAAAAAGAAAGTTTAAGAGAACACCGGATCCTCTAGAATCTTTAGCAGCATGGATCAGCATCCACGAATGTTACATTAGTTATGTATGAGCAAAGGAAATGCTATTCAACAATAATAACAATGATTTTCACTCAAGGAACTAAATGTTAGATTGAAACACAAAGCAGTCGTTTAAAAATAAAGTGCAAAATGCATTTGCAAGGTCATTTTGAATCAATAGGTTATAACAAACATGCATGATCCGAAGATAATAAAACCACTTTGTATATATTCATTTGACATCAATATGTATGAACAAAAAAAATCTGGTGACATATTACATGCAGGAAGAGTATATCCACAATTCCCAGGCAGACCTTCCTATTGGCCTCATCCCAAATAGAACCCACTTTGATCACGCCAAACATTTAATCCAAAGCAAAAAATCAGAAACTATACATCACAGGAGCTCCAAATTCCTCCAATCAAACTATCCCCAGTAAAACAGCAAAAAAAAAACCACTGATCATTCACAGTGAGAAGAGAAATCAATTCCAAATTTATAATAACAAAGAATAATAAAAACAAAACCAATACGTTAACAAAAATCAGAAGACCAATGACCAACTAAACAAATCCCCTCCATGAACATTTCGTTCATAGAGAACAATTTGAATAAAAAAATTAATCTTAATTTTTAAACCCACATAAAGATTAAAAACTGTTTACCATCAAGGCTCTAACAGGGAACTGAAGGTGGGGATTGCAACAACTTGCTTTGGCTTTGAACTGACATCTCGCAGCCAGCCACACACCCCACTGATCCTTCCTTCCCTTGCATTATTTGTATAACTTCCTTAACTTGTAGGGCAGGTTGTAGATGGCCAAAAATTGGCTTTTGTATATTGTCTAATCTTTGTAAGACTTATGTCCTATCTTATAATAACGAACCCTTTGTTTCATCATTAAGGTTTAATACAATGATATTTGGCCTTTGCTCAGAGACGAGGAGCTGATCCATGTTGGGTAGATCAAGTAGCAACTGGATCAGTGATAGCTGTGGCAGTAACAACTACCTAGAAGCAATAACACTACTAATGAAAGCAGGAGCACCATACATAAATTAGATGGAGTTGGATACAACCTCATAGAATTTCCAAATAATACCTTGTAAAAGGAAGCTTCAAGTCCTCCCTAAGCAAATCAACAACTAAAGCCTAAACCTGAAACGTTGTCTCCAATATTTAATTACTGAGAAACTAATGAATCATTAGTCAAACAATAGTATAATTCCACAAATGCATGAAACTAGCTAAGGATCTTAGATTAGAAATCGGATTTTAGTAAAGGCGTCTAAATATTTTGATCCAACACATCAAAGAAATGAATTATTGATCCAATCCAATAGCTGTTGAAGAATATAGTCTCAGATCAGGGACCATAAAGCTTAGTATATGGTTGCAACAAGTACCCTCCAATATTAGCAGCCATAATCGGCACATTCCCCAACTAGAACACTTGCCTTATGCAACTTACATTTTCATGCCTATTGTAGAAAAGTTCAAAAATTTAAGTGTTAAGTACAAAAAAGCTAAAAATCTAATTAAGTATTAGAAGATCTAAAATGTTAGGTATGAAGTGTGAATTATTAAAGAAGAAAAGTTTAGTGCGAAATGTAAAGTTTTAAGCATTCAAAATAGTTAGGTGTCGAGAGTTCAAAATTATTGTCTTAATGACGTAGCAATAAGCGTGGTAGACGAGGAAAACACCATTGCCTCTATTAAGAACTCCTTGAATCCACAAGGAAGAGAGAAAATTCACTAAAGTAGAACTTTATTGAGAAGAAAAGTTGTCTCCCGTCCATAGGACTGAAGGCTTATTTATACAAATACCAGAAATCCAATTTGAGTAAGTTTCTCGCTTCCCAAGTCCTAAACTGAATATAACTCAGTTTAAACTCATTAATTGGGTTGGTAGAAGTTCTAAATAAGTTAACCTACGAAAATAAAATCCTAAATAAAGATTGATCCTTCCCAAGTCCTAAACTGAATAGGATTCAATCCAAAATTGGTCTTGGGTTGGTGGAATCCGAGAATAAGACCTAAGACATCATAATGAAGAGAATTTTAAACATAGAACGGTACTAAATAAGATAAATCCTAAGTTTAAATAGAAGAGTGAATCAAATCATTTGTCATGGCCCCTTGACTTTTGAATTAGCTTCTTTTGATATTCTTGAACTTCCTTTGAGTGTCCTACATCAGTGTCCCCTTCTTGTAAAGAACTCGTCCTCGAGTTGCTTTGTCATAATGTGCAATCCTCAGGTGCATAGTAGCCAAACAAATCTTGAATATTAAAAGTGTTTGAGATCCCCAAATCCTTCGGGAGGTCGATGACATAGGCATTGTTGTTTATCTTTCTTAGTATCTTCAGTGGCTCAATTTTCTTCTGTTTCAGTTTGTTGTAAGTTTCAGCTGAAAACCGTTCCTTTCTCAAGTGCACCATCACCAGATCTCCTTCTTGAAACTCTTTTGAACGCTTATGAATGTCCGCTTTAATTTTGTATTGGGCATTGGATTCTTCTAATTTCTTCTTTACCTCAGTATATACTTCAATAATTCTCTCCGCCATATTGTCTGCAGCTATGCTTGGTTCTGATAATTTGGGCAACACCACCAAATCCAGCGGGTATTTTGGTGTTCTTCTATTGACAATTTCAAATGACGATTTTCCCGTGGACCTGTTCTTCATGTTATTGAAAGCAAATTCAGTTTGTGCGAGGGCATAGTCCCACTGCTTTGGTTTGTCTCTTGCAAGACATCGAATGATGTTTACAAGTATTCAATTCACCACTTCAGTTTGTCCATCTGTTTGCGGATGATAAGCACTACTAAATTGTAGAGACGTATCAAATCGCTTCCACAATGTCTTCCAAAAATGACTTAGAAATTTTGTGTTACGATCAGAAGTGATAGTCTTTAGCACTCCATGTAGCCTTACAATCTCTTGAAAGAATAGATTAGCCACCCTTGTTGCATCTGCTCTTTTCTTATATGGAATGAAGTGTGCCATCTTGGAAAATCTGTCGACAATAACAAATACTGAATCTAAACCTCGTTGAGTCCTGGGGAGGCCCAAAACAAAATCCATCGATAAATCCTCCCATGGGGCATTTGGCACAGGGCAATGGGGTATAAAGGCCAGTGTTTGAGAGCTTCCTTTGGCTGTTTGGCATACATTAGCATCTTTGTACAAAGCGACCAACATCCCTTTTAAGTGTGGCCAGTAGTAGCGCTCTTCAACTAGTGCAATGCTCTTGTCACCCCAGATGTCTGCTAAGGCCACTGCTATGCAACTCTTTTCACCACTGTTCTCTCAAGGAGCACCTTGGAATGCAAAGACGAGAACCCTTAAAGAGAAAGCCTTCATGGAGATATAAATCACTTCTTTGTCCTGCTTGGCACTTTCTATACCCCTCTTTAAAATCTTCATCTTCAGCAAACAATTCCTTCAAATAATCAAACCCTTCAACTTCGTTGCTTATAGTTACCATCAAGGCTGCCCTACGGCTCAAAGCATCTGTCACCTTATTTTTTTGTCCAGATTTGTGTTTCAAAACATAGGTGTATTGTTGTAAGAATGATGACCATCGACCATGCATACGATTCAAGTCCTTCTGGCTATCAATGAATTTCAAAGCTTGGTGGTCAGTATATAGAATGAACTCTCGTTGAATTAGATAGTGCTTCCAATGACGAACTGCTTGTACAACAACATAAAATTCCAGCTCATATGTTGACCACTTCTTTCGAGCTTCACTCAACTTTTCACTATAGAAAGCTACTGGTCTTCCTTCCTGAGATAGAACGGCTCCAATGCCTATGTACGAAGCATCACAATCTACCTCAAATAACTTCTCAAAGCTAGGCAATGCCAAAATAGGTGCAGTAGATAACTTCTCCTTAATCAACTCGAAGCATCTATCAGCTTCTTGAATCCCGGAGAATTTGGGTTGCTTCAAACATTCAGTTATTGGTGCCATAATGGAACTAAAGTTTTTGACAAACCTCTGATAGAATGTCGCCATACCATGGCAGCTTCTAACTTCTGATACACTTCTGGGTATAGGCCATTCCTTAATAGCTTTTACCTTTTCTTCAGCAACATGAATGCCTTCAGCACTTACAACGAAACCCAAGAACACCAACTGGTCAGTCATAAAATGGCATTTCTTTGAGTTGATGTACAACTTCTCCTTCTTCAGCACAGTAAGTACTTCTGTTAGATGCCTTTTATGTTCTTCTTCATTATGACTGTACACCAGGATATCATCAAAGTAAACAACAACAAAATGACCAATGAAAGGTTCGAGTACCTGATTCATCAATCGCATGAAGGTACTTGGTGCATTTGAGAGTCCAAAAGGCATAACAAGCCACTCATAAAGTTCTTCTTTTGTTTTGAAAGCAGTTTTCCATTCATCACCGGGTCTAATTCTGATTTGATGGTATCCACTTCTCAAATCTATCTTGGAGAAAACCTTTGACCCTTCCAACATGTCCAACATGTCCTCTAAGCGAGGAATTGGGAATCTATACTTTACCGTGATTCGGTTGATAGCTCGACTATCTACAATACCAAAATCCCGCCAACTTCCATCTTTCTTAGGTGTCAATAATGCTGGAACTGCACATGGGCTCATGCTGACTCTGACCATTCCTTTTCTGATCAACTCCTCAACCTTGTCTTGTAAAATTTGTGACTCTTTTGGACTCATTCTGTAGTGGGGCAGATTTGGTAAACTCGCTCCAGGCACAAGGTCAATGTGGTGCTGAATATCTCTCATTGGGGGTAGTTCATCAGGAAGATCATCGGGCATAATTTCCTTGAATTCATCTAGGAATGGTTGCAAGGCTTTTGGAGCTTCAGTGGGCATTGTCTCCATTCCTTTCTCAATCACAAAAAATATTTGGGATGTCTCTTTAGCCTCGTTTATAAAATTTTGCACAATCAGGAAGGAGTAACCCTTCTCTTGTAAATTTTTGGGTCGACGCTCTTCGCCAATGGGGGTAAGGATCTTTTTCTTTCCATCTTTGAAGAAGATGTAGCGATTGTCTCGCCCACGATGTGTAGAATCTCTATCAAATTGCCAAGGTCTACCAAGAAGAATATGGCATGCATTCATCTCCACAACATCACAGGTTACCTCATCCTTGTAGAATTTTCCAAAAATAAATTTGACACCGTTCAGTTACCTTGATTTCACCAACCTTTTTAATTTAGCCGATCTTGTAGGGAGAAGGATGTGATTCCGTCTTCAATTGAAGCTTGTCAACCATAGTCTTGGAGATGATGTTTTTACTGCTTCCCCGATCAATAATCATGTCACAGATCTTTGCCTTTACTGTGCATCGAGTGCGAAAGATATTGTGACGTTGTAGGTTTTCCTCTTGCTTTGGGATGTACATCAGATTTCGAACTACTAAAGATGACCGTTCACCATCAGGCTCCTCGAATATTCCATCTTCATAGTTTTCTTAATCACAAGCTAGATCATCATCTTTTGAGTCATGTAAATTGTCAGCAACAAAATTATCTTCAATAGCCAAGTTCACAGGTTGTCGTGCTGGACAAACATTAGAATGATGTCCAAATTTTCTACAACGATAGCACTTTAGATCAGGATTTGAACTTGAGTTCTTTGCTGATGTGGCATTTCCTGATGGCCTTGTAGGTCTAGCTTCAAGACTCACTTGTGTGGGAGATCGAGAAGGTTGTGTAGCTGCACCTCTATTATGAATAGATTGTGCTCCTTTTGAATTCTCACCAATGATTCTCCCCACCTGATTTTTGATGACAGGTCGCTCCAATTGGGACTCCACACGAGTTGCACTCCTCACAGCCTCATTAACCGTCCAAATAGGTTGTAAAGAAATCCTATCTTGGATGGTTGTGCGTAGCCCACTGATGAATCTTGCCACTTGATGAGATTCAGTCTCTATTAGATTATTACGTGCTGATAGGCGATAGAACTCCTCAGCATATGCCTTCACACTGCGATTACCCTGTCGACAATTTTGATATTGCTGAAAGAGTACCTGGTCATAATCCTAGGGAAAGGAATTGCTTTTCGAGAACAGCCTTCATCCTGGCCAAGCTCGAATTGGAGCTTTATTTTGGCGTGTCCTTTCCAAACTGGATGCGTTCCCACCATGCTGATGCACCCCCCTTGAGTCGGTAAGCAACAAGCTTCACTTTCTTCGAATCTGGAATCTCCATGTAGTCGAAGAACCGTTCCACTTCAGCAAGCCAATCGAGAAAATCTTCAATCTGAAGTTGGCCATTGAAAGATGGGAGATCAATCTTCAAGCGAAAATCATGACGTCTGTCATGCCCAGAAACTGGTCGGTGAAGGATGTCTTCAACTTCTTCGTCACTGGAATTTTCAAGGATTTGTAAACCCTTTGGATTCATTTGCGGAGCCTTTCCTTGACCAATTGGATCACGAGTCACTTCATCGATCCGTCGATGTGGTTGATTCAGGCCTTCAAGTTGATCCATCCTCAGCATCAACCTTGCAAGTGAGTTTTGGATTGGCTCCATGGTCGAATCAAAATACTCACGGCTGATGTGATTACCCACAGGAGCACCGTCCCTAGGGTTACTGCTGGTTGCGTCGTCGTTAGACATTAAGCAAGGAGAGCCTCGCTCTGATACCACTTGACGTAGCAACAAGCGTGGTAGACGAGAAAAACACCGTTGCCTCTGTTAAGAACTCCTTGAATCCACAAGGAAGAAAGAAAATTCACTAAAGTAGAACTTTATTGAGAATAAAAGTTGTCCCTCGTCCATAGGACTGAAGGCCTATTTATACAAATACCAGAAATCCAATTTGAGTAAGTTTCTGGCTTTCCCAAGTCCTAAACTGAATATAACTCAGTTTAAACCCATTAATTGGGTTGGTAGAAGTTCTAAATAAGTTAACCTACGAAAATAAAATCCTAAATAAAGATTCATCCTTCCCAAGTCCTAAACTGAATAGGATTCAGTCCAAAATTGATCTTGGGTTGGTGGAATCCGAGAATAAGACCTAAGACATCATAATGAAGAGAATTTTAAATATAAAACGGTACTAAGTAAGGTAAATCCTAAGTTTAAATAGAAGAGTGAATCAAATCATTTGTCATGGCCCCTTGACTGCTGAATTAGCTTCTTTTGATATTCTTGAATTTCCTTTGAGTGTCCTACATCACTTAAATATTAAATGTTCAAAAATATTTTAAAATAGAAAAATTAACAAAACAAGAAGTAAGAAAATACAAAACAAGATGTAAATGCAAAGAGAACAAAAGAATATAAAACAACAAGAAGATGAAAGAAGAATGAAATAGAAAATAAGAGACGATAAAATATAAAACATAAAACCAAATACAAAACAGGATCAAGAAGTAAAACAGGTATAAAATAGAAAAACATAAAATTAAAATAAATAAAATGACAAATGACAAATTAAAGAAGGATATAAAATAGCAAATAAAGAAGCAAAAGAAAATATAGAACATAAAATTGAATATAAAATGAAAAATAGAGAAAAACATAAGATTATTAATCCAAAAATAAAAAACTAAAAACCAGTAAAAATAAAAATAATTAAATATAATGCAGAACATAGAGAAGAAGAAAACAAAGATATAAATAAAAATTAAACATAAAACCGAAAATAAAATAGAAAATACGTAGTAGTAGGAGAAGAAGATATATACAACAAAAAACCAAGATGAAGAAAAGAAAAATATTTAAAATAGAAAATTAATCAAAAATGAAATTATAAAACAAAATATAGAGTAGAGGAACAGAAAATTGATCAAAAATAAAATTTGAAAACAAAATATAAAGTAGAAGAACAAAAAATTAAGAAAAAGATCTAAAACATAAAATTAGAAAAACTTAGGGTAAAGAAGAGGAGGATGATTAATATAAAACCGAATATGTAAGTTAAAAATAGATAAACAAATAAAAATCAAAAAAAGATATGAACAAGAAGAGAATAAACAATATAGATAAACAAACTACAAATCGAAAAATAGAGAAGAGAATAAACAATATAGAAAATAAAAAAATACAGAAAAAGATGAAGAACAAGAAGAATAATATAAAATAAACAAATAAAAAATTAAGAGAACTTAAAAAAAAAAGTTAATTATAAAATAAAAATATGAAAAGAAGAAGGTACAAAATAGAAGAGAAGAAATATATAAAATGAATGGGTATAAAATCCTATCGATAGGATTTTAACCTTAATCATATCAGGTTTTAAATAGTTGGATTTATTTAGAAATCAGTATCATTAATAATGGAAAAGCTGGTCTATAATAGTATAACAAAATTTACTAATGATCTATTTCGATTTAGGGTTTAGGGTTTAGAATTTATGTTTTATGATTTAGGATTTAGAATCCATGTTTTTGAATCGGACCAGAATGAACCGAACCATTAACAAATTTTGTTAAGCCATTAAAAACCATTTTTTAATTATCAATTTACTAATTTCTAGATAAATCTAATAGTTGAAAACCTGATAGGATTAAGTATAAAATCCTATCGATAGGATTTTATACCCGGTCCATATAAAATAGATATTAAGGGTATAAAGAGAGTGTATAATAAAAAATATAAAATAAAAACTTGGACAAAAATATATTAAAAAAAACTAAATATAAACTAGCAGACCACAACTTAGAAAATTTCAAACAAGAATGAAAAAAGAGAAAAGGATAATAAATTAAAAAGCAATATAAAAAATTAAATAAAAATTATGAACATAAAGAAAATAATTTTAAAATTGAAAACATATAGAAAAATATAAAATAAAAATTAATAGAAAAAAGAGGAGAATATACAATAGAAAATTGAGACAAAAAATATAAAATTGAGAATTAAATACAAACCAGAAAATTAAAAAAAGAGAATAATAAAAATAGAAATACAGAAAATATAGAAGAAAAAGAAGAAAAAGAATGATATAAAATAAATAAATAGAAAATCAATAGAAGTTATGAAACGAAAAGTTAATCATAAAACAAAAACAAGAAAAAAGAAATGACAAAATTGTATATAAAAAAGAAAATTAAGAAGAATTTAAATATATAAAATAGAAAAATAGAAAATTAAGAAAGAAGAATAAAGATGTAAGATAGAAAAGTCAATAAAATATATTTAACAAATTTAATCACAAAATACAAAATAAAAGATTATATACAAAAGGTAAAATTAAGAAAAAGAGGAAGAAGAAAATTAAGAACGAGAATTTGAAGATATAAAAAAAAAGAAAAATTAAGAGAAGAATATGGTACAAAATAAACCTAATGTAAAAGAGGAGAAGAATATGAAGAAAAATAAGATATTAGACAGAAAAATAAAAAAAACTAAAAAAATAAAAAGATGAAAACTAAAAATTAAAATAAAAAAGAAACTGAAACACAAAATTGTATATTACAAAAAATTAAGGAGAATTTAAATATAAAACAGCAAAAAAAATTAAGAGAAGAGGAACAAGATGTAAGATAGAAGTAAATATGAGTTGTTACAACTTAAGATAATTTTGGACAACCTAAGAATTAAAAGAGAAGTCATGAGATTGTATTATGACAACAAATCAACTATAAGAATTGCCCATAATTCAGTTCAATATAAGAGGACAAAGCATATTGAGGTGGATCGATATTTCATTAAAGCGAAGTTAGATAATGATCTCATCACTCACTATTCAATATATGTTTTTCACGAATCAACAAACTGATATTTCAACAAAAAGACTTCCTACTATTAGATTTCATAAAGTTACAAACAAGCTGGGAATGGAAAAATATCTATTCTCTAGCTTGAAATGGTGTGTATTTTTTCTATGTTTGGCTTGTGTATAGTTAGATTATTTGAATTTTATTTGGTTACATAATATTTCTACTCTTTAGGAATATGATCTATTTTTTTTCATTCCCCTCTTATATTATTGTTATAATTATCCAATTGAATCAATATAGTTTAAACCCTTTTCGTTTGCAATTCACAAGTCAAGAAAAATCAACTTAAATTCACATACAGATCAGAGAAACATACATTAATCTTCAAGCTCCTCCAAGCATCACATAAACTAAAATAAGAGTACCAATAGTATGTAGTGATAAAACTAAATCAATATAAAACATCTAGGGTTTTAGGATTGAATAAAGATTGAATGATAATAGATTTACACTTACAAAAAGATCAAAATAATATACCTTGGACTTTTAGATTCTTCCGCTCATTTTAAAGAAATAGCACAAACCTTGGTCCACATTAAGTCCTTCCACTTCAAATAGACGATCAATATCTTCATGATCTCCTCGACCTCCATTTTTGCAAACCAAAACCCCATTAAGAAGAGTCAAAAATCTAATCAGCAATTGATTTTTAAGTTATATGCATAATTTTCTGAAAAGAAACTCAAATACTATTTGTGCTTCAGTGACTTGAAACCTTGATAAAAATCTCACACCATCTTTTGCTATTAGTGCATGTAATTAAAAGTTCATGTCATCAAATAACAGAAAAGAGACTTTCATATATAGTGATGTCCCTATTAAGATCTACATATGTAATGACAAATCGCAACAACAAAGAAGATGAACACCAATGCCTATAAGCAACAGAAATGTTATCCAAAAATAACCTGAGGCCTCTTGAACCTCAATTAGTTTCAGTAAATAAATGAGGTAGTTAGAAAAAGGCTACCTAATAGAAAACCTTGACCGCTACCTACTGATAGCTAAAAGAAGGCTGCATCCTTTGACAATAATTTTGTGATAATAAGCTCTGAACTTAGAAAAGACTATAAAACAAAAAACCCTAACCATTATTTATTGAAAACTAATGAAAGAATGCAACCTTTACCAATAATCTCACGGTATCAAATAGTAATGTTTAGAAGCATAACCCATAAATCAAAAATGCACAAGGAGCAAAACAATCACAAAATCAAAAGAATCATTAAAAAAATAAAAAACAAGATGATAACTCAAAGATTTTAGGAATCATATTACACCATAATCAGTAAATGCATGATGTATACTTAGAAGGTGTGGAACCACAAGTTTTTTCAGTTGCTTTTGTTTCTGGCCCTTCCTTGCCATGTCCATTTGGAGCAAATCTTTCCCGAGCATTTCCTTTCTTTAATGGAGCTTGCAATGTACTCTTGATAAAAGAAACTGATAACACTAGCATCAAACTAACATTTTGAATGACTCAAGTGTACAAGAAATTAGGAAAAACCTCTGCAAGGTTTGTTGCACTGTCTTCAAGAGAGGCAGTTGGTATTTTCTCTTGAATTCTAAATATGGACTTTGGACTGTGAGGACTAACAGATTCGTCATGCTCTAATCAGAGGACTACCATACCATTGATAGATATATCTTCAACAGAAGTTAATCTACTTGTCGGCTACACAATCAAAACTATAAAGCAAATCAATCAAAACAAGCAATGCCATTGCTTGATAAAGCGCTTTAATCAATTAAAATGGTCTATGATGGTGCTCTGATTGTGAAATGGTATATGTTCAGAATCCATTGAACCCCATAAACAATAGTTCCTGATCTACTCACAGATGGGTAATCCTGAAAATTGTCTGTTCAAAAAAAGATGATAGAATGGACAACGAAAAAAGAAGTAAGAAGAAAGTTTTTACATCATCTAAAGAATTTTCAAGGCCATTGTCATTATCTTCCATTTCAGCTTCTTTCTGCACAAAAACTTCAAAGGTTCGATCATTAAAAGAACTTCCAAATTTTGACATCCAAAGATTTACAAAGTCACTGGTCTTTCTAGGTAGACTAAGACTGGATAAAGCATCAGACTTTTTTTCTCTGTTGCAATGGCTGGTGGCTTTCCAGTACTGCAAATAGTTTCTGTACCCTGTAACTCACTTGTTCGAATAGTTCCTATACTATATAAGTCATGGGTGTGGACAGTTTTGTACCCAGAGATTCACCGGCATGAACTGTTCTAGTACACTGTGCTTCGCCCATGCCCACGCCCTAGCCACTACTCTTGAGACCCTTGGCACAATAACAGAGCAAATAAGAAGCAAGATAAAAAAAAATATTCAGAAGGAAATAGGCTTATGATATGGCAGGGAAGGAGACATGACATATGGCAATAGATTAGAGATGTCTAACAATGAAATATGCAACACAGAGCACATCTTCGTACTTTTAGATGTTCCCAGTTGCATTCTACGCTGCACATCCAAAACCCCACCCCGCACACCCTCTTTCTGGTATCAGAGCCGGTTTAAAATATGGAGGAGTAAAACCTTAGAGGTCAAGGTGCTACGATTCGGAGGTAAGGATTCGTGATTACCATTCTTGTTTCTTCACTACCATGTTAAGATTGTGGGCTAATTTTCATAATCACTAAACTTTAAATCTGATTGGTATTATGCGGACTGGGCATTGAGCTTGGCTGGGAAAAAGAACATGTCCTAAATTGGTAGTTAAGGCAAGAGGCCATTAAGTCCAAGGGCACACCTGTGTGATTGCAGCCTAAGTTCTAGCTTAGTCTGGAACTGCCTTTTTGGGAATAATTTTTGGTAAATATGAATAATTAGCTCTCATGTCTGAAGCATGGGAAAAATCCATACAGGAATGGTATGAGCATTCCCGAACCCCCAATCTAGGGTACCTTGACCTTGCTTCAACACCAAAAGTTTCCACAAATCAACTAGCCCATAACATTGCTGTAATTTACGATAGGACTTGTTTGTCATCTAAGGTTTATTTAAAAAACTTTACGCAGCTGCAAGAGCAGTACCAGAACCTCGAAAAGGAGGTTAGGAGTTTAAGAGTTGCCCTAAAAGACTTAACAAAGGTTTATCTGAATAATCAACCTCTCACTAAGCAACAAGTAAGAGAGCTTGTTGTAGAAATCGCCCAGCAACCTAGGTTAGTTGAGGAAGAGGCACTTAAACTCACAGAAAGCCTAAAGAAAAAGGTTGATAGGGTAGAAATTCTACTCCTTGGGGTAGTGGAAAGGCCAAACGAAGCTAAAGGCCAGTTAAGGGCTTTCAAAGATCCAATCAAAATTCTGCTGGAGGAGAAGGCAAAGCTAGAAGGTTGATGGCTGCAAGGAGAAGTATTTCTGAAGCTGTACAGATGCAGCCCACGACCCCTGCACCAGTTCCCCTTTTTGAAGATCAGATAAGACGATATAAAAAGGGTCAGAGACGTCTTCATAACGCCCAGCAAGCGGCAAAAAGGCTGAAGAGGCGCCTGATAGGGGAAGGCATTAGGGAAGATCCATCTCACACCCTTGAGCAATGGATAGATCCCCAAGAGCAGCTGCAGATTTCTATGCAGGAACGTGCCTCTATTGTACCTGCGGAGGTCCTTTATTACTCCCGGAGAGACGATGCTCATCATTGTGTTTACATCCACCGGAGCGAGGAGGCAATCCTGTGCGTAGATGATGACCAAGTAGACAGGGGATTCATTCAAGAAGAAAGTTATAATCAACTCCATCAAAGCGAGATGCAATATATCCACTTGGGAGTCTTACAGGTATGAATACAAACCCTCCACAGGCAGGAGGAAGGGACCTTGGCCCTAATTGCCTTTCGGGACAATAGATGGATCAGAGATCAAGCAATCCTGGCTACTATGGAGGTGGACTTAACAAGAGGGAGCCAGCTTATATATGTCATACCTGCTATGATGATGACTATAGAGGATTTTTATAGAAACATTCAACTTTCTATTTTGACAAAAGGGTACGAGCAATGGAGGAATGACAACGCCAGCATACTCATCATAAGAGGCTTGGTTGGAAGGTTATTAAATACCCCCAACGTTGGCTTTGCATATGAAGTCCAGGGGGTGGTTGATTACTTGGCAAGTCACGGCTCCGCGCGCTTCCAGGACGGCGATACTCAACCACGGAACACCAAGGACAGGGATGGCTGATTAGGCCAACCCAGGTCTCCATCCCGATGCAGCCAATAGAGTTCTATACCAAAACACTTCTTGATGGTTCTATCACCTTACAATTTTCAAATTATACAGTTGCTCCCACTATGCGGCTGCCGCACTATAGCAGCACGGGTGAAATCCAGAGCAATGAGGAGGAAATCGCTCACATCATGGCAGTATTTGTTTGTGACCCCGATGATTCGCAGAATGAAGATGAATCATATTTCAGCCTGCTCTCACCAGTAACTGAGTCAACTTTTGACAACTATTACCCATCCCAACAAATGCCACTTTGGGATGCTTCGGATGATGAAACAGAGGATTTTATTAATCCTTTCTTTTCGGAGGGTAATAGGGAGGAGGAGCCACTTAACCCCTCATCATCTGTTTCGAATCTTGTTGCTGCAGGATATGAAGCTGAGGAGGAAGTGGAGCTGGAATATCCCACCATTCAGAAGCTTTCTGAAAAGCTCTATTCAAGTGCTATTACTTCAGCAACATCTCCATATAGGCCACCAACGGATACCGCAATGGCCCCTCCTAATTACCCACCAGCCACAAATACTAATCCCTCTTTTGATCGGCAGGCATTTCGGGGATAGGGAAGCAAATTTAAGGGTGGATACAACAACGAGATGTGGAGTCTTCCTTCTACCCAACAAGCTAGAGGAGCAATGTTTGTAATCCCAGATCAATTGGGATTATTTGATGATGCATTTGACAGATGGTCATCCATTACAAGAAACCATGTTGCAGCCCAAGGCTTTACAGACGCCAAAGACAAGTTGGAGTTTATGGAAAATCTTTTAGGGGAAATTGAAAAGCTAGTTTGGATCCAATGGCGGATGCGATATGGAGAAGAATATCAAGCTCTCATCAATTCTGGAGATGGAAGAGAAGAAACTCAAAATATCCTATCCCAGATGAGGAGAGTCTTTACACTTGAAGACCCAGCCCAAGGATCGACTGTAATCCAGGATGCAGCCTATAGGGACTTGGAGAGGCTCTCATGTGATAATGTAAAAGACATTATCAAATACATGAATGAATACATGAGGCTTGCATCAAAAACAGGGAGGCTCTATATCAATATAGAGCTTTCGGAAAAATTCTGGCTCAAAATGCCTGGAGATCTGGGAAGGAGGATCAAGACGGCTTTTGATCAAAAGTATTCTGGTAATGTTATTGGCGTAATTCCCTGAATACTTTTTGCCTACAGGTACCTTGAAGAGGAATGCAAGGATGCAGCATTCAAGAGGGCCTTGAAGAATCTTTCCTTCTGTAGTCAAATTCCAATCCCAGGGTACTATAAGAAGGAAAAGAAATACGGCGTGATGAGGGGTAAAGTGGCTCCTCCTCCCTATTACCCTACGAAAAGAAAGGATTAATAAAATCCTCTGTTTCATCATCCGAAGCATCCCAAAGTGGCATTTGTTGGGATGGGTAATAGTTGTCAAAAGTTGACTCAGTTACTGGTGAGAGCAGACTGAAATATAATTCATCTTCATTCTGTGAATCATCTGGGTCACAAACAAATACTGCCATGATGTGAGCGATTTCCTCCTCATCGCTCTGGATTTCACCCGTGCTGCTATAATGCGGCGGCTGCATAGTGGGAGCAACTGTATAATTTGAAAATTGTAAGGCGATAGAACCATCAAGAAGTGTTTTGGTATGGACCTCTATTGGCTGCATCGAGATGGAGACCTGGGTTGGCCTAATCAGCCATCCCTGTCCTTGGTGTTCCGCGGTTGAGTATTGCCGTCCTGGAAGCGCGCGGACGCCGTGACTTGCCAAGTAATCAACCACCCCCTGGACTTCATATGCGAAGCCAACGTTGGGGGTATTAGATAACCTTCCAACCAAGCCTCTTGTGATGAGTATGTTGGCGTTGCCATTCCTCCATTGCTCATACCCTTTTGTCAAAACAGAAAGTTGAATGTTTCTATAAAAATCCTCTATAGTCATCATCATAGCAGGTATGACATATATAAGCTGGCTCCCTCTTGTTAAGTCCACCTCCATAGTAGCTAGGATTGCTTGATCTCCGATCCATCTGTTGTCTCAAAAGGAAATTAGGGCCAAGGTCCCTTTCTCCTGCCTGTAGAGGATTTGTATTCGTACCTGTAAGACTCCCAAGTGGATATATTGCATCCCGCTTTGACGGAGTTGATTATAACTTTCTTCTTGAATGAATCCCCTATCTACTTGGTTATCATCTACGCACAGGATTGCCTCCTCGCTCCGATGGATGTAAACACGATGATGAGCATCGTCTCTCCGGGAGTGATAAAGGACCTCCGCAGGAATAATAGAGGCACGTTCCTGCATAGAAAGTTGCAGCTGCTCTTGGGGATCTATCCACTGCTCAAGGGTGTGAGATGGATCTTCCCTAATGCCTTCCCCCATCAGGCGCCTCTTCAGCCTTTTTGCCGCTTGATGGGCGTTATGAAGACGTCTTTGACTTCTTTTATATCGTCTTATCTGATCTTCGAATAGGGGAACTGGTGCAGGGGTTGTGGGCTGCACCTGTACAGCTTCAGAAATACTTCTCCTTGCAACCATCAACCTTCCAGCTTTGCCTTCTCCTCCTGCAGAATTTTGATTGGATCTTTGAAAGCCCTTAACTGGCCCTTAGCTTCCTTTGGCCTTTTTGCTACCCCAAGGAGTAGAATTTCTACACTATCAACCTTTTTCTTTAGGCTTTCTGTGAGTTTAAGTGCCTCTTCCTCAGCTAACCTAGGTTGCTGGGCAATTTCTACAACAAGCTCTTTTACTTGTTGCTTAGTGAGAGGTTGATTATTCAGATAAACCTATGTTAAGTCTTTTAGGGCAGCTCTTAAACTCCTAACCTCCTTTTCGAGGCTCTGGTATTGCTCTTGCAGCTGCTTAAAGTTTTTCAAATAAACCTTAGATGACAAATAAGTCCTATCGTAAATTACAGCAATGTTATAGGCTAGTTGATTTGTGGAAATTTTCGGTGTTGAAGCAAGGTCAAGGTACCCTAGATTGGTGGTTCGGGAATGCTCATACCATTCCTGTATAGATTTTTCCCATGCTTCAGACATGAGAGCTAATTATTCATATTTACCAAAAATTATCCCCAAAAGGCAGTTCCAGACTTAGTTAGAACTTAGGCTGCGATCACACAGGTGTGCCCTTGGACTTAATGGCCTCTTGCCTTAACTGCCAAGTTAGAACCTATTCTTTTTCCCAGCCAAGCTCAATACCCAATCCGCATAATACCAATCGGATTTAAAGTTTATTGAATATGAAATTAGCCCACAGTCTTAACATGGTAGTGAAGAAACAAGAATGGTAATCACGAATCCTTACCTCCGAATCGTAGCACCTTGACCTCTAAGGTTTTACTCCTCCATATTTTAAACCAGCTCTGATACCAGAAAGAGGGTGCGCGGGGCGGGGTTTGGATGTGCAGTGTAGAATGCAACTAGGAACAATAAGAAATAGAGAGAAAAAAATGGAAAACTCACATATTCTTATTGCAACTTCTTCGATATGTTTACATATGGCTGTGGTTCTCCTTATATAGAGAGCCTTACTCTCACTTTTGTAAAGCAGAGATAAGAGGGAATCTACTTTGAGTACACTTTACAGCTCATACCGCAGTATGCACATACTTTGTAAAACAGAGATAAGAGGGAATCTACTTTACTACACTCACTTTTGTAAAGCAGAGATGAGAGGGAATCTGTTTTAAGTACATGGTTCAGCACACTTTATAGCACATACCGCAGTATGATGAACCGCACTACTAACCGCACTACCCTACTTTTCCGTACCCTCCCACCGCGCGTCCGCATGTGGAGCGGAGGAAAGTAGTCAAAGGTAGAAATTATTCATCCGGTGACCGAATCATGCAAAAGCTGGCCAGCTGTGGTGAGTTGGTCATCAAGTTGTTTAGCGGAAGGGTACCAGGTACCCCAAAAATGATGCTTAGTAGCCAGCCGTCTGCATTCAGCCACTTTGATGGTATGTAGTGCTCTTAGTGTCCTGAAGGCGGAGAGAGCTTTGGTTGCGACTTCCTTTTCCAGTTTGATGGATGTCGTCCCTAATGTCGTCACGTATTTTGTTTGGCATGGGGAGGCTTTGGGAGAGTCGGATGAGTCGTTCATATTGTTCAATGATTCTTGAATCATCCTGAGGGACTGCGCTAGTTGGTTCTGAGCCTGGAGGTTGGGTCTCCTTGACCTCCTGCACTGCAAGAGCTGCTATTCCAAGCGTATCCAGATTCTCCGTATTGGGCCATCCTGCAAACACTAAACAAGAAATTAACCAGGATAGAGCATCAGCGAGCTGATTTTCTTTCCCGTCGATATGCTCAAAGTGCACATTGACGCCCGTCCCAGTGATATAGTCAGTGAAGGCCATCCACCGAACTCGTGAGGGTTTATTGCCAGCTGACTTGTGGAAGAAGCTAATAATCGACTGGCAATCGGTGCGGATAATCAAATTTGTTTTGTCCAAATAATAAATTTTCAATGCCTCCATAGAGTTCATGACCGCATGGATTTCTGCATCTATAACCGACTTTGGTGGGTTGAATTTGCCACTAGCATAGGCACACACTTTCTCAACTTCCATCTTTCATAGGTTGTAAAGTATGAATGAAATTTACCACTTTATTCTCTCCAAAAGTCCTGTGCTATTCTGGGCGTTCCTAATGAACCGATGCTTGAGAAGTTCCTTGGCACTTGGCCTCTGAAATCAGTATGTTGACAAAAGTTTAAATAGGAAACATGATACATATAAAAGACATGAAGGTCATGAGCTGAAGAAATATTAGACAACAAATTTTATATTAGAGCAAGGTCATGATCTGAGCATGCTTGGCAATTATCTATCTCACTAGATAATCCATACCAGAAGTATCTAAATCCAAAAGAAGAATTTAACAAGACTAAATTGCTCAACGCATGAAATAGGTGTGTTTTTATTAATAGATTTTACACCAGTTAATATACTTAAACAACAAAAAAGTATAGAGGGCTCAACCATCAACTATCCATTTCAGTATAGGAACCACATGATAACATATATCATAGTTATCATCATAGGTGAAACAGATTGAAAAATAAATCATTATTGCATCTTCAAATAGAAGTAATTGATTCAGAAAGGGAATCAAGGCAATATCATACTTACTCTAGGAAAGCCTATTGTAAGATATAAAATTACTACTATATTTAAGAAATAAAAGGACACCTCGGAAGGGATTTTTCTTAAACACAGAGAGACAAACTCCTTCAAGGGTTTGGAGAAGTGTTCATCCAGTTGCACAAAATAATCAAATCTAGTCAATTTCGAAAACCACAAACCAACATTACCAAGCAATAAAAGTTCCACAGATGACAAACCTGGGGTGGATTTTCCTGAGGTATCATGAAAAGAACTCTCATTGGATGGAGATCTGCTAAAGGGGGCTCGCCTTTTCCCATCTCGATAGCTATAATGCCTAAAGATCTGATAGATATCTACCTTACGAGAATGTGA
The DNA here is from genome assembly GCA_005019695.1 of Trichopus zeylanicus subsp. travancoricus. NCBI lineage: Eukaryota > Viridiplantae > Streptophyta > Magnoliopsida > Dioscoreales > Dioscoreaceae > Trichopus > Trichopus zeylanicus. The sequence goes on along the minus strand of RXID01022004.1, from coordinate 86,270 downwards.
TGGATAGAGCCAAGGCCTTGGAGTGTATGGAAAGTCACAGCAGTGGATAAGCAAGGGCAATTGAGGAAGAGAGGTAGAGAGTTTGAAGCTCAAAGTTCTAAATCCCATGGTGGAAGTTTCCCTCATTGTATGTCACTAGCACAAAGACCAGCTTTCAAAAGTCAAGTCAAGTGCTCAATCTGTGGGAAGGGGCATCCAACAAAAACTTGTAGACAAGCGTCGGGTGCTTGCTTTAGATGTGGCCAGATTGCAAATTGCCCATTGCATGCTCAACATGCTGAAGACGCTCAAGTCAAATCAGCATGTTCATCTCAGGGGTCTCGTGCAGGTCCGTCAGCTTCAACTGCACCAACAACATCTACAAGATTCCGAAAGGGAGAGACTCCACACCCAGGGGCATGTGTATGCTCTCACTCAAAAGGATGCTGAAGCATCTAACACTATCGTTGCAGGTACATATTTATTAGTTCTTAATGGCTATCATTACTTATTAACATATGCATGCATGTTTTATGTTTGTAAACATGACTTGTTGTTAGACATCCTGTGTGTAGCCTCAAACTTTGCATGTGTCTTGTTCAACCCAATTGGGGATACTCAAAAGCAATTTAAAGCCATTTGGAAGCTATCTGGAGGCGTTTGGGAGCCATTTTAAGCCAACTGATGACTTTTGGCTTTAATTTCAGGGAAACTATGGGTATTCAAGAGCAATTTAAGGCCAATTAAGGACTATTTTGGGATATTTTTGGACAATAGGTGAGCATTTTGGGAAATATTTAGACATCTGTGGAGCATTTCGGGACATTTTCAGATATTCATAGTACAAACTAGGACATTTTGAGACATTGACAAGGCAATTTCAAGCCACCTAGGGTTGCTTGGGAGCAATTTTAGGCCAACTATGGCTTTGGAAATACTTTCAAGCTAATCGGGGGCTCTTGGGTGGAAGCAATCTCGAGCGAACCACAGGCATTCAGATGATACTTCCATATGAACTAGTGGTGTTCAGGAGCTCCAACATGATCAAAGGGAATTGGAAGCAGCAGAGCTGGAAAAAGCAAAAGGAAAGGCAATATGCCTTGAGGAAGAGAATACTAACGTGTTAATGCAGGAACAAATTTTCAAAGCTTCCACGGGAGAGCAAAGAGGGGCACAACAACAAGCAGGCTTGAGAATGGTCAAAAATATTCTATACAACATGCAAGTTGAATTTGAAATCCCTGGACTTCCCAGATTCCGAGTCCAGGCAATAATGGATACAGGAGCAACGACATGCTGTGTAGATGAGGCGTCCATCCCTAAGGAGGCCGTAGAAAAGAACTGTGTCACAGTTCACTTCAGCGGCATCAACTCTCGGCAAACGGCGGACAAGCGCCTAAAGCAAGGAAAGATGTACATCGGGGACAATACCTTCTGAATCCCCTACACCTACAGCTTCCGAATGGAGCTAGGCGATGGCATCCAAATGATTATTGGATGCAATTTTATACGAGCTATGCAAGGAGGGGTGCGCATAGAAGGTAGTATGGTTACCTTTACAAAAACCTAACTACCATTAACACTACACCTGCAGCAACAGTAGCAGCGGCTCTGGAAGAGCTGGACTTGGAAGAAGATGAATACCTTGACATCAAGGAGTCAATCTACTACAACCTGGAAAAAGGAAGGGAGTCCTTCAGGAGGAAATTCGAGCCTTTACTGCAAAGGCTGAAGAAGGGGTACATTGGTGAAGATCCTTTACGGCACTGGACCAAGAACCAGATAGTATGTCAGCTTGATATTAAGAACAAGGACTTCACAATCACTGATAAGCCCCTAAAACATGTTACTCCACATTTACATGATGCTTTTAAAAGGCATGTGCAGGCGTTACTTGAGCTTGGTGTAATCAGGCCCAGCAAAAGCAGACATCGGACGACAGCTATCATAGTGAATTCTGGAACAAGCGTCGACCCAAGAACGGGGCAGGAAGTCAAGGGGAAGGAAAGGATGGTCTTTAACTATAAAAGACTAAATGATGTCACTAATAAAGACCAGTATAGCCTTTCAAGGATCAACACAATATTGCGAAGAGTCAGCAATAGCAAGATCTTCTCCAAATTTGATCTCAAAAGCGGCTTCCATCAAATAGCGATGCATCCTGAGTCCATAGAATGGACCACCTTCTGGGTACCAAAAGGGCTGTTCGAGTGGCTAGTTATGCCTTTTGGGCTAAAGAACACACCAGCTGTGTTCCAAAGGAAGATGGATGCTTGTTTTCAAGGTACTGAACAGTTTATTGCCGTTTACATTGATGACATTCTAGTCTTCTTAGACACGGAGGAACAGCACACAAGGCACCTGGAGGTGATGCTGCAAATCTGTGAAACAAATGGCCTGATCATTAGTCCTACGAAAATGAAAATCGCTATCTTGGAAGTCGAATTCCTGGGAGCCGTTATTGGGAATCAAAAGGTGAAGCTGCAACCCCACATTATCAAGCGTGTTGTTGACTTCCAGGAGCAAGAGCTGACAACCTTGAAGGGGCTTAGGTCATGGCTTGGAATTCTGAATTACACCAGGAGCTATATCCCAAATATAGGGAAGCTTCTTGGGCCTCTATACGCCAAAACAAGCCCAACGGGTGAAAGAAGGTGGAATGAGCAAGACTGGAAATTAGTAAAACAAATAAAGCATCTTGTTCAGGCACTACCAGACCTGGAGGTATCCCCAGAAGGTAGCTACTTAATCCTTGAGGTAGACAGATGTATGGAAGGATGGGAAGGCGTCTGTAAGTGGAAGTCCCAGAAGTATGACCCAAAGTCCACTGAGCGGATATGTGCCTATGCAAGTGGGAAATTTAACCCACCAAAATCCGTGCAGTCATGAAATCACTGGAGGCGCTCAAGATCTACTACCTTGACAAGAAGGAGCTACTCATTAGAACAGACTGCCAGGCGATTATCAGTTTTTTTCAGAAATCCACAAACAATAAGCCATCCAGGGTCAGGTGGCTGGCCTTTGCGGACTACATCACCGAGACTGGAGTCATGATCCAGTTTGAGCATATAGACGGAAAGGACAACCAGTTAGCTGATGCACTTTCTCGATTAATTAACTGTGTTCTAATTTCAGGATGGCCGACGGATGCCGAACAAGAAAAGCTGAGTCTCGCCGCTATCGCCCTTTAGGAAGTCAAAGCGGCACGGCACAAAGGGGCGCAGGAACAGTTGACGCACATGATAACCCTACTATGCGCTATGCTCAGCTCATCAGACTATATGCATCCACACCAACGCCCATCGACATCCGCAACTCCATCGGGGAAGATCTCCGGCACCTTGAGCAACAGGCCGCTCAAGCAGCTATCACAGCCCTCCTCCAACTACGGGAGCTTCACTCCCTGAAGACTGTGGAGTGTCTGTGTCTCAACCAAACCGACACCTTCTGGACCCAGTGGTTCCCCTCTGTAAAGCAGATCGACGAGCAGCTCAACCGCGCCGTTTCTCTTACCATATCCTTGACTCAGCGCACCAGCGCCTTTCAGCTAACCCCTCAACAAAAGCGTGGTGGAGAGTAGATCGCTTCAACCCATTGGAGGCGGCCCAGGCCCAACCCAACAGTACAGCTCCAGCCCAGTTAGTCCAAGAATAGCCGGCCCAGCCCAGACAAGGCCGTACCTTAGGTGTAAAGTTATCATTGCTTTTTATAAAGCACCTTTTGTAAAGTAGCTTTATTAAAGTAGCTTTTGGCAGCTTTTGAAAAGCGCCTTTGTAAAAAGCTACTTTCATAAAGCAGATGCGAGCTTATCGCATCTGCTGGGGTAAGCTCCGCTTATAAAAGGGGGCGATATCCTTTGGAAAAATAAGAGCCAAGAGCCAAGAGCCAATTGCAACAACAATTGCACTTGAACTTAAACTTCGTCGACTCTTTCGCTCTTGGCTCTTGGCTCTTGGCTCTTATTTTTCCAAAGGATATCGCCCCCTTTTATAAGGGGAGCTTACACTAGCAAATGCGATAAGCTCGCATCTGCTTTATGAAAGTAGCTTTTTACAAAGGCGCTTTTCAAAAGCTGCCAAAAGCTACTTTAATAAAGCTACTTTACAAAAGGTTCTTTATAAAAAGCAATGATAACTTTACACCTAAGCTACGGCCTTGTCTGGGCTGGGCCGGCTACTCTTGGACTAACTGGGCTGGAGCTGTACTGTTGGGCTGGGCCTGGGCCGCCTCCAATGGGCTGAAGTGATCTACTCTCCTTATTCTCTTTGCGTTCCGTATATCCGTTGCGTTCTATTTCTGGTATTAGAGCTAAGTTAAAGAAGATATGGCTTGTGAGTAGAAAGCTTCGGGTTAAGGTATGAAAGGTTAGGGGATGGATTTGTTTTAGCATACTTGTTTATGTTCTCCTTTGAGCTTACAATTTACATGCTTTCATATGAACTATCATGTTTCTGCTTGGTATTATGCTAATCAGGCAAGGGTTACGGGTATTATGCTTTCTGGGTGACGAACTGATAGGAAAAAGAACAGGTCCTAACTTGGCAGTAAGGCGTGTGGCCGTGAGTAAGCCCAAGGGCACACCTGTGTGATCCTAGAAAGTTCTAACCTAGCGAGGAACTGCTTTGACCAAACCTGGATAGGAACTGCCCGGTAGAAACTTGTAGTAAATCTAGTAGCATAAATGTCGGAAGCTTGGGAGAGAGCGATACAGGAATGGTATAACAATTCCTGAACCGTAAAACTGGAATACCTTGACCTTACCTTAACAAAGAGTGTTAATCTCAACCAATTAGCCAATAATCTTGCTGTAATTTATGACCGTGTGTGTCTTTCCTCTAGAGTTAGTTTGAAAAATTTTAAGCAAGTTCTTGAAAAGTGTGAGGGCCTAGAAAGAGAAGTCTCTGAGCTAAGGATAGCTCTGACTAATTTAACCACTGTAATATTAGGACACAAACCTTTGACAGAAAGGGAATTTCGCACTCTAGTAACCCAGATTCCTAATCAAAATTACAAAGAAGAAAGGTCCTTAGAAATCCTAGGGGATATAAATTAAAGGAAATACAGGAGGAGGTAAAACTAATCAGGGGACAGCAAGCAAAGGAGAATATATCTCCGACACTTCCTTCATTCAATTTGTTAATTGAAAGGTTACAGCACCTCACTTCTGAAAGGCCAAAGGAAGGCAAGGGCACTTTGCGGGTGTTTAAGGACCCGTTTGCAATCCTGAAGGAAGAAAACGACAAGCTAAGGGGAACCAATGGCGGCAAGCGCACAGGGGCAGGCGTCCACGTTGGCAGCAACTCCCTTGTTCGAAGACCAAATCAGGGGGTATAGAGGAAATCAACGCCGCCTGCATAATATGCAGTAGGGGGCCAGGAGAATCGAAAGGCGCCTAGTTGGGGAGCCACCTTCCCAGCAAATCCTGGAGCAGCAGGTCGACCCTCAAGCCGAGTTGCAGCATTTTGAAAAACCCAAGGAAACCAGAGGCAAACGTTTTGTTGCCAAAGAACCTCAAAAGAGATGTCCTAAATACAAAATGCTGAAGAAGGTCATGCCACCAGAGGAAATAAAAGGGTTCATCCAAAGAGTCTCGAAAGATCTAGCTATACGAAAGCCCCATATACCTAATTCTGATATTGAATGGGATGAACACCCAACCCAGTTAAGCTTCCACAACTATGTTGCTACCCCGCAAGTTGAGCCACCCCGTGATGGTGACAAAGATGAAGACGAGTTACGCTCCAGGCACATCCTGACTGTACTTTCGAAAGATGAAGCTCCCCTAGTGCAGAAGGAAGGGTCCGACCAGTGTCAAGGGAATCCCTTGAGAGTCCATGCAGAGGATACACGCCCAGGGGCCTCTGTACCTCGGTCCATGGATCCCTCATTGGAGGAAGTTGATGACTGGGAAGATACTTATTTTAGTAGGTATCGAGAGGAAGTCTTTGTATACGCAGGAGCTTTTGAGTATCCTGTAAAGGATGGGCCAATCTGGGATTCCTACCCAGATGATGATGAACCAATCTGGAACCAGTACCCAGAAGACGAGGACCAGGAGGGAGAATGTCCTGAAAATATTGTTGCCATGGGACATGAAGAAGGACCACGGGAAGAACTTGAGTATCCGGAACTTGAGTACCCAATGCTGAAGAGATTATTAGAAGCGTTATACTCGAGTACTGTGACCTCACCCTATAGACCCCCCGTGGATACATCTATGGGACCTCCCAGCTACCCGACAGCAGCCACCCCCTCTACATCAAAGACAGGAGCCTGTATTCCAAGGCTATGAGCGGGGAATTTTTAAGAGGGCAGCAAATAATGAAATGTGGAATTTGCCCTCAGCCCAGCAAAATGGAGGAGCTCTCCTAGTAATCCCTGAACAATTGGGATTATTCGACGTATTTGCCAGGTGGGAATCCATTACAAAAAATCATGTAGCGAGTATGGGATTTACAGATGTGCGGGACAAGCTCGACTACATCGAAAATCTACTTGGGGAGGTGGAAAAACTCACATGGATCCAGTGGCGAATGCAATATGGAGAGGAATACCAAGGACTAATCGCAACAGGAGAAGGGCGCGAGGGGACTCAGAATATTCTGTCCCAAATACGGAGAATATTTACCCTGGAAGATCCCACCACAGGATCGACTGCTATCCATGATGAAGCTTACAGGGATCTCGAAAGACTATCATGTGACAATATCAAAGATATTGTCAAATACATGAACGATTACATGAGGATAGCAGCCAAGACAGGAAGGCTCTACACTGGCACGGAACTGTTTGAAAAATTCTGGCTAAAGATGCCCACTGATTTAGGGAGAAAGATTAAGGCATCATTTGACCAGAAGTATTCAGGGGTACAGGTAGGAGTCCTACCCAGGGTTCTCTTTGCATACAAGTTCCTGGAGGCAGAATGCAAGGACGCAGCATTTAGGCGATCCTTGAAGGATTTATCCTTCTGTAGTCAAATACCTATCCCAGGCTACTACAAGAAGGAAAAGAAGTACGGGATAAGGCACTCCACTACATACAGAGGAAAACCCCACGAAACGCAAATCCGGATAGAGAAAAAGAAGCATCTAATCTGGAATCGCAAGTGCAAATGCTTCCTCTGTGGGCAAGAACGGCATTTCGACAGAGAATGCCCAAATGACAAAAGAAATGTCTGACGGATGGCTATCCTCGAACAACTAACCCTCCCTGCAGATTATGATGTTCTATCTGTGCAGGAAGGAGAAGCGCAAAACGATGCCATCTTCAGCATTTCCGAAGGGGAGGACATAGCACCAGAGCAGGTGCTACAGGCAATAATCCCCAGCGAGGCAATCCTGCTATTACAAGCAAGGCCGGGGCCCAAGTCGGAATTAGCCTACAATTCTGCCAGACGGACACTATGCCCCAACACCTCTGCCACTAACCCTCCTGATACCCATTAGGCCCATGCCTATACTGGGTGGCTCCTCAACAGAAGCGTGGTGGAGAGTAGATCGCTTCAGCCCATTGGAGGCGGCCCAAGCCTAGCCCAACAACACAGCTCAAGCCCAGTTAGTCCAAGAGCACAGCTCAAGCCCAGTTAGTCCAAGAGCACAGCCGGCCTAGCCCAGACAAGGTCGTAGCTTAGGTGTAAGAGGGAGTGGTGAGTTTGAAGTTCAGATTTTGCAGGTACCTTCCTCGATGTCGTTCCTCGATGACTTAGAGGGATTTCATAGATGAGAGGAAAGGTTTGGATGAGAAGCTAGTCTCATCACATACACGAGTAGATGCGATAAGGCATCTACTTTACATCATATCAACTTTACTTTACACGAGCAGATCCGATAAGAGCATCTGCTTTACATCATACCTACTGTACTGGACACGAGCAGATCCGATAAGGGCATCTGCTTTATTTTGTCTCTCTCACCCCACCAGACTTTGCTTCACGCGCAAGCTATCTCATATCATGTTGTACTCAGAACATGAAGGCAGGCAGTCGTTGTGCTGAGTCCGCTGTGAGTTTGACTGCTGTTTCCAGCTGGACATCGATCTGAGTTACAATAGGATGCCATTGGGCCCAGAAGTTGCCCGTGGTTTTGCGTCTTGCGCGTTTTGTGGCTTCGATCAGCTTGAGGGTGTGTAGGTCACGGAATTGTCGCAAGTGCTTCCTGGGCACTCTGTCGTTCCAGCTGTTGAAGCCATCGCCTGATGGTATCATAGGCGTCAAGGGGCATGGGGAGGTCTTGTAAGAGTTGTAGTTGTTGTTTATAGTGTCGCACAAGGCTTGAGCTGCTGTCAGGTGCTTCCCCATCTCCTGAGAGGATAATTGTTGGCCTTCCTGTAAATGGGTGGCTACGAGGTTGAGGATCTCCAAGCCTTCGAGTGCTGGCCATCCTGAAATGACAAGAGAAGTGATTAAGCGGGAGAGAGTATCCGCCAGCTGGTTATCTTCTCAACTGATGTGCTCAAACTGGATGGTGAGTCCCGTGCCGGTAATGTAGTCGGTGAAGGCAAGCCAGCGGACGCGAGAAGGCTTATTATTGGCCAACTTATTAAAGAAACTTATGATTGCCTGACAATCTGTTCTAATGGTTAGCTCGGCCTTATCCAAGTAATAAATTTTTAGTGCTTCTAGCGTGTTCATGACGGCAAATAATTCCGCATCAATAGTGGATTTGATCAGGTGGAACCTACCGCTAGCGTAAGCACATACCCTCTCCATTGATTTAGGGTCAAATTTTTGGGGCTTCCATTTGCATACTCCGCCCCATCCTGTCATGCAGTCGTCGGTTTCTAGAATCATATGGCTGTCTTCTGGTGGGATTTTGAGATCTGGCAGCTGTTGCACCAAGGCTTTGATCTTCGAGACTAGGTCCCAATCTTGGGAGTTCCAGCGTTTCTCCCCCGTAGGACTCGTTTTTGCGTATAGTGGCCCTAGTAGAGTCCCTAGATTAGGGATATAGCTTCGGGCATAGTTCAAGATCCCGAGCCAAGCTCGGAGGCCTTTTGTGGTGGTCAGTTCCTGTTCCTGAAACTCTGCAATTTTTTTGATAATGTGGGGCTGTAGCTTGATTCGTTGATTACCAAGCACTGCCCCTAAGAATTCCACCTCAGTGACTGCTAACTTCATCTTGGTTGAGCTCAGGATTAGCCCATTAGTCTGGCAGATCTGCAGCATGACTCGGAGATGCTGCTCATGCTCTGCTTCAGAGGAAGAGAATACAAGAATATCATCAATATAGACGCAATAAAGTCTTCCGTACCTTTAAAGCAGGTGTCCATCTTTCTCTGAAAAACGGCGGGTGCATTTTTCAGGCCAAAAGGCATTACGAGCCACTCGTACAGGCCATCTGGCACCCAAAATGCCGTCCATTCGACGGAAGTAGGATGCATAGCCACCTGATGAAATCCTGACTTGAGATCAAACTTTGAGTATATGCGGCTTTGACTGACCTTCCGGGTGTGCATCTCCCTCAGTTGGATTATTGCTGATATGGCTTCGTGGGAAGCTTGTTCCTCAAGGTGTCGTAGGTCAGTCTGATAGATTCCCGTGCTGCATGGGAAATTGAGACATCACTGAGGAGCTGGAGTAACTGTTTATATTGCAGAACTGGTCCAGAAGTCCCGCCAGGTGTTGTAGTTCCTTGGGCTGTGGTAGTGCTTGGACCTCCTGCAGGGCTAGTGAGATTAGATGCAGTTTTTCCTGCTCTCCTTCGGCTGGCCATCCTGCATGCACAGCAGAGTGAACTAGAAGGGACAGTGAGTCAGCCAACTGGTTGTTGCTCCCGTCGATGTGCTCAAATTGAACGGTTACCCCCGTCCCTGTAATGTAATCAGCAAACGCAAGCCACCTGACTTTGGATGGCTTGTTAGTAGCAGATTTGTTAAAGAAGCTGATTATCGCCTGACAATCAGTTCTAATAACCAGCTCTGACTTGTCTAAGTAGTATATCTTTAGGGACTCCAATGAATTCATCACGGCATGTATCTCAGCATCAATGGCCGATTTGGGCGGGTTGAACTTCCCGCTTGCGTATGCACATACTTTCTCTGTTGATCTGGGATCAAATTTGTGCATCTTCCACTTGCAGACGCCTCCCCAGCCATCCATACAGCCGTCGGCCTCCAGTACTATGTGACTTCCTTCGGGTGGCACCTCTAAGTTCGGTAGTGTCTGTACCAGGCCCTTGATCTGTTTGACTAGATCCCAATCCTGCGAATTCCACCGCTTTTCGCCTGTTGAACTTGTCTTGGAGTAGAGAGGTCCTAGCAATTTGCCCAGGTTTGGGATGTAGTTGCGAGCGTAGTTCAGTATGCCAAGCCATGACCGAAGTCCCTTGGTGGTTTTTAGTTCTTGATCCTGGAAGGTTGCTATTTTTTTGATGATGTAAGGTTGAAACTTCACCCTTTGGCTGCCTATGATGGCGCCTAAGAATTCGACCTCTCTAACCGCGATCTTCATCTTCGTTGGACTTAGAATCAAGCCGTTGTCTTCACATATTCTTAGCATGATTCTCAGGTGCTCCGCATGCTGTTCTTCTGTCTCTGAGAAGACAAGAATATCGTCAATGTAAACAGCTATAAAATGTTCTGTACCTGCGAAGCATTTATCCATTTTTCTCTGGAATATTGCTGGCGCGTTCTTCAGCCCGAACGACATTACAAGCCATTCATATAATCCTTCGAGGACCCAAAAAACGGTCCATTCAATCGAGTCAGGATGCATTGCAACTTGGTGGAAGCCGCTTTTCAGATCAAATTTGGAGTATATTTTGCTTCGACTCACCCTTTTCAGGATTGTGTTGATGCCTGGGAGGCTGTACTGTCTTGTAGTTGAAGACAAGGCGTTCTTTTCCTTTGACTTCCTGACCTGTCGCCGGGTCAATACTTGTGCCTAAGTGGACGATGATAGCCGTCGTCCTGTGCCTGCTCCGGCTTGGTCTGATCACTTTGATGTCAAGCAAGGCCTGGATATGCCTTCTGAAGGCATCCTGTAGCGGAGGGGCTACATGCCTTAATGGTTTGTCAGTGATAGTGAACTCAGGATTCTTCAAGTCAATGTGGCAAACCACTTGATTCTTCGACCAATGTTGCAGGGGGTTCTCACCAATATACCCGGCATCTTTGAGCTATTGCATCAGTGGCTCAAACTTTCTCAAGAATGTTTCCCGAGTCTTTTCTTGGTTGTAGTACACAACTTCCTGAATGCTGATGTACTCGTCCTCCTCCAGGTCGAGCTCCTCAAGCGCCGCTGCCATGGCTGCAACTGGAGTTGTATTGATAACGGTGAGATTTTTGTAAAATGTAACAATACTCCCTTCAATTCTTACTCCTCCCTGCATGGCTCTGATAAAATTACATCCGATGATCATTTGTATCCCATCACTCAGCTCCATTCGAAAGCTGTATGTGTACGGGATACGAAAAATGTTCTCCCCAATGTACATACGCCCTTGCCTTAGCTTCCGGTTGGCAGTCTGCTTCGAGTTAATACCACTGAAGTGGACAATGAAGGCGTTCCCTTCGGTGGCTTCTTGGGGGATAGATGATTCGTCTATGCAACAGGTAGTGGCTCCCGTATCCAAAATTGCCCTAACCTGAAATTTAGTGAGACCGAGAATTTCGAGTTCTACCTGCATGTTGTACAACATGTTCTTGACGATCCTTTGGCCGGGTTGTTGCTGCTTTTCTTCTCGGCTTGTTGTAGAGACTTTGTGGACGCTTTCCTGTATCCACACGTTTGCACCTTCAGCGCTGCAGATCTCCTTCCTTTTTGCTCTGAGTCTGTCTTCGTTTTCCAACCTCTTCTGGTCTTGCAGGAGCTCATTTTCCAGTTCTAGTTCCTGGACCCTCCTCTTGTAGTATTCGACCTCCAACTTTAGCCGCTCTACCTCGCCATTGCATATAATACTGCTGCTCCTGGATTAGCTGATGCGAGGATAGTTGTGCTGGCGCTGCAGGCATAACCGGGACCTGTTCTTTGAAATAAAAGGGGCCACAAAGGTTACATGCAGATACCTTACATATTGTGCAGTGAATCCGCGCCCTTTGTAGCGTTTTCCTTTTGCAGCATGAACAGTTTTCGTGTTGTGCTAGTATGAACTCATTGTGCTCCCACTGGTGTATGCAGTTCATCTGCTCTTCTGGTAGCTTGATAAGTGGCCGATAACTTCCTTCTAGTTCTCCTAGCATGTAAATGGCCTCTTTAGTGCTGGGGAGCACTGCTTTGAACGCCTGTTCCAGTTCCTCATCTTCACCCTCGGAGACGCTGAAGATGGCGTCGCTTTGGGCTTCTCCTTCATGGATTGACAGAACGTCATAGTCCTCTGGTATTGACAGTTGCTCGAATACTGCCATCCTCCTGACATTTCGCTTTTCATTCGGGCACTCCCTAGCAAAGTGTCCTTCTTGTCCACAAAGAAAACACCTACACTTCCTATTTCTTAACAGATGTTTTCGTTTCTCTACCCTTATATGGGTTTCATGCGGCTTACCTCGGTAAGTCCTAGACCTTCTTAACCCATATTTCTTCTCCCTCTGGTAGTAGCCAGGTATTGGGATCTGACTACAGAATGACAGATCTTTTAATGACCTCCGGAATGCGGCCTCCTTGCACTCTGCTTCTAGGAACTTGTGTGCGAAGAGGATGCGCGGCAACACTCCGACTTGTACTCCGGAGTACCGTTGGTCAAATGCTTCCTTGATGCGCCTGCCCAGGTCCGCAGGCATCTTCAACTAAAACTTCTCGGAGAGCTCTGCTCCTGTATACAGCCTTCCTGATTTTGCTGAGAGTCACAAGTAGTCGTTCATGTATTTGACAATGTTCTTAACATTGTCACAGGATAGCCGTTCGAGGTCTCTGTAGGCCTCATCCTGAATGGCTGTGGATCTGGTGGTTGGATCTTCCAGTGTGAAAACGTGCCTCATTTGGGACAGAATGTTCTGTGTCCCTTCCCGACCTTCCCCAGTAGTTAGTAAGCCTTGATATTCAGTGCTATACTGCATTCGCCACTAGACCCATGTGAGCTTCTCTACCTCACCTAGTAAGTTTTCTATGTAGTCCAGTTTGTCCCTGACATCAGTGAATGCAATGTTGGCTATATGGTTTCTGGTTATTGATTCCCATCGAGAAAATGCATCATCAAACATTCCCAGCTGTTCCGGGATGACAAAGAGGGCTCCTCCGTTCTGCTGAACTGAGGGTAAGGCCCACATTTCATTGTTCACTGCTCTCCGGAAAGTGGCTCTTTCAGGGATCCTGAATGTTGGTCCCTGTCTTTGTGACGCGGCTTCTGCGGCCGGGGGGGGTAACTTGGTAGCCCCATTGACGTGTCAGCAGGGGGCTGATACGGGGATGTGACGGCGCTGGATGAGTAGAGTGCTTCGGATAATCTCCTGAGCGCCGAGTATTATAACTCACTTTGGGGGCCGAGGTTTTCGTACCCCGCGGCAATCACATTGCCGCTTCCTTCGTCTTTATCATCTGGGTATTTATCCCAGATTGGTCCGAGTTCGTTCTCCCCTTCATCTTGACAGGACCCCCATCTCCGCTCCGTCTTTTTCATTGGGTAATCAGTTGTTCCTCCCCCTTGGAACTCTGCATCTAGGAGGTAGGAAAAATAGGTTCCTTTCACATCATCAAGCTCCTCCTGAGGTACGGCCATGGACCAAGGTGCAGAGGCCCATAGGCGTGCATCCTATGCATGGATTCCCAAAGGAGTGGCCTGTTCGTGGTTGGGTTCCGTCGTTAGGAGTACGGCCACCATATGTCGGGCGATCTCTTCTTCATCGCTCGGCAGCTCTTCTTCCTTCGAGTAAACTGATACTCGAGGTGTGATATCTGAATAATTTCGAAAGCTGAGAGCAATGCTTCCATCAATCAGTTCCTTGCTCAATACCTCCGTTGGTTGTTGTAGGCTGGGGGCTTTTGTTGGTCTGACGGTCCAGTTGAGGCCTTGCAGACTTTCTGCTGTGTACTGCCTCCCTGGGAGTGCCTTTACCCCGTGACTTACAAGATACTCTACGACCCCCTATACTTCGTAGGCGAAGCCTACATTCGGGGGTATTTGAGAGCCTGCCGATGAGGCCCCTGGTGATCAACAAATTGGCCTTACCGTTCTGCCACTGCTTGTATCCCTTTGTCAGTATGGATACTTGAATATTCCTGTAGAAATCACCTATTGTTAGCATGATGTTGGGGATAATATAAACAAGTTGGCTCCCCCTTGTTAGGTCGATTTCCATTGTGGCAATTATGGACTTATTTCCAACCCATCGATTGTCTCTAAAAAGAACGAGGGATAGAGTACCTTCCTCCTGCCTGTGAAGGGCTTGTATTCTTACTTGGAGTACGCCCAGGTGGATAAACTGAAAACCGCTTCGCCGAAGCTGCCTGAAACTTTCTTCTTGAATGAATCTTCGGTCTTGCTGGTTGTCGTCTATGCATAATATGGCCTCCTCAGACCTATGCATATAGACTCGGTGGTGATTGTCGTCACTTCGTGAGTGGTACAGGACCTCCGCTGGGATGATGGAGGCCCGCTCCCTCATTGACATCCTGAGGTCAGCTTGCGGATCAATGTGCTACTCCAGGACTTGCTGTGGAAGTGATTTTCCAGTTAGGCGCCTTCCGAGCCTTTTGGCCCCTTGCTGCACATTGTAGAGCCTTCGCTGCCCTCGTCTGTACTCCCTGATCCTATCCTCAAACAGGGGGAGTGAGGTTGAGGAGGATGGTTGCTTGGCCATTGTGTGCTGTTGCTGTCGCCGAGCTTGCTGTTTTCCTCCTTCAATATTTGAAACGGGTCACGAAACACCCGTAAGATGCCCTTGGGCCCCCTAGGCACGGTCTCCTGCAGCTGTACTAGGAAGTGCAAATTTTCCTGGATCCCCTTTAGTGTTTTGTGTAGGTCCTTTAAGGGCTGGTCTTCTGGGGTGAGAGAACTTGGTTGTCTTAGGAGTTTTGCAACGAAACTCCGAAGTTCCTCACTGGATGGTGGTCGGGTTTCTAGGAATACAAAGGTCAAGGTTTTAACTGCTTCTTTCAGACTTAAGACTTCTTGTTCAAGGTGCTCACACCGCTCAAGGATTTGTTTGAAGTGTTTTAGGTGGACTCTAGACGAAAGGTAGGTTCGGTCATAAACAACGGCCAAGTTGTTTGCTAGTTGATTTAGTGTTACTCCTTGTAAAGAGGTGAGGTCAAGGTACTCTAGATTAACGATTTTAGACTTGTTATACCAATCTTGCACAGATTTTTCCCAAACATCGGACATCTACGAACTCCCAAAAGTCTTCAGCAGGACCAGTCTCAAAACGAGGTGATAATACAGAGAGAATAACACGGATGTCTTCCTTGGTCTTACAACCCGCTTGCCAAGACGAGATCCGTTCTTTTTCCTCCTGAACTAGCACTTGTTTGTAACCAATTCCTACATAAACCTCAGGGCGTACGTAGTTTGGAAATTCAGGAAAAATTTAAGATTTATCTTTGCAGTCCCCCTGAAAATCTTTCGTACCTTATCCTAAAGAGTTTAAGCTTGAGCCATATCTACTAAACAAGGCTCTGATACCAGGTGGATGCGGAAGAAATAAAATGAAAGTAATTGGAAACAAAAACAAAACTGCGTGAAACAGAAGTTTAAACAACTTACAGTAGAATATGGCTATTTTAGAGTTCTTTCAAATACCTAACAATCAGTTCCGAACAGAGCAAAAGATTTGCCAATCTCTCAAGACCACAATAACTACAAAAGGAAATTGGGATGCTTCTATGAATGAAAATTAAAACAAAATAAAAAAGGAACAAATCAACAAACAAGAGATAATAGAACAAAAGATAGTATAGCATTGCATAAAAACTTAAAGATGCATTTCCAAATGTTAAAGAGAACTAGGATGAAATAAAAAATAATGAAAAAAAGCATGAAGAATCCCAAACCATCCAAAGACTTTAGAAAATGAAAACAATTAGCATACTAGCTATGGCATTATATTAAGTTTGTTTTATTTTTGCATAGCCAAGAATGATCTAAGCTAGTGATTGTTGTAATAGAAACTCAATTTAGCATCCTAAAGTTTACTCACTGAAGTAGAAAAAACCATATTTTAGTTGTTTTCAGAATTACTTTCAATTCCTATGAATCATAATGCAGAAAAGATGTCCCGATCTGTACTAAACAATCATAAAAAATCAAAAAATTTCATTATTGGCCAGCAAACCTGCATGAGAGAAACTTGTAGAAAAAGTTCATAATTATAAATATTTGAATGTTTACTTTGGACAAAAGTGATCCAAGAAACATTTATATGCATAATATCTTCTGTATAATTCTTTTTTGAAATCTTGAATAATTTTTGCAAATAATATCGATTAATAGACATGAACGTTATCTATACACATAAAAAGAAGTCATCCAATGCCTGATATTAGGACATGTGACGAGACAAAAGTGATCCAAGAAACCTTTAGATGCTGAAAAGCTTCCATTTGCAATCTTGAATATTCTTTGCAAATAAAAGTACTTAAAAAATGCCTTAAAATCAATTAGAAGATATAAATGTTATTTATACACACAAAAAGAAACTATCTGATGCCTGATATCCATGATCAGAAGAAATGCAATCTTAGCATAATAGTGCATCATGTGCTAAACAAATCTACAATACTAATAACATGAAAATATAATTAGCTTCTAAACAACAATCAACTAGAAAATTGATGCCTTAATAAACAAGATGAAAATTTTGTATGCATATTATATTTCGCATAAAGCAAAAAAGAAAGAAAGGAATAATGGCCTATCACGCACATGCAGATCCTCTAACTCTTCTCTCATTGACTAAGAGTAAAACTAACATAATAATTCAGCGAAACTTTCGAATTTGTGTTTTTTACTTATATAAAATATATACATGAGTTGGATTCTGAAAATTTAGATCCATCAGAAGTTAAAATGCCCTGTCCAAGCTCATCTAATGCCACCAAAAAGTTTTGTTTGGCAAAATACAAATAACATCATACTTTGATATTATTGCTCATGTCCCCTACTATCAAGAAAATCTCACCAACATAGCAACACTCTTTGAAAGTTTTATCAAGAATGTGCTTTGTCATTATATGATCCCTACCACCCATTCAAACAAAGATGAAGCTTACTGCTGGAATATCTGCTAGTCCAAGCTAATGAGACATATATTAGTGATAAAAGACCATTCAACAACAATAATCTAACAAATAACAAGTATTTCCTTACTTGTGCCAAAATTATATAGCCAAGCAAAACTTGCAAAATAGGGTTAATTTCTCACTCGTATTTGGTCAGTAAGAAGAATAAAGTTAGCATAGCTCACTCCACCAATATTAACATCATTGGGAACCAAAAAAACCCTTGCCTAAGGTGTCACTTCAAAGAACTGGATATGCCCAAGGCTCTTCTTGGTAGACAAGGAAGAGTTTCGATTTCACTTGTGTCCTTAATACAAGAGCAGCGGCATATTGGCCCTTCACAATAGTCACTGATGATTGCTATATTTATCAAAAATTGAGTTCTGCATCAAGCCAAAAGTAAGATAATGCAGTTCTTACTAACAAAGTAAATAAAGGAAGTTCACATATGGCTCTCTCACCACCTCACATAAATGACCATTAATTGAAAAATGATAAACAATGCATCTAACAAGTCTTAATTTGTGTAGAAATAAAATACACAAACAATTGTCACGATATAAATTACACAAACCTTCCATCATTAACAAGTTTCAAGATGTGATTTTCCGTTGAAAATATAAATAATGGACCTCAAGATCTTACATTGGAAGAATGTAGTAATCCAAGGAGACTATGCAAACTTGCAAACTTCCGAACCAAGGGTAAGCTTGCCATTTGAAATGTGGTGGACAAACAAAATTGAAGATTTTCAAAACTACTACCAATCTTAAAATAACATGTTTGACAAGTAGGTAGGAATAAATTAAAAAAGCATCAAATTATAATAATAATAGGTATGCTTAGTACAATCAATGTGGCGTTGCAAAAGTAATATCCTAATAAAACTGTGGATTTAAGAAACTCACAAACTTTCTATGTCATCTATACAATGAATACTTAGTATAAGTCAACAATAAAGTGAATTTTCTAATTTAAAGATGCAAAATGCTTGAAAACAATGCAAATCCATTCGCACTTAGGAATTATTTTATTACAATGCTACTTTTGCCATTTTTATAGCTTATAGATAGCACTAGAAAATGTATGCAACTACATGAACGTATACATAAATATTAACTGTCTTCAAGACAAATCTTTCTACAAATATTTTATCTAATGTCAAACTAGAATCCAGGATACAAGGTAATTTGAAATGGAGATGGTTTTGTTATTCCATCTGACTAAACTTATGAGCCAGTACATCGTGCCAAATGGAGAAATGCTTGAAAAATGCCCAAAACATGATTGCTAATGCAGAGAAAGAATAAACATACTAACAGTTACGGATGCCAACTTTCTCCACTTGCTATTTTGCTCACTAAAATATCCTATCAACCTTTGAAGAATATTTTTAAGTTTAGATTATTTATCTACCTTAGCTTGGGAAATATTTGCTAAGGCAGCCAATATCTAAAGTTACCCTTCACGTGCAAAATTTAGGAAAAAAATATTTTTCAATTTAAGAGAACTCAAATGAAACCAAATAAAAATGGCCAAGAATTTAGTGAAATACGCTAACAAAAATTTTTAATTCAAAAGCATTTTTACAGCATAACCTCCAAGGGCCCGTTTGGAACGGGGTTAAGATTAGGGTCACCTCGCTCTGACTAAACTATTTTTCAAATACCAAAAATTTGACCATAATAACATTATTTAATTTATTTAAATTATAATTAAAATTTAACTAAAATACTCTCGATTCATCTGAACCGTCGGATCTCGATCGGGCACTTGATCCCGATCCGGCGGCAATCCTCGA
Source organism: Trichopus zeylanicus subsp. travancoricus (assembly GCA_005019695.1). NCBI lineage: Eukaryota > Viridiplantae > Streptophyta > Magnoliopsida > Dioscoreales > Dioscoreaceae > Trichopus > Trichopus zeylanicus. The sequence goes on along the minus strand of RXID01022004.1, from coordinate 67,344 downwards.
CGAACTTGAAGAACAGATCAGTCTGGAAGAACAGCTGCGTGATGATCAGATCGGCTCCGGCATCCACCTTCTCCTTCAGGTACGTGAGATCGCTTTGGTAGCCCTCCTCTGTTGCCGTATCGCTCTCCTCTGGGATTTTGCTGAGATGTGCTTCTGAAAATTGGGAATTTATTATGTTGGTTTAGGGATTGAAATTAGGGATTTGGGGATTTGGGAATGGGGCAAAACCTGGATAGCCGGCGATGGCGATGCCGAAGTAGTCGCCGTGGGTGGCTCAAATGTGGGCTGCAGAGAGCGACAATGTTCTGGATGCCAGCAGTGCGGGCGGTGGAGAGGGCGTGGTCGATGGCAGAGAGGGGCATGCCGAGGCAGGTTAGATGGAGCATGCTCTCGACGCCGGGGAGAGACTACATGCGGGCGACGAGGGAGAGGGTGACGTCCGAGAAAGGGTGATGGGGACGCCATGTGAGGTCGCAGAAGGCGGGGCCATGGGTGGCCATGCGGGAGATGGTGAGGAGCACGTCGGCGTCAGCGTGGGCAGGCTTCAGGGTGCAATACTCGAAGGAGAACACAGATTTGCCGTCGTTTGAGGGTATTTTTGTCCACAATAAATTTTAACAATCCGCTAGCCAGATCAGTAAATAAACAAGATTTACTTGACCGCATTATCGTTTTACACTTTACCCTTTCTTTTGACCTTGACCTTGACCTTGACCCCGTTCCAAACGGCCCCCAAGAGTTTAGACAGTTTTAAAGAAAAAAAAGAATTTTACAAAATTGATGGAAAAAGTTGACTCTGATATTTCCAAAGCTCTTTTTAATCTACCGAAAAAACTCAAAACTATGAGCATGCTAAGAGTTTCAAATATTTCATAAAACTAGAAAATATATAAACATGCAATTCAAACAAAAAAAAAATCTACAACAATCATGGCAAGGGAACCTTATTTAAAAAGTTTAACAAAGCATTAAGAACAAGAGCATGGTTTATCAAAAAACAAAAACTTTACGGTTGAAACAAAAAAATTTCTAGCACTGAAAATACTAAAAAATTACAAGCACTAAAAAAACCAAAAAAGTCAAAGAGGCTAGCAATAAATGTTACAAGCTCCAATATGGACTTAGTTATATAATAAGGATGGCTTTTGCAGAATTTATGAATATAAACTTTGAAAATATGGATACACAAATACAAAATAGTATCGAATATTTCAAAAAATAATGTGCTAATAGGGAATTTATGATTGATTTTCTTAATCAAAAAATAATAGTCCATTCATACAACAAACATTTCAAAATAGTGCTTAAAATGACAATTTTTATCGTATGGAAGTATAACTTATACTAGCAAATATGAGATATATTCTTTATAGTGAAAGAAATAAATAACGAGGTTCTTGAAAACAAAACTTGGAAAATATGTGAGAAGTTTTTCAACCTTGAAAACCAAAAGTTGTGCAAAAAGATGCAAAAAGAATCATAACTGATAAATTGAAAATTATGCAAGATCAGAAAGGAATAAACCAATATTGAATCCACAGCAGCAAATAATTTGCCCATTTCATTACAATGTACAGATTCTCTAAACAAACATAATTTTTGTATTAATTAAGATGGTATTCTTTTTTTAGAGCCTTTCCAAATTGTGTTTATAGGAACTATATGTCAACTACCACTATGATTAAAAAATACTTTCAAGTGACATTACCATATCGCATGATTTTATTAACTAAGAATGTTAAGGTTTTATCTAGTGGTGGCTAAGAGTCATGACAACTTTAGTCAAGAAGTATCGAGATTCAACATAAACAAATGCGAATAACATAATACTAGACATAAATAATAGGTGCTTGAGAAATTTCAATATGAATAATACACGCCGAAAACATATTGTTGTGGACCTTATGTGAAAAAAAATAGTCAAAATTATGATACTACTATAATACCAACAATATAATTTTACCACAAAATAAGGCAAAGATAGAGATAAAAAGCAATCTCAAAACTTCCATAATCAAGCATCTTAAATAGTCAAATGGTGATTTAAGCATGGTAGTTGCGCCGACAAAAATGAACCTAGCATGATAATTAATTTTACCTCCACATGTACAACTTTATGAATACTTGTGATGAAATTAAACTTGAGTACTCCAAGAATGGGAAGCTCTCTTTCCATTGCCATATGCCTTGTGAGAAGAATAAATCCGGCATCATCACTTGCTTGACTAGCGTTGCTTGCATATAACACCAAAAGCATGTGCAATAAGTGATCAAGTAGATCACTCATTATATCAGTGCTAATAAGTTTTTCAATACCAACAATAGTGTTATCATGCTTCTTAAATGCCGATTTGAGCTTTGCAAGAACATATGACTAAACTTCACAGAAATTAAGAGATAGACAAGAAAAAAATATCAACTACCTTGACAAAAGTCTATCTTGTCTCATCGTAGTGCCTCTACCTCAAGAAAGCAAACATCATCCGCAATGCAACCTAACATCATGAATAGCCAACAGCATAAAAATGATATCAGATGATTATGAACTAAATCTAGACATATGAAAATGAAAGAAACCTGAGAATTTATTTTGTCCAATTGCAGCAAAATGCCGCCTACAAATTTGTAGTCAGATTCATCTATTGCATGAAAATTCACAAGTAACCCACAAAACCCTCCTATCAGCAAGTAAACCTGTAGGATAACCAAAACCCCCCAAATAACACATGCGCTAAAATGTATATGAAGAAAGAAAGCAATAAGAACAAACATTTTGCGGTACTGCAAAAGGCAAAGGTCGCTACCTTATTTGGATTCCACAGATCAAAAACAGGATGATTTAACAAGTTCTGAACATTAAGGATTTTTCCAAGAATATTGGAAGCAACTTGAAGGGCAAACCATTTATTCACAACCTGATCATGAAACATAATGAATAATCAGAATAATTTTATCTCATTGAACATACTAACAATTAAACAATATACAATGTTTTCAAGACAGATGAGAAGTTTATTATATGTTTCTCACCAAAAAGTTACGCTGCTATTCATTGTAGAAAACAGATAAAACATTATCTCAAAGTTGGCCAAGATTTTGAACTATCCCTTACAGAGCAGCAAATTTCTCAGTCATGTTTGAAGCATATTTGTATCATGTAGTGTAAGATCCATGAGCTTTGGGTCCTACAGGGATGCAAAATATAGTGTGGCAGGAACATAACATTGTCAAAGTGCATTCCTATAACTCCAGCAACTAGATTAGATTTTTTGATCCATCAACTGGTGACAACAAGATTCAAGAAAATATTGAGCCAATTACCATATCAAAGGCCAAACTGGATCAAATCATTTTCCTTCAAAAACAAGTAAGTCAGCCCATGTAGAATACTAATTCAAATTATGAAAATCTTCTTAAGTGGAATATTACCCTCATTTAACTAAATTTAATATTCTTTGAAATTCTAAAAGCCTTTTAAAATTTCTAACAATTTTTTTAACTAATTTTCAATACAAACATTTGGTATTCCTAAATACTATTTATCATACCTTATTTAGTACCTATAAATTCTCTCTATAAGTAGAAAAATTATAATGTAATTAGAATATTCATTAGTTCAGAGTTTAATCAAATTTTTTTGAAGCTGGTTCTCGAGTTTAATTTCAAGATTTATCAATTATTATCACTTGAATTTCTTCAAGTGTGACGAATTACTTCAAGTTCTTATCTGAGATATGGTTACTTGCATTATCACCTTGGTGACGAACTTGTTTATCATTTGTCTTTTATCCAAGGTGTGACTGTTCTACATTAACACGTTGATGATGAGATACTTATTTTTTTTATTTTATTCCTCAACTCTCCTATACCTGCCTTCTTTGAGTTTGTTTGGCATCTTCTCTAAGCATATCCATCACTTTTCATATAAAGCTAATGGGTTGTACAATTCTTTTAAGCACGCCAAGCCATATTCTGATAATTGAATGCACATTCCTCCATGCTTCTGTTGTTCTTAATCTGAAATTAGTGATCATATTATGTCAACTAAAAGTTATAAGAACACAAATCAATTATCCTATTAATGAATGACATAAGAAATAACTTTGTTAAATTTTAGATTAAGGAAACCATCAAAGCAACATCATAAATATGAAACATGTAATTTGTTGATTCATTTAACCATATATGCTTCTCTTAATGTAAGAAACGATCAATATGAGCCCAAATAATAAATAATTAAATAGAAGGGAAGACATCATAGAGAGTTATTTTTCCTATCAAGAGCAACTACAAGTAACAGCTAAAATACTAAGACATTAGAATATTCATATTTTAAAGAATGAAGTCAACTTTGGTGAGCACGCTATTATTAAGATGTTTTATAAATGATAATTACATAACAAGAGAACAATTAACGATATCATACGTATAGCCCACATCATTAATTTTGATCTCCAACATTCTATAAAAGGATTGTATGACTAAAGAAAACTTCACAGCTTCCTTTTATCAGAGATTGAGGTCTCTTGTTGAATTCCATCATCACGGATATTATGATTTTGCTTCTCTTAAAAGACAAGATCACAAGAAGAACACCATTTTTGGGAATAGTATCCTTAACAAATCAGCGGTATACTGCAAATTATGACTTAACTATTGCTCTAAAAGAATTTACTTGTATTCCATTTTCTAGAAATAACTGTCTAAAATTTTAATCATGGGATGAATTTTAAAATGCAAATAATATATGGATCCATCAATTTATATTATACCTTTGTGGTTAGAAGAACCATTTCATTTTTGAATTTACCAACAGCAGCAACAGCAACTGCTTTATAGGATTCAACCTATGCACATATATATAAAGAATCACAAGAGAAATGCCCTGAATTTCAGTGAAAAATAAAATATGAGTCAAAAATCTAGAAAACTTACATCAATGCATCATGCTCCTATCACATCACATTGTAAAATTCTGCAATAATTTCAGAATTGAAGCCCATGGGAAGAAGTAATCTTCAACTTATGTGCCTGAGATGAGAATCAATACATGGTAGGGCATGGAAAGCAAAAGGAAGAAGAAACTTCATCAACATATAACAAATGAAAAACAAATTAATAGAGAGATACTTTTGGATTAGCTCTTTCCCTTCCAACTGAATTTGCTGATATAGATTTTATAATAGCTGCGATTCCTAAATTAATTACCAAAAAAAAAATTTTGTATATAGATATTAAATGAAAATAATAGATAGTGACCTATGATGTATACCACGTCAATGTTATAAAAATCTACTTTAATAGCAACAGTAACATCAACAATCACTTGAAACCATATGAACATGTTGATTCACTGAGGTAAACAATATTTATTTTGCCCATAATAATAAGTTATGAAAATCTGAACTACAAAACAAACGGTCGATTGACATCTGAAAATGCATGTCAATTGTTAAATAACAAGGAAACCAGCATATAATACCGTCATCCTGCATTTAATTGCTCTTTGAGAGCTCAGAGCTCAAATGCATTTCAATTGGGTTTGATTTTAGCCTTGTCAATCAATGCCTATGATAAGGATGAATTCATTGCAAAACATCAATAACTAAAACAAAAAACTAGTATCTAACATGTTTTGAAGTCCGATATTGTTGTTTTACTAAGCTTATATACAAAACCTTTCTACAAGAGTAAACACATAACAACAACAAACATTAAGAATAGGTACTAGAAGATCAATATGTATGTATTCTTAAATTCCCCCTTATTTGGACTTGCAAATTGCACCATGATAAGCTGCGAAAGCATATGCAAGGACTACAAAATAAGTGCTATGACAACTAAGTTTGTATATATCAAGCAACTTAGAATTTCAATACAAGTGCTTATATGAATGTCACAAGGAAAAAATCTCTTAGAACTCAAGCAACATTTTATCATCTACTACTGTTAAGACCATTTTGGATTTATCAATAACAATTTGTTAAAAGAATAAAACACTATTATCATAGCATATTAGCAATTTCATATCACATACAATAATTTGCCAATTTAATGACAAGGAACAAATCCTGCAAAAGAACATAGTAGTTCAAAACCTGTAGAAATAGAAAATCATAAAATCTATTTTACTTTACAAAGCAGGTCTCTTATTAAAGCTAGAGCCGAGTGTTTATTGCAGTTGGTTGTAAAGCCACAGAATAAAATTTGAAAGACGACAACTGTGGATGACAACCTTATCAGTCAGTAGTAAGCAGTTACAACCAAAGGGCCACTAAAAGATTCATAAAGAATGAGCAGCAAAGCCCTAATTGCCACCTAATTTGTACATAGAATTACACATTCCTGGGAAAAACAGAACGTGGGTAACCAGGCAATGAAGAACCCTCTTAAATGCTCCATCAGGTGCAAACTAAGCCACCCGTCATTACAACTTGAAAGGAACTAGAAGGAACCAGACAATAAAGAACCATAAATTTGTGCCAAATCACCATGAAGATCATCGCAGATAATTTGAAGGAAAAAGACATCCTAGATTCGAAGAAGATAAGAACATAAAAAAACAGGAAAAAACTATAATTTCTCATAGGGATCAGCAAACATAGATCCACGTGAAACATTGCAGCAAGGGAACAATTAAAAGAGGTCCTTCAAATGTTGTAAAAACAATTCAAAAATAGGGAAACAACATATTCCAAGACTAAAAACTTGAATCTAAGATAATCACTATGACAATAAATTTGAAAAGGAACAGAAAGATTTCGAACGAAGAAGTGGCCCTCGATCTAAGATTGAAAATTGAACAAATATAAAGAGAACAAAAACCCTGTTTCACAAAGGAGTCAGAAAGCTCCTTTCTTTGCCTCAAAGGTTTACTAATTTCCACATGGCCGTCAAAAACCCTAGATGTGAAAATGATAGAAGTGGGTTCTATTCCAAGGATTGCCAAAAGATCGGAATGAAAGAACAGAGAAACCCTAATTTCCAGAAGAGGGGTAAAAACAAAAATCTTTAAAACCATGGAAATTTTGAAAATTAGAGAAACAAACCAAAACTATCCTCGAAAAAACTTGAACCTGAGACAATCGATGCTAAAAAAAAGATTAAAATTGATTCAAAGAACAAAGGAATAAGAAACCCTAATTCCTAGGTCGAAGGAACTCACCAACCTGAGGAGGTAGGGAAGGAGGAGGTAAAACTGAGCAAAATTGGAGCTGTTGATCCATCGCCATTGGGATTTCTTGGAAAGATCGGAAGGAGGCAGATAAGAAGAAGAAGAGAACGGGTGAAATCGAAGAGTTCATCCATCCCCATTTGGGTTTCTTGAGACATTCAATGAGGGTGATCCTCGGCTGCATTTTGTAGGTTACAAAAAGAATGTGGTTCCCCGAGTCCAAGAGAGGTTTAGAAATTTGAACCAAAAATTATCGGTTTTAATCCATCTGGATCTTGTCATTTAAATGGATTCATTTTTAAACGAAAAAAATTCATAAAGAAAAGAAAATTTTTTTGATATATCTTTAAAAGATTTAATTTCATATGTATAGTCATGTAAAAATTTGAGCATCTTGTATGTCACTCAAAAACATAAAATTTTTTTATATACTCATATGATTAAATAACATTTTCTTTCGCTATTAATACTAAATAAAAAAATAATTATTTTTATGTGCTTTTAATCTATATTTCTATGACCATTAAAATTAAATTAATAAAAGTATATGTATATAGTATTAAAAGATTTTGGAAATAATAATAGTGTTACATGTAAATTATCTTACAGATATTAAAATTTATCTATAGAATCACATCAAACGACTCCAATTTTAGTCAAAGTTTCTCCTCTACCTTCTTGTCACCTAATATGATATCTCTCCTTATGTCCACCACGATCTCTCATCTATATCACTCTATGACAATCTTTCTCCTCCTCCATTTTTATCGTAATCTTTTTCCTATGCCTTCATTGTTCATTATTCCTTATCCAACTTTATGTGATCTTTTTCTTTTGATGTGTCAAGAGGCATAATTAGACCAGAGTCAAAATCTACAGTCAACTGAAAAAATTGCTTGAACCGAAATTAAAATCCATAAATCTCAGCATCCTCCATCAAACAAAGCTTGGAAGGACCAAGCTACACATCTCAACACCTCAATTAGATAAGGCCCAAAGCCATTAAGTGCCATAGCTCATCACCCCGGTCAAGCTAGACTTACAATACCTAGGTCGTGCTACCTCAGTTTCACATGCATCTCTAATCAACGTGAGCATTGACCCGTAGCTATCTAGAGGATAAGCTCCTGTGACTACAATTATTTTCTGCTCTACCTCCCACTATATAACAAAATTCGTTGGATTGCGGTATAGAACACAAGACAAATTTTTGGAAATACCCTCAGCTAACTCACACATTAACTATAGTAAAGTTATCCATCATAAAGGCCAAGTCAAATTATCCTAGAAATCCTATAAAATAGGGCTCAAGTATAGAAGTAAGGGATTTTTCTCCTTCTTCCTAATTTTTTTCGAACTTTTATCATCTTTCACACCACAAAAAAAATTACTGACTTAAGTATCAAAGCTTTCTCCCCTAACTATTGCTAGACAGGTAGTTTCTTGTGTTAAAGCAGGTTTGGTGAGGTTGGAGAGGAGTGGGAGAGCACAATTCCCCAAATCAAAATCAAGCAAACACAACATTTGGGCTCTTATTGAGATCTATTAGAATACCTAATCTCTGGGTAGTGATTCTAACCATGCCACCAAGATAGTAGTGTTTAGGAAAGCAGGTGGCAATGGGCACATCAAAGCATATGGCATTGTAGCAAGCTCCTTCTTCAGGAGGACATTTTGGTTCCTCATCATCAGGCTATAAGGATATTACTGGAACTTGGCCTTGCCTAGCCAAAACTAGGGCAAGGAGGTTAAACTGGCTAACCAATCTCCAGAGATGAGTTCACTCAACTAGCAACCAAAATCCATGTCATCACCCAACTAGTGAAGATCCAATTCTAAATGGCATAAATGCATATGTTGACCTACTAACACTCATGCAATAACGCAGTGTAGGAAAATCCTCAAGAGGAGGACAGGCAAGGGTGACAAGCATCGAGGGCCACATGAGATGAGCTAAAAATCAACATGCACTTTGTACTTCAGCCCATCATGGGAGTCAAGCTCAGGCCAACATATTGAGCAAAAGGTATGAATCATCCACTGAAATAGGTGCCAACACCACTAAGGTGATTGCATGGAGTGCCTAAGATATAGAGAAATACATCCACTACAATATTTTGGGATTTTTTCGATGCTAATTTAGAGCCAACATAGATAAAATTAATATCAGAAAGTCATTAGCGACACTAATATTAGTCCTACTACAGTAATAATGCTATAGTTATAATCCAACACAAATTTGTGCAGTTCAAAAAAAAAAAAAACAGAAAACCTACTTATGTGATCATCAAATTTGTTTTAACAATGAAAAATATATCATCAATTTATCATGAACAAAAGGTTAGATCATGAATTCACTAAGTTCTCAAAATTACAACATTTCACTCAAATATATCTTCACTCAATCCACTTTCGATAAGTTACAATGCACCTACATCTTCTCAAGCCAACATTGCAGCAGAACAAACACTTGTTGTTAGACTCATTTCTTTGGTTCATCAGAAAGTGAATGTTTCTTTTGCTTTTTGCAATCTTAATTATGATCCCCTACAACATTGGTCACAAGACTAGAGCTACTAATTGTCCCTTGCTAGTATATGATGTTGAACCACCTTTTGTAATTCCTTTCTTTGGGCCAGAATCCTTGTCAGTAACTAGAGCTTGCTCTTTGTTTCCATTCCCTTTGTCCTTGGATGAATTAGCTCTTGGAATTTTCTTCTTCTCATCCACTATTTTCTTCAATAGAGGTTGTTTCCAATTTGTGCTGGATAAATCAGCTTCCAAATTGATCCATACTAGATAAGAGGATATAAATAGTTAGGCATCTTGCCATATTCACAAATAAAGAGATTAAAAACAACAAAAGAGAATAAAGAAATAAATAAATACTTGAATTCCATAATGTCATCTACAATTTCTGAATTCCATAATGTCATCCCATGAAAAGAGTTTCTTTGCCCTCTTAAGTTCTAAAATCTATGCAGCCCATCCCATTGCAAAATATTAAACAACAAACCTACATACATAATGTGTCATCATTCGTCATAAATATAAAAATAATACTTTACCCCAAGTAATCATGATTTGTATCACCCATTATGCCATTAGAGCAGAAAACATGTTCTTAAAACTCCTTACACAGATTGAATTTCATAAAATTTCAGTTTCCTAGAAATGAGAAAGAAGACAGTTCAAGTAATGCTAAGATCACATATAAAACAATTAAAAGTTGAAGTACTCCAAAATTAACTGTAGGGGGACCTTAAACTGATTTTCTATCCCAATAATTGTTACAAAAATTTCACTTATTGTTATCATCTCTAATCATTTCAGCTTGTCTCACTTATTCATAACTTGTGACAATTACGATCCCTCTTCACATCAATTCTTGCATACCAAATCCAACTCCAGTCAAAAACCCGAGTGATTTTTCAATTCACACTTTATAATACAAAACCTTAAAAATGTACATGTCTGATACCTCTCCTACATAAACAACAAGCTCCCAGCTTATATTTTATGTTGATAAATGATCTTCACAAAATCCAAACAAGAACACAGCAGCCGAAAAACTTCTTTTGCCACTAAGACCCTAGGATTCATTCAATCCATCAATTAATCCAATAAACATTGAAAAAGCAGAGATACGCAATAGAGCTAACCATTTGGAATGGGGTTGTGCAAGCGTGCATAGATCATCTGCTACAAAAATCCAAACTTTACACTCGTCATGCTCCAATCAAAACTACAAACTTGAGGTTTAGAACTCAATCGAGTAGCACTATGCAATTCAAAAGATGCAAACAAATAATGACCATTGTATAGCACAAAATTCTGCTAAATAACCAAAAAAGACACATAAAAACATGAGATATTTGGGCTTCTCTTGATGAAGAAAATTGTAGATGCTATATCATACATATAACAACACCAAATGCATGCAACAAATGGAAAAGAGAACCTTGTAGTGCAATAACAAACTCACAAGCTGCTGGTGAATCAGAGAATTATAAAATGGAAAAGCAGAAAATAGTGGAGTCACAGATTCACAAGCATCCAATGAATGAGAGAACTATATAGGTGCATGTACTTAGAAGACTTACAAACCTATGAGTATGTTATAGCACAACGAAGATCACCTTGTGATATAGGACAACTACACTCTTTTTATAGTAAAATTAGAGATTCAGTCCAAGTTCAATTCCAACTCCAATTATGATATGTTAGAATTAGTACAGCTACAGTCTGAGATCATATCTCTTAAGATATTCATCCAAATTCAGAAAATAACTATCCTTTAGAAAGCTGAGATTGATTGCTATAATTTTCTTATTTATTATTTTGGCTAATTCAAATTTTGTATTGGTCAAAATTAGGGTTGATTTATTAGTCCAAGTCAATAATAATTCTAACCCAATAAAGAATAGGATTTACATATCTTTATTTAAGATATGTTAAGTAGAATTTTTAGTAGAGTTTAAGTTTTATTTTTAGTCTACATCAAGTGGGACTCTAAGTTTATTAGAGGGTTATATATACAGCCCAAAATTGTAACAAAAAATTAATTTTTATATCAATAATATTATCTTATTTTGGGTTTATTTTCTTCTATCTTCTTTGTGGATTCAAGGATCTATCATTGTGAGAAGACGATGATCTTCTTCCTATCCCTACATCTCATGCCTTCCCCCCATTACATCAAGTGGTATTAGAGCGATGTTATTCCTGAGCTTAACTCCATTGATCGTAATTGATAGCGACAACTCCATGGACGGTGATTTAGGATATTATCAAATTCGAAATTTAATCAAATAAAATTTTTCTTATTTCTATCACTAGGAAGTATGAAGCTTTGAAATAGATTAAAACTAAGAACCAAATTCATCAATTAATCGTCGAAGAGGCTCGCGGTTCGATGTCTTGGAGATCAACATACGAAGCTACTCAGGAAAACCAAAATCTTGGTGAGGTGAATATTCTATACTTTCATGGTTATGAGAATTTTTTTTTTTGGATAGATAAAATTGAGAAATTCTTTAAGCTGATGGAGATTTCTGAAGAGAAGAAAGCAAAAATTATTGAATACAAGCTTAATGGTTATGTCTCATCTTGGTGGGAGCAAATTCAACTCAAAAGAACGCGTGAAGACAAACCAAAAATCTGCTCATAGCCGAAGATGCTTAAACAATACAATATAAAGTTTTCAAAAGAGGATCAAAATTAAGTAAGACATATCTCTTATCCAAGGATTTTTGGAATTGAAATCAATGGAGACAACCATGAGGTATTAATTTCACATCTTAGTAACTTTTCTCTAGTATTGAATTATTAAGTCAAAGAAGAGGTTGTGGATCGTGTGGAAGACAAACAAACTAGTGAAGAATTTATTGAGGGCCCCAAAGATTCTTTCTTTGATGAGTTAGAACATTATACAAGAGTAGATTTGGATGTTACATAAAATTTTCAAAAGACTATCGATGATAATTCATATGAATCAATTGATAATCTTGAAGGATGTAAGGAAGAGTTTTCTACTTGTGAAAATATTGACTGTACTACTCAAGATTATTCTTTGAATTCATCAAAAGTCAATTCTCTTGAATAACTAGATAAAATTTCTACAGGAGTTATCACTATGTAAGATTCAAAATTTTTAATGATATATTCAGATTATTATAGTAATTATCTGTAAACTTGTGAAGAATACTTTTATTCCATGATAACAAATCATAAGTTGGTATGTATAATAATTTTATTTCAAATAAGGTCAAAGGAAGCCCTACAAAAGTTCAAGTGGTTGTGCCAAAGAAAAATAGAAGATCAAAGTACTAAAAACGTTACTCGAAGAAATTTTATTAGTTTATATCATCAAGTTTTATATTGGAAAGAGTTCAAGAGAAACACAATTGCAGCAATGGAGACTCCAATCTTTAACTTGAGGATAAGTTTTTTACAAGTGGAGGGGTTTGATATAGATAACTACATCCTTTTTACAGTAAAATTAGATATTCAGTCTAAGTTCAATTCCAACTCCAATTATAATATGTCAGAATTGGTACAGATATAGCCCACAAAGGCCATATCTTCTAAGATATTTATCCAAATCTAGAAATTAACCATCCGTTGGAAAGCTGAGATTGATTGCTATAATTTCTTTATTTACTATTTTGGCTAATTCAGATTTTATATTGGTCAAAATTATGATTTATTTATCAGTCCGAGTTAATAATAGTCCTAACCCAATAAGGAATAGAATTTAGATATTTTTATTTAAAATATGTTAAGTAAAATTTCTACTAGAGTCTAAGTCCTATTTTTAGTCTACACCAAGTAGAACTCTAAGTTTATTAGAGGGGTATATATATAACCAAAGTTGTAACAAAAAAAACTTTTCTATTCATAATATTATCTTATTTTGGGTTTATGCCCTTCCATCTTCCATGTGAATTCAAGGATCTATCATTGTGAGAAAATGATAATCTTCTTCTTACCTCTCGTGCTCTCTCCCACTACATCACCTTGCAATATGGAACCTATAGTAGAAAGTGCCTGCAGGAAGGCATAGATATTTTTATATAGTTAAAATATGACCAAAACTTAATAGTGCTTGCCACCCAACTTCATCACAAAGTAAAAGCAGAAGTCATCAGAGTAAGAGTTATGCACCTCAACATCTAGACCTTAGCCTTCTTATGCGTAAATATGCATGATTAGACTACTCATGATTTCTTCTAAGAGAGGCTTAAACTCGAGCTTTGCACATCTAGAAGCAAGTGGCTCAATGATCCTATTAGCAATAATAACATGTGACTTGAAGTTTCGCAACTTTTTTGTGGTTCTAAGAAAACTTATTTGCAAAAAATTCACTGTAGTTATCATTAATGAAGAAATAATACTTGCTTATATAGTTACAAATAAAAAAGAACCTTGTAGCTTTAGAATAAGTCTGCATGGTTCATCTTAGAGCATTCTATCCATGATTTTTGCTCGTACAACATTGATTCCATGATCATCACTTGCATTTAGCTCAAGAACTCTTTTTTTGTACAATTCAGGTCTGCAGCAGGTTTAAAAGTACCATCAAAACAATGAACTAGAATTATATCCGTAATACTTTCCGCCCTTCTCGTTGCCCAGCAGCTCGCAGTTTGCAAGACATCAAACTGGCACCAAATAAACCTGAGAAAATTCTGAAAAATTAGAAAAATTAGGAAAAATCGAAAACACTTGAAATCGAGAGGGTATTGACATAGATATAAACACGGGTAGGAACTTGAGTCTACAATCAGCCTAAAAGTGGTCGTGGAAGAAGGGGAGCTGCTGGGCAGTGGGAAGGGTGGAAAGGAGCACATCCTCACCGCCAGGTCTGCCCCACCTCTTCCTCTTCATATTTTTCTCATTCCAAAGCTCGATCTTCTCCTTCACCTTGCTCTAAATCTTAGCCATGATGGGGTTCTCACCGAGCAGGATGTGATTAGTTCTTGCACTTCTTCTTGGAGGTGGTGTCCTTGGTGGCATGGAGGGAGAAGGGGTTGGGTGGCTGGTCTCCTTACAAGGGCATCTTCTTCTTTGTGGATTTCTGGCGCTTGGAGCAGAAGGTGTGCGTGAATGGAAGCTTCGAGCCATAGGCGAGAGGGAGGCATGTAAAGGAGAGCTTGATTCAGCCTGAAGTGGAGGTACTCGATGGTGACCTCACTAGATTACCCTAGATTTCGAGCATGGAGACAGTTTTAAGGCTAAAACCATTGGGCGCTAAGATAACAAATTGCCGGGAAATCATTGTTCATTGCCTGCGCCATCCAATTAGCGCCTACAATGAACTTATTGTCAACGCTATCTCATTAGTGCCGGCAATGTGCAATTTCATTGCCGACATTAGGAATATAGCACCGATAATGTGATCCTTTTCTGTCTCTTCTATTAGCTTCGGATATATGGTGGACAAAAAACTTTGAAACTCGGTAGAGCTTAAGCTAGAGTTGGATAGTACAATAAACACACTAAGCCTATAAAGAGAGAGAAAAAAATAAATATGTAAGTTTTTAGAGTGTAACATCCAATTCATTTGAGTAAAATAAAATAAAACTAAAAACTTACCTATTGCCTCAATAGGGGAGAGTCCGAAGATCCCTCTCTAATTCTTTTTGGTGTTTAAGAATTGAATTTAAAATATAATGAAATGAAATAAAAGTAAAGTTCTAATCTAAATGCACCAAATGGGATAAAAAGAAATAAAAGAATAAAAAAAAAGAGATGGAGAAATGCAGTCTATTTTGTCGAAAGAATGATAGTGGTTGAGTGTTGATTCTTCAACTAGAACTCCGATGGTGATGAGAAATTCAGCCTTAGATTTCTATAGAGTTTCATGGTTATTAGGGACCTCCTTCTCCATCAAAATGCCAAAAACTTCTCCCCACAAAATGATCGCTAGTAGAAATTTTGAGTGCAAATTTCAGGTCCCTCTGTTTGGGTTAATTTTGACCAAAACTAAATTTAATCGAAGGTTAGTCAGAATAGAGATTTTAATGCCACTGAATTATGCCTTAAATGTGGGTCTCAGTTGCACTCAAATCATAATGCAATTTAACTAAAAATTGAGCTCAATTTAAACTCAAATTATTGGGAAAGTTGGACTCAAACTAAACTCAGCTCAAATGGGTTAAGTGAGACAAATATTTAAACCAAAATTGGGCCTAAAATTTGTCAAAAATCTTGACCAAAATGAAAAATATAAAATTTTTATAAATAAGTCCTTGAACCAAATAAATCTTTATAGATAAGTCCTTAATCAGATTTTTCTTATAAATAAATCTGTGAGATGAAATTTTTTATGAAAAGGTCTATTATAAACTCTTTAAATGGTATTAATTCTCATAAATAAAACTCTTTAAGAATTTATATTTGTAAATAAATTCTTGAAATATCTATGTTTTTATAAAATAACCCTCTATAAAATATTAAATTATAAATTTAATATTTTTAAATTTAGAAATAGGTTCCTCAAAGACTTTATTTCTTAAAATTAGTCCAAAATATTATTAACTTGAAAATAGAACTTTACAAGGACTTTAAGAGTTCTAAAATTTTACAAATAACTCTCAATGACTAATTTTTATAAAAAAATCCTTGAATTTCTCAAAATTACAAATTAATCCTTGAAGAAGAAAAAATTACAAATAATCCCCCAAATTATATAAAATTGCAAAATGATATCATTTTATTCACAAACAGTATATATCATCCATAATTTAAAATTTGAAATAGAAAATCAATCCATCAGTATCCAATCTCCAAAGTTTTAGAATTTGAATGAAGATAAGCTTCATTCGATCATCTTACATCCATTCAAAGTAATGGTACATGGTATTTTTGTAGTGCAATTAGACCTTTTTAAAAATTTGGACTTTTGTGTAAAAAATGCACAAAGAAATGGGCCATGAATTCATGAAAAATTATACTAAAAACTATGAAAAGTTAGGTTAAAAATTGATTTTGAAAATTTAAAATTCAAAATTTTCGGTGCCAGCTTCCAATTGTTTGGATTGCTTTTGACAAACAAAAAACCATGCAAAGTGTTTGACTAACATCTCCAGGCTAATTCTTTTTTGGTAGATCCATTTTATAGTTAATCATGTGATAAATAAAATAATAATGTTTTGGTAGATTTTTTCATTTGATAAATCTATTTTGCAGTTAATTATATGATAAAACAACCTCTTTCTATATTATTATTTTTGTTTTGTAAATTCATTTTATAGTCAATCATATAATAAAGAAATTTTTTAGATTTTTTAAAATATTTTTACGTACAACTCCTGAAATATGCTCTATTTATGAATAACTCTCCGTGATTTTAGTATTTACCTACAACTTCTCCTTTTATAATTTTATAATCTATAACCCCTCGATTAAATTTTGATAAAATTTTAAAGCAAAAAATTTCAACCCTTAAATCAATTTTCACATAAGTACTTAATTTTTAAAAATTTAAATAAAATTTTTTATTTTCTTAAAATTTATAAAACCCTTATTTTGTTAAAATCTTTATTTTACAAAAATTTTCATAAAAGTCCATATTTATTAAACATTATAAAAAAAACCCTTAATTTCATCAAAATTTACAGAAAAATAATGAATTTTAAAAGTATGGAAAAAGCTCATTTTTAAAAAGTACACAAATATTGAGTACTTATATAAAAATTAAATTTACGGGTAAAAATAAATTATTTTGGTTTAAAATTTAATTAAAACTCAATAGGAAAATTGTAAGTTGCAAAATTAGAAAAAGTAAAAAATTGTAAGTATATACCGAAATCACGGAGAGTTACTCATAAATAGAACTATCTCAGGGGGTTCTGCATAAAATTTTTTTATTTATGTTGATTAAAAACTCTTCTCATTTTACTTAATATAGCAGTAAGGTAATAAGAACTAACAATTAACTATGTTTTGATATTGTCTTATAGTTTTTAGACAAACTATAATGTAGAGTATTTGAATGTGATGAACGATGGCATAATTGGTTCAGCATTTGCGTAGATTATTTTCAAAAAATGACATTGATATTTGAATAATGCACACAACTTATCCATTAGAAGACGAGCTCCACAACTTAGTCACCAGAGGACAAGCTCCATAGCCCATCCATCAGGAGATGAGCTCCAAAGCTAGGCCACTAGAGGATAGGCTTCACAGTCGATGGACGAGCTCCATAGCTTGACCACTAGAGGATGGGCTCCACGTCCTATCCATCAAAAGATGAGCTCCATAATTCAGCCACTAGAGGAAGGGCTTTACAACTCACATATCAGAAGAAAAGCTCTATAGCATATGACATGTATAACAGACCATCTGCCAACTCTACATGTTTTTTTTGTCCCTATGGGGATAACCTCAATGGCACCCTTAGGAGATAAATATCTGCACCATTTGTGACACTAACTCCCTATGCCACTTGGACCAACTGCCACCCCTACTCTACTTTCTGCTACATGAGAAAGCCTCGCCAAATCATGGTAGAGAAGGTCAAGTAAAATTTTCAAACTACCCTTGGCTAACTCACACACTAGTATGGTCGAGCTACTGAGAAGCTGGGTCAAGCTACCCAGGATGCCCAATATAACAAGACCAAGGGCATGTAGGTAGGGGGTTCAAGATATCTTCTCCTTCCTTTGCAAGTTCAATTCATTCCACAAAAAAATTCTAACTCCCTTGATAGTGAAAGGGACTACCAAAATATTGTACACTGATTTGAGCATTAGAGTATATTTCCTGTGTCATAACTGGGAGGGTAGTCCTTTTCTTTTTATGTAGGTTAAAATCAACTAGAGAGGGTCAAGAAGAGCTTCCAGACTCTAATCCAAAGTCAAATGGATCATAATATGCTGGTACTTTCATTGAGATCCGCCAGAAGATCCCTATCTGGGTAGCCAATGACAACTATGCCACTACGACAACAACATATTAAACCTTGTTCGTTGGGTTAACCAAACATGGATGCAGGAAGGATGATGATGCATGGGGCTCAAAATGAAACACATCAATTAATTTTCAAAAAACTAAATCAAATCAATTTTTTAAAACTCTGATTTCATTACGAATCCAGCAAATCTACATCTTATCCAAAAGTTTTATAAAAATATCCGCAAGTTGATGATCAATGTTGACAAAAATCAATAAAATATCCTTTTTAGAAACATAATCATGAATAAAGTAATGTTAAAAACTAATATATTTTGAATGAGAATGTAGTATCAGGTTTTTGGACAAACTAATAGCATTAGTATTACCATAATAAATTGGTACATTTCAAAAACTCACAATCAAAATCTTGAAGTGTTTGACGCATCCAAAGGATTTATAAGTGACAACAACCTGCAGCCATATATTCAGCCTTAGCTGTAGAAAGAGCTATTAAATTTTATTTCTTAGAACTTCATGATATAAGAGCTTTCATAAAAAATTGGAATGTGCCACTTGTGCTATTTTCTATCTACATGATAATCAGCATAATCCACATCACAAAAACCAACCAAAATAAAATAATTAACCCCAGGATACCATAAACCTAGAACTAGTATGTCCTTAAGATATCCCACAGTTTCGGGCTGGGCGTTAGTTGTCAATGGACATGACCCTTCGAGAGATGAGCTGCCACCCTGCTTAATCATGTGAAGTTATTAGGGTTCACCTTGATACAAGACGATAGTCCAGAGGCATCCCTTTAGATATCAAGATGCCCCCTGATACGGACATGTGTCCCTCATGATTGGTGTAGTGATCTCTGGTTTCCATCTTTTGGATTTTCTTGTTACACATGGTAATGCTCAGATGATTTGGGGAAGACTACTTAAAAGATCCTTTGTCCCTTTCCACCTATTTTCAACAACCTTGGTATCATGTAGCGTTTTGCTCTCTTGCTTTCTTTTCTTCTAAATTTGCTAAGTTTTTTTTAAATGGCATCCTCTTTTGCTCCTTCTGCCTGCAAAAAGGGTCATTGTCCGATAAAGGGTCTGCCTCAAATCCTAGTTCCATCCATTTCTGGAAAGACCATCCTGTTGGAATTTTTACCAAAGTAGATCAAGGTCTTTCTTGTGGGTGGGGTAATCCTTCCTTTCACTGAGCCAATTCAAAGATCCACCTCGAGATTCACTACCTCTTAATCTCTTGGGTAGATGAGGTTAAGAATATTAGGTCTGCCCCCATATGGTCCGATGAGGCTTATCTATTAGAGCACGGCTTATTCATGGCTCGAGAAGTAGGTACACACTTTAGACTTTTGTATTCTTGCTTCTTTAGTCATTCCATCTTTATCCTGACTATGAGTTTGGTTTTGTGTAGGAGTGACTCAGCTTTCATTCATGAATGAGTTTCTAAGGGAATAGGTAGGTACTCCTTGGGTGTCTCCTATTCTATCTTCTTAGAAGAAGCCTACTAAAGTAAAAGGCAATGTCCTACTCAATAGTCTATCTAGGTTCTAGAGAAGAGGAAGCAAGAGGTGGGAGAAAGTTGACCCATGGAGGGAGGTTAGACAAGGTAGGGGTAGGTGATACCACACCCTTCATAGTCTCTCTCATGGGTTGACTTCTCTGGAGTCTAATCCATGGGAGAGGCTACCCATCCTGAGATACTTCCAATGCAAAATCTATTGACTGAGGGAAGAAATTGATTGTGGCTTTCACACTTGCATCTTCTCCTCCTCTAACCAAAGTATGGATGAAGCCTCCTTCTTGTCTTGAGAGTTCCTCAGATGAGGAGACGAACATTGAGGAGTATTTCCTCAGAGGCTTTGGGAATAATGGGAGTCCCTATATCGAGCAGCTCCCTATAGATTGAGTTTTCATGAAGTAGGCCCAGACTTGTGCTGATGTAAGTCTTTTGAACTTCTTTCATCAATGCTGCTTCTTTTTTTTGAGCCTTTGGCTTTGTTGGAGGCACTGCAATTTTTTCATTACATAAGTTGGCATTGTTATAATGCTCAGAAGCAAATGGGTTTTGAGAATAAAATCAAAAAAATTATTTCCTAAGCATGCTACATTGAAAGAGAAAATTATTTCACTTGAGAATAATTTTGCTTTCTTGAATTTTTCTAAAAGTTCTTGTAATTACAAAAAGGACATTGGGTTCTTCAAAAAAAATATTATTTTAAAATCTTTTAAAACCTCTTGTGATTGTAAAAAGGATATATACATACTTCAAAAGGAGAATTGTGATTTGAAAAAAACGTTAGAAAATTTCTTTCATAAAAATGATACTTTGAATACAATTTTGAAAATGAAAGGAAAGGTTTGAATAAATCTGGACTTGGTTTATTTCATCTTCAAAATTCAAGAGAACAAAATGTACTTTTATAAATTCTTCAAGTGCAAAATTAAAATGTCGTTATTGTAGCCTTCATGCACATGTCTTCACTTGTTGCCCAATTAAGAAAAGCACTACTTTAAATAAATTTGGGTACCAAAGAGCATGATTACTAAACTTTTGGAATCTAGACAAGTTTAGGTTTCAAAATCCTCCACCACTTAAGCTATTGTTGTTAGTTAGGGATGACATTAGGTTTTCAAAAGTTTTATCCTTTTGTCATCCTCTAGCTTAGTTATTATCCTTTTGTCATCCTCTTGCTTAGTTATCTTAAGTAGGATTTTTTGCTTTGATTTGAAATTTTTGGTAATTTTTTAAAAACATTTCATTATCCTTATTTTTTATATTATTTGATATTACTAATCTCCCTTGGATAGATAGATATGTTTGATTCATAGATTTTAAAGAGAAAACCTACTTTGATGATATCTCAATAAGCTTCAAAGGATACTTAATCACATGATGTAATCCAATCTCTTCTAATTCTTATAACTTTTTTCTATTCAATGATCTCCATATGATAGTAAATATGCATTGATATTTTGATGATGTTTTATGGGTGTTTTGTACTTGACTTGGATGTGAATATAACTACTATCATGTTATGTTTTAAAATTTAAAATTAATGCACTCATATTATCTATGGACTTATTCTTGTGTGTGTTGACATTTTTGTTCATGTCCATGTATTCGATTTGATTGTATCTTTTTTGTTGGTATCAAAAGGTGGGAAATAACTAAGACACAGTTAGATTATTATAAAAAGGCGGGGTGTTGTGAGGAGGAGAAATGCTAGAGTAAGGGAGTTCAATGCTAGAGTGAGTGGTACAATTGTTTGCTAAATTTAGTTATACTTTGTTAAAATTCATATTCAAAGTGCTATGTTTCATATATATGCTCGAGTTGCTATATTTGTTGAATTGTGTAAATTTTATTGGTCAACAACAGTATTCATTTATTCTTATAAAAGGATTTGTCATCATCAAAAAGGGAGAGATTAATGCTCTTTGTAGTTTTGATGATGACCTACCAAGTATTTAATAGTTTTTTGAGCTCTATTGTCTATAGCTTAACCATGGTTAAAATGAAGTTCAAGACTGTTTGGAATCTTCAAAGAGAAGTGGATATGAAAATGATCATGAAGATTAAGGCATGATGGTAATTCAATGGACATGGCTTGAAGATATGTAGATGGCTTGAAGATCACTCAAGAAATCAGATTAGCTCTTTAGACTTATTTTCCTTTAGTTGAGTCAAAGATTTTAATTGTTGATTCTATGTCTTAGAACTATTGAAACTCTAACTTAACTAGGAATGCCTTCACCAACTTATCTTTTTTCCAAGTAAATTTTGAGTTGGTATCAAAGAGGCTGAAGTTGTAAATAATCTAGTGCTCATTTTTTATCAGTTTTAGATTCCCAAACTCCTCAAAAAATCACTAAGTTTTACTGATAGTTTTGGATGCTTGAACCTTATAATTCGGATGCTCGAAAATCATAGACAGAGATTTTCACTCTGTACTATCAAAAACTTCAGTTATCTATTCTTCGCTTTGACTACCAAATGTGGAGGATGCAGATCCCCAAGCTTGTATTCTAGACATCTGAACCTTTGACATCACGTTGTAATGGCTAGTGCTCTTTAATCTTTATATCCTTGTACTCAAACTTGAGAGATTCTTGCTGAGAGACAAATTTGTAAACTTTTTTCTCTATTTTACTTTAAGAATTCCTAGGGTATTAGGAGTGTGTGAGACAAATCTGTGGTGTTGGAGTTGGTTTTTGCTTGATTGTAATATGACTTGTAAGGGCTAAGTTTCACCCAAAGGAGGTGACACTTACAACTTGGCTCCTGATAGGAGTGAACATTGCTTGGTTAGAAACAAACTTGTAAGTCGATGGCTTCAACTATGAAGCTACAACTCTAGTGGAGAGTCCAAGTCCGCAAGATTGAGGCAAGGACTATGGTGTAAGCACGGTTGGTCACTAAACCATATAAAAAACCATGGTACCTTCCTTACTCTCCTAATTTCCTTTATAAGTATTCATGATTTTGATTTCTTGCTTATGGACTCGTGAATTTGAATATTGATTTATGAATTGTATTTTTAATCTCAAAAGTGGTTATAATTCTCATTAGACCTAATACACCCCCATCTAAGGTCAATTTTTGCCTTTCACACCTTCTGCTTCTCCTTCTCATTCTCCTTCTCCTTCTTCTTCTCCTCCTCTTCCTTTTCATGCTGCTTGTCCTTCTTCTTCTTCTCCTTTTCCTACTACTTCTCCTTCCTCTTCTTCTCCATTTCCTATTGCTTCTCCTTCTTCTTCTTCTTCTCCCACTTCTTCTCCTGTTTCTTCTTCTCCCACTTCTTCTCCTACTTCCTCTTCTTCTTCTCCTCCTCCTCCTCCTCCTCCTTCTCGCTCTTCTTCTTCTACTACTTCTACTTCTCCTTCTCCTTCTCCTCCTCCACCTCCTCCTCCTCCTGCTTCTCCTTCTCCTTCTACTTCTACTGCTCCATCTCCTTCTCCTTCTTCTTCTACTTCTCCTCCTCCTCCTCCTCCTCCTCCTTCTTCTTCTTTGTCTTCTTCTTCTTCTCCTACTTCTACTTCTTCTCCTACTTTTGCTTCTTCTTCTTCTCCATTTCCTTCAGCTTCTCCTACTTCACCTTCCCCGTCCGCTTCTTCTTCTTCTTCTTCTTCTTCTTCTTCTTCTTCTTCTTCTTCTTCTTCTTCTTCTTCCACTTCTACTTCTTCTCCTCCTTTTGCTTCTCCTTCTTCTCCATTTCCTTCAGCTTCTTCTTCTTCTACTACTCCATCTTTTTCTCCTTCTCATTTTGCTCCTCCTCCTCCTCCTCCTCCTCCTTCTCCTTCTCCTTCTCCTTCCTCCTTCTCCTCCTTCTTCTTCTTCTTGTTCTTCTCTCCTGCTGCTGCTACTGTCCTCCTCCTCCATTAAAGATTCAATAACCCAATTAGGGTCAGATCTAAGATCCACTAAGGATCCAATAAGATTTCAATCAAGGTTGAATCCAAGATCCATTAAGGATCCAATAAAAACCTAATCAAGATCTGATCCAAGATCCATTGAGAATCCAATAACAAACCCATCAATGATTGGATCCAAGATCCACTAAGAACCCAACAAGCATTAGACCCAAATCCATTAAGGATCCAATAAGAACCCAAGCCTTAATGGATAGGTTGGATGCAAGATCCATTAATAATCCAATGAGAACCCAATTGAGGGTTGGATCCAAGATCCATTAAGATTCCAATAAAAACCCATCAAGGGTTGGATCCAAGATCCATTAAGGATCCAATAAGAACCAAATCAAGGTTGGATCCAAAATCCATTAAGAAACCAATAAGAACCCATCAAGGGTTGGATCCAAGATCTATTAAGGTCCAATAAAAACCTGATCAGGGTTGGATCCAAGTTCCATCAAGAATCTATCAATAACCTAATAAGGGTCCAACATAAAGGTCGAACCTGTCTTGAATTGAATCAAATCAAACTTGATCAAAATCAAGTTCTAAACATTGAATTGAATCAAGTCAGACTTGATCAAAATCAAGTTTTTAATATTGAATTAAATCAAATTTGAACCAAAATCAAGTTTTGAACATTAAACTAAATCAAATTAGACTTAAACTAAAACCAAATTTGAACTTCAGACTGAACCGAATCAAACTCAAACCAAAATCAAGCTAGATCAAGTTAATTTGAAATCAATTAGGATTAGTCAACAACAAGCTCAAAACTATTAATAATACCTCAAATCCTAATTGACACAATCTAAGAAAGATTTTCGGTTATCAAATCAAGGATGATTATCATAAGCTCAAGCTACTAATCATTCCTTCAAATCAAATTGAACTATGACATGCTTAAACATGCTTAGTTAGTCAACCAAATGTCATATTTAAAGGAAGTTAACTGACAATAAATATAAAGTCATTAGTAACACTTTAAGCTCAATCAACACAAGCTCAAAAATCATTTGTGACATTTCAAACTTAAGTGATGACATGCCAAAGAGGTCATTGATTATTAAATCAAAAATGGTCAACATAAGCCAAGACTACTAACCATTTCAAATTGAACTAAAGTAGGCTTGACTTAGTCAATTAGCCAAATGCTATGTTTAAAGGAAGTCAACTAATAACAAGCACAATGTCATCAATCACACTTCAAGCTCAGTCAATACAAACTCAAAAGCCATTATGATGCTTTAAAATTAATCAACAACAAGGTTCTAATCACCTATTATCAAATTAGAAATGATTAGAATAAACTAAGGCTACTAATTATTCTCTCAAATCAAAGATCAAAAGAAATCGATTGACAATAAGCAAAAAGTCATCAGTAACACTTTAAATCCTAATAGGGTCAATTGACACAAACCAAGGTAATCAGCCACATTGAAATCTAGCAAAGTTAATTAGCATTCACTAAGAATCAAATCAAGTACTCATCATAGTCAAGTTTTCGTCAATCAAGTGCATGGGAGTGGGGTAGTGGTAAACAACAAGCCCTTTTCATTCCCTTTCTTATTTCATATATCATCCATGATTATAAATTTAAATTATTTTAATTATAAAGTGAGGGTATGCCCTTACTTAAACTATGTATTCCTTTCTAAGATCAATCAAATCATGCTTTTTCTTTTTCGTGTCTCTATTTTATTAGCTAGTTTTTTGACTTTAAGATGTCCTTGATGATTGTCAGAGTAATTAACAATAGGGGTTTGTATTTGTTGAAAGTTATGTTTGCATAATTCTTGATTGTGCACTCAAACCATCCTCAAAATTTCATTTTTTTGGTTTTAAAATTACTCCTCAAGGTTTTTAGTTATCATGGGTGTTGATCACAGCTCCATTGGGGTCTCTAAGATTGAAGAAGAGGAAGATGAAAATGATGAACTCGATGACTTTACGAAGGCACTCAAGAAATTCAGTGAGGAGGTAGCCACAATTGTAGAGCTAACTAAATAGACCAACCTAGGGTTGGCTGAGAATCCTAGGCTGATTTTGATCAATGGAAATCTACCAAGTGAACTTGAAGCTCAACTAATCTCAACCCTTATCGAATATAAAGATGTCTTTACATGAATACATGAGGAGATACTAAGACTGGACAGAGGGTTGGTGGAGCACATGATCACCTTAGAAGATGATGTGAGGCCAAGAAAGCAAAAGCTAATCCAGCTACATCAAAAAATTGTGCTCAAGGTGAAGGAGAAAATTGACAAGCTCCATCAAGCTAAATTCATACATGTTGTCATCTATTTGAAGTGGATGGTAAATATTATTCTAGTCAAAAAGGATGGCAAGGTATGAGTGTGTGTTGACTTCAGATACTTAAACAAGGCTTGTCCAAATAATGATTTCCCTCTGCCTCACATCAACACCCTAGTAGATAAAACTTATGGCCATGAAATATAGTCTTTCATGGAGAGTTATTTGGGATACAACTAGGTACACCTTGCACCCAAAAGTAAAGAGAAGACTTCCTTTACTACTCCTTGGGGAACTTATTATTATGTGGTCATGCTGTTTGGACTGAAGAATGCTAGAGCAACATACCAATTGGCCATGACCACCATCTTCCATGACATGATCCATGGCTGCATGGAGGTATATGTTGATGACATTCTAGTCAAGTCCTGAACCAGGAAGAACATGTCTTGACCTTAAAGTGGGTCCTCCATCTATCACGAGAGCATTAGCTAAGAATGAACCCAAAAAAGTGCATGTTTGGGGTCTTGTCGAGTAAGTTGCTTGGTTTCTTGATAACTAGTAGAGGAATTAAATGGATCCAATTAAAGCATGAGAAGAAGTATTCAAAGATGGATAAAACTTGTTTGGCTATGGTCTGGGCATCCTAGAACCTAAGGCACCATTTGGTTCAGGATCAAGGTCAAGGTCAAGCTCAAGATTAAGACTAAAGTATAAAAAGATAGTCTGGCCAAATTTTTGGTGTTTGGATGCTAGTCTGGCTAGTGAATGGTTTAATTTTTTTTGAATCTTTATGCTCTTAGGTATATTATTTATTAAAGTTTGAATGAATAAATGTAAAGTTAGTATGGTAATTTATTTTTTAAAGTAACATAAAGATAGTGTGGCTATTTTTTGATATTTGGATGGTAGGTTGGTCAGAATAGGATGATTCTGATCCTGATCCTAAACCAAACACACCCTAAGGTATTATTTCATAGCTCACAAAGTACTCATCTTGGCTCAGATGGATTTGATCAAGATCATGTTTGAGAAGCCGATGTTCTTAAAATGAGTCCCGAGATGGCAGATGCTCCCAGTTGAATTTCACCTCGAGTTCAACCATGAAGATAGTCAAGGGGCAAGCTATAGCTGACCAATTTACTGATATTCTGTTGCCTACCACACACTCAACTCAAGAATTATTTCCTAAGGAGTCAATCTTGCTTATTTCTAATGAAGATCACCCTAAGATGTGGACCTTGTACTTTAATCTTCGCTTGAACCAAGCAAGTGGAGGTGTAGGCATCATTTTAATAATGCTTGAGAAAGTTTTCATGCCCCAAGTATATTGGCTTGGGTTTCCTTGCACCAACAATTAAGCTGAGTATGATGCACTTATAGCCAGCATGCATTTGGTGCTTTCTCTAGGAGTCAATTACCTCAAGATAAAAGGTGTCTCAAAGTTTATCATCCTACAAGTTCTGGCCCAATATCGCACTAATAATGTCGAGCTTTCAAATATTGAGGGCCTTCTTCTTGGCTAAGAAATTTGAGAATGTTACTATTGCCCATGTCTTGAGAACCAATAACATGTTATTAGATGCCCTAGCATCATTTGGACTGGCATTTCACAACCTCTCTAGCATCTCACTAGACCAAATCCTTCTCTAAAAGAACCCACAACTATTACTTAAGTCAAGCGACCCACTTGTTTGAAGATGGAGGGAGTCACACAACCCTAGAGTTGTAACTCACATCCTCCTAATGAAGTTGGTAAATATCTATGATGATGGGAACCCATGGTTTCATGACATCAAGAATTTCTTAGAGAAAAGAGTTTTCCCCTAAGTGAGCTACCATAGATGATCATGAAGTGGTTCAAAACATGGCAGCTGGTATGTGATTCTAGGTGACACCCTTTACAAGAAGTCATTCAATGGGACCCTACTAAGGTTGCTAGACAATAAGGATTCCACCCAGCTCCTCATTAAGGCTCATACAAGAGTATGTGGAGGCCATGTTAATGCACAAATACTACCAAAAATATCAACAAAATGCGGTACTATTTGTCTGCGATGGAAAAAAACTATAGACCCTTTGTAAGGAGATGCCAAGAATGTTAGTTCCATGCTAATAAGATCCATGCTTTTGCATCCTCCTTCCACACTGTAACTGAGTATTTCACTAAATGGGCTAAAGTTGAATACTCTTAGGAGCTCAAAGCAATGTGCTTGATTCAATTCATTAGGTGCAACATCTTGGCTTAATTCATGATGCCAAAAATGATCATGACATACAACATGCCACAATTTCTCTTACAATAAATGCAGGACTTGTGTAAGTACTTTTCTATTGGGCTGCATCATTCATCTCCTTATTACCTTCAAGGTAATGATTAAGTTGAAGCTACTAATAAGAATTCAAGTAAGATTATTAAAAAGATAGTAGAAGCGAGTAAAATAATAGATGTGATAGATAAGATAAATGAGATTCTATAGGCCTACCATACTTCCATATATATAGCCCAATTAAGTCAAACCCTATTCACACTGACATAAGGAATGGAGGTGGTAGTACTATATGAAATTCAAATTTCATCACTTGGACTAGCAATACAAAATGGCTTAAGTCTAACTGAGATGCAGGTGTTTCTTTTTAGCCAACTTTAACTACTAGATATAAGATAATTGAGTGCAGCTAATCACTTGCTAGAGATGACTATCCCAATTCTACCAGACGAAAGTGATTGAACACAAGTTTGAGGTAAGGAACTTGGTGTTGAAGTACATTGCCCCACTGAAGGATAAAGAAAAGTTGAAACCCAATTGGGAAGGACCATATGCGATCACAAGAGCTTGTCTCAGTAATACTTACAATTGACCAGCTCTGTGGCCCTTGGAATGCTACATGCTTAAAAAAAATTTCCCTTGAAAAAAAAAGAGACAAATTCTCTTCTCACCTAGGGGAAAAATCTTCGGAAGAAAGGTGAGGCTAAGAGTGAAGGGAGAGTCAGTGATGATGTGAAGTGACTTGGAGGCCCTAAACTTATCTTTCATACCTAAACTCTAATTTGACCTCAGAAATGTAAGCTTGAAAGTAGGGAAGCTAGTCTCAGAGTAATTGGGAGTTTGCCACAGAAATCATCACTCAAGCTAAGTGTAGAAGTCAAAAGATGATCTCTTAGAAATCTCCTTCTAGAGGCAAAAGATTACCCTCTCCCCCCACCCCCCTCGCCAATAAATAAATAATAAAAATCATGATCCCGAATTGACAAATCTCATAATGGAAGACCAAGAGGCAAATTCAAAGAGTATGAACCGATTAGCATAAGTGAATTTGTAAACCTTGGATCCTCAAAAAAGGAATGAGATTACCAAGTTAAAAAGAAAAAAAAAGGGAGAAAAAAAGAAAAGAAAAGGCAAAGGGAAGAAAATTTGATCTCATGCAGGAATAAGAATGACTAATCTAGCCTCATCTCAAAGCCTTACTAACCAATAAAGACCACCTAAGGAGTAAGTATCGGAAGATGTTTGTGGGTATGTAAATCTTGGAGATCGAGGTCAAGGGGCATCCAAAAACCAAAGCCAAGTTAGGGAGGGTCAATCAGCTATGAGAAGAAGGTAAAAATAGATTGACCACTTGAAATAAGTTCTTGAAGAAAACATTCCATCGGATTAAGGGATGGAAGAAAGTCCAGTTGATCTTGCTTAAGCATGATTCATCAAACATCTACCTCATGCTCAGATGTCACCAGTTGGAACCTCAAATCCCCCTCCTCAGCCTCCAATTGTCCAAAATGGGATCAACAAAAGTCCTCACATGAAAAAAGAAGTAGGGAGGAATATACTATAACAATGCAATCATCACGGTGATTGAAAGAAGAAGAATCTCATAGGATAGTGCACTCCTCATGCAAGAAAAGAACACATGGCATGCTGACAATAAGAAAGGAACAAAGAAAGAAAATGTCAGGAGAAAACTTACCGCACACTTCAAATCAGCTATCAACTTAGCTCTCTGCTTTTCTAAGCTCTCCACCACCACTTTGAGGTTCATCACTTCTATGCCTCAAAGTTCTAGTTGAGCATCACTTGATCTAGGTTTGTTGGAGTCTAAAAAGAAAAGGAAGAGCATGTGGCTTCAAACAAAAAAAAGAAAAGTTCAGTTGGAGTTGAGTACTCTCCAATGTATACATCTGAAGTACCAAGAAAGGGTGAGGAATGAAACTACAACTTGCTCCAAAAATTTGATTGATACTATTTTATGTAAGCAGCAGCCTGCTCAACACCCACTTCTTGAATCTCTGTGCCTCCATTGACCCTTGTCTCATAGGCCAGGCAAACACATCCCCTCCTAAAAGAGGTAAAACTATCTGGTGTGTCATACGAAATTTGGGGTGGCAAACCAAGTTGACAAGCCACATGTCTCGCAGCATGTGGTGCTACCTAAGAAAAGCATGTCGTCAATCGCCGCTTATATGATGCTCCCGACGATTCTTATGCGGAAACTAGTGCCTTTTGTGGGATTTAAGTGGAGAACAACAATAAATAAGAAGAGATATGGAGAGAACTTCAAATTCTTATTGCTCTAAAGGGTCTCGGGATCTCTTTTCTTACATATGGACATGCTTACAATGGTACTGCCGCCCTCCTTATATAGAGGGCGGGCTGAGCTTATGAGCTCAGCGCTTACATCATACTGCTACAGTGCGCTACAGTGCGCACCACCCTACGTACAGTGTTCTATAGTGAACACCGCCCTATGTACAGGGATCACCGTCCTATGCACAGTAACCGTATACTAAAGTACAAAATGTTATAGTGATAGTTGTCGTTCAGTTACAGTGACAGCTGTCTGTACGACTACAGTAGCTACAGTGTATTATTCCTTATCCTTAATCCCACCACGCTCCGCTTGCTAGTGGTAGCGGCTACTTGTTACTGGTGCCAGGGCCACCTCCCCCACCGCGCTTCCGTAGGCGTATGGAGAGTGGAAGGTTGTTGGTGTGGGAGATAGCATCTTGGACTAAGTGGGTAGCGGTCTGCAACTGCTGGTTGATTTGTTCGATGGCAGGGTACCATGTCGCCCAGAACTGGTCCTGAGTGCTCAGTCTTCGGCACTCCTGCATCTTGATTGTGTGAAGGGCACAAAGTTCTTGCAACGCCATGATTGCTGCTGCTGCTGTTGTAAGCTTGAGTTGGTCACTTTGTGAGGGTCCAGCGACTCTTGCAGGTGGAGTATTATCCTTGTCAATTGTTGCTGCGCCTATTTTGTTGGTGCTGCTTGAACCTCCTGGATCGCCAGTGCCGTAAGTCCTAGTGCGTCGCTGTCTTTTTTCGTCCGGCCATCCTGCACACACTAGAGAAGATAGTAAGAGGGACAAGGCATCAGCTAGCTGATTGTCCTTGCCGTCGATATGCTCGAAGTGTACTGGGATGCCAATCCCTGTTATATAGTCTGTGAAAGCAATCCACCGGACTCTAGATGGTTTGTGATTGGGAGACTTGTTGAAGAAGCTGATGATTGCCTGGCAGTCTATCCTAATAGTGAGCTCCTTCTTATCCAAATAGTAGATTTTTAAGGCCTCCAAGGAATGCATAACAACGTATATCTCCACGTCTATGGTGGACTTGAGGGGATTGAATTTACCGCTGGCGTAAGCGCATACACACTCAGTGGACTTTGGGTCGTGCTTGTAAGGCTTCCATTTGCATATGCCGCCCCATCCCTCCATGCATCCGTCAGTCTCTAGGATGATGTAGCTTTCCGCAGGGGGTACTTCGAGATCAGGCAATTGCTGTACCAGCTGCTTGATCTGTTCGACCAAGGCCCAGTCCTGTTGGTTCATCCTTCTTTCTCCAGTTGGGCTGGTTTTGGCATATAGTGGGCTGAGTAGCTTGCCTAGATTTGGGATGTAGTTCCTGGCATAGTTTAGAGCCCCAAGCCAGGACCGAAGCCCCTTTAGCGTCATCAAGGACCTATTTTGTACTTCGGTAATCTTTTTGATGATGTATGGTTGCAGCTTTATTTTTTGATTATCAATAATTGCCCCAAGGAATTCTACCTCTGCTACCACTATCTTCATCTTGGAGGGGCTTAGAACAAGCCCGTGTTCCTCACAAATGTTCAACATAATATTGAGGTGCCTTGCGTGCTCTTCCTCCGTCTAGGAGAAGACTAGGATGTCGTCGATGTAGACGGCGATGAAGTCTTCCGTTCCTTGAAAATAGGAGGGAGCGTTCTTCAATCCGAATGGCATGACTAGCCATTCGTATAGTCCTATCGGGACCCAGAAGGCGGTCCACTCGATTGAATCCGGGTGCATGGCCACCTGATGAAAGCCACTTTTTAAATCAAACTTGGAATAAATTTTACTGTGGCTTACCCTCCTTAGAATTGTGTTTATTCCCGAAAGGCTGTACTGGTCTTTATTTGTAAGGTCGTTGAGGCATTTGTAGTTGAAGACCAGTCTCTCCTTGCCCTTCTCCTCCTTCCCTGTGGCTGGGTCAACGGTTGTTCCAGAGTTGACTATGAAGGTTGTCGTCCTATGTCGGGTTTTGCTCGGCCTGATGACCCCTATGCTGAGCAGGGCTTCTATATGCCGCTTGAATGTGTCTTGTAGCTGTGGCATGACGTGTTTTAGTGGCCTATCTTCTATGATAAAATCTGGATTTTTTATATCCAGATGGCAGATTACTTTATTTCTTGCCCAATGCTTGAGTGGGTTTTCCCCAATGAATCCCGCCTCCTTGAGCTTTGTTATTATGGGCTAAAATTTATGCAGGAAGGATTCCCTGCTTATACCTGCGTTGTAGTACACAGACTGCTGGATGTCAATGTACTCGTCTTCCTCTAATTCCAGTTCCTCGACTGCGGTAGCCACCGATGCTGTAGGGGAGATACTGATAACGGTTAAGTTTTTATAAAAGGTAACAATATTACCTTCGATCCTGACCCCTCCTTGCATGGCCTTGATGAAGTTGCATCCGATGATCATCTGGATGCCATCACCTAACTCCATCCTGAAGCTATATGTGTAGGGGATTTTGAAGCTATTGTCCCCAATGTGCATTCTTTCTCCTTTTAGCTTCTTGTTAGCAGTTTGTTTCGAGTTTATCCCACTAAACTGCACAATGAAGTTGTTTGCTTCCAATGCTTCTGGCGACACTGAGGCTTCATCTATGCAACACGTTGTGGCTCCAGTGTCTAGTATCGCCTTTACCCGAATCCTGGGGATGTCAGGCAATTCCAATTCCACAAGCATGTTATAAAGCATATTTTTTACCAGCTTTGGTCCTGATGCTGGTTGGGCTGACCCTTCTGCTGCTGACTTGTAGACGCTTTCTTGGAGCAAAACACTAGTGTACTCTTTTTCTTCGGCCTCCTCTCCTTTGCCATGCTCTTCATTTCTTTTGTCAAGTTCCTCATAGTCCGCTCATAGGCTCTTTTCCAGTTCTAGCTCCTGAGCCTTTTGCTTGTAGTATGCTACCTCCTTTTGTAGCTGCTCGATCTCCCCTTCACACCATGTAACGTAGTGTTGCTGCTCCTGCAGCAGCTTCTGGGAAGGAAATGGTACAGGCGGGGCTGGTGTAACCGGGACCTCCGTCTTGAAATAGTATGGCCCGCACAGATTGCAGGCTATCACTTTGCAATTGGGACAGTGTATCCTTGCCCTCTCCATGGTCTGGTGCCGGCAACACGAGCACTTCTCCTCTTGTGGCTGCACAAAACTGTTATGCTGCCAAGAGTGCATACAGTTTTCCTGAGAGGCTGGTAACGATACTTGAGGGAGATATCCTCCTTCAATTTCGCCCAATACATAAGTAGCTTCTTCTTGCAGGAGCTGGCTTGGGGAACTAGTGGACTCAGCAGATTCCTCCTCATCATCAGGGTAGACGTCCCATTTTGTCGTAAAGGACGGGTAGTCTAAGTCTCCTTCTAAGAAGTCTTGGTTCAGGAGGCGATGAAAATAACTTTCATCTTCGCTTTTCTCCTCTTGTTCTTCTTTGTTAATTAAGATGGCTAGTACATGAATGGCTTTGAGCTCTTCCTCGTCGCTCTGGACTTCCTTGTGTTGGTGGTAGCTCTCCTCTTGGATGAAGGAAAGGCCCACCTGATCGTTGTTGACACACAGGATCGACTCCTCCGATCTGTGCGTGTACACCTTATGGTGTACATCATCCCTTCGGGAGTGATAGAGAACTTCCGCTTGGACGATTGCAGCTCTCTCTTGCATTGATAGTTTCAACTGTACCTGCGGATCAAGTTGCTGTTCCAAGGTATGCTATGGGGTGCTTCGCCCCATGAGGAACTGGCCCACCCTTCTTGTTGCTTGCTGGGCGGTATGAAGGCATCGATGAGTTCTCCTGTATCCCCGAATTTGGTCTTCGAAGAGTGGAGATATTGTCGATGTTGACGGTTGCTCCAAGGCCAACTGGGTGCTTGGCCTTGATGTCATTGGCCTTCAAGTTTCTCCTGCTCCTCCTTGAGTATGTCAGAAGGGTTTTTGAAAACCCTTAGGCTTCCTTGGGCCTCCTGCGGCCTCTGAGTGATGCAGCTTTGTTCTAGCTGAAAAAGAAGCCTTTTTACCTGAGCTAGGTCTTCACTGGTGTGTAATGATAGTGCTAGACTATCTGCCTCCGGTTGCCGAGGTAGCCTGGTTGCTTCGAGTACAAGTTCCCTGGCGTCTTGTTTTGTGAAAAGTCTACTGTCAAGTATGACAGTTGTCAAGTTTTTCAGAGAGTCTTCTAGTCCTGAGACCTCTCTTGTGATGTTCTGGCACAGTTCAAGTACTTGTTTAAAGTTCTTTAAGTGCACTTTTGATGACAGACAAGTTTTGTCGTAGATTACAGCAAGATTATGTGCTAACTGGTTTGTTGTAACTTTAGATGTTAAATCAAGGTCAAGGTATTCGAGACTAGAGGTCCAGGAGTGCTCATACCATTCCTGAATAGATTTTTCCCATGCGTCAGACATATAAGCTTAATTCATAATTACCAAAGCCATCCTAGAGGTAAGTTCCAGATTAGGTAAAGACTATACTGAAATCACACAGGCGTGCCCTTGGGCTTACAACAGGCCTCCTGCCTCAACTGCCAAGTTAGGGCCTGTTCTTTTTCTCAGTTAAGTCACGACCTAATCCGCATAATACCATGAAGGACAAGAATTCGTAATCGATGAACTCCACTCAAGTCTTAACACGGTAATACAGGACAGGAAATGGCAAGAACGAACCCTTACCTCATACTCTTAGCACCTTGACCTTTAAGGTGTTTATGCTGCCATATCTTTGACAAGCTCTGATACCATGTCATCAATCGCACCCCGTATGGGTGATCCCGACGATTCTTATGTGGAAACTAGTGCCTTTTGTGGGATTTAAGTGGAGAACAACAAGAAATAAGAAGAGATATGGAGAGAACTTCAAATTCTTATTGCTCTAAAGGATCTCGGGATCTCTTTTCTTACATATAGACATGCTTACAATGGTGATGCCACCCTCCTTATATAGAGGGCGGGCTGAGCTTATGAGCTCAGCGCTTACGTCATACTGCTACAATGCGCTACAGTGCTACAGTGTACTGCTATAGTGCACACCGCCCTACGTACAGTGTTCTATAGTGAACACCGCCCTATGTACAGGGATCACCGTCCTATGCAAGTAACCCTATACTAGAGTACAAAATGTTATAGTGACAGCTGTCATTCAGCTACAGTGACAGCTGTCTGTACGACTACAGTAGCTACAATGTATTATTCCTTATTCTTAATCCAAAATATCATTAGAATGTCTTGAAAGAAGAGTGTTCAGCTATACACCACCAGAAGTTCATTCCATTCAGGGCCTAACCTCTTCATGGGTGGCTCAAGATCAAGGTGAACTACTACATCACCATTTACCAGTGGGAGCATTCATCACCACTACCTTCATCTCCACCATCAATCAGAGCCACCTCCTCATTGATAAGACCAAACCAAACATTCTCATCCATGAGAAAGAGAGGGTCTCAGACAAAGAAAGGAGAAAGAAATGAAGAAGAAGGCCTCAACCTTCGACTGTGTCCCACTATTTGCAGTTTCTTCTCTTCATCAGTCAAAAAAGCAACACTAACATAGGAAATATTTTTCAAAAACTCAACTTGGAAAAATCAAGATGGTCTACATCCCTCCTTCACAAGCAAGACCCCTTGACTTGACCAATGGTTGACAGCCTTTTGATTTTCTGCATCTAAAATTTTGCATTCTTTAGAGCTGTCATTGTATTTGCATCACCTGACTCGAGCATGCATACATTCTTTCTATCATCCTCTTGATACTTCAGTAAAATTGAACTAAAAGATTCAATCGCTTGATCTACTTTATTTTGACTAGCTTGGCAACTTTGAAAGAGTATACCCCTTTGCAAGAATAGTGGCAATTCCTTGGAATACAAGAAAGAATTGTGTTCTTGGTGTGCCCCCATCAATCTCCAATGTGCGTTTGGTTCAAGATCAAGATCAGGTTCATCCTGTTCTAACCAGCCTACCATCCAAATACCAAAAAGATAATTAGACTATCTTTACATTATTTTAAAAAGTAAATTACCATATTACTTTTACATTTATTCATTCAAATTTCAATAAATAATATACTCAAGGGCATAAATGTCCAAAAAAAATTTAAACATTC
Source organism: Trichopus zeylanicus subsp. travancoricus (assembly GCA_005019695.1). Lineage (NCBI taxonomy): Eukaryota > Viridiplantae > Streptophyta > Magnoliopsida > Dioscoreales > Dioscoreaceae > Trichopus > Trichopus zeylanicus. The sequence goes on along the minus strand of RXID01022004.1, from coordinate 30,426 downwards.
ACTAGCTAGACTAGCATCCAAACACCAAAACTTTGACTAGACTATCTTTTTGTACTTTAGTCTTGATCTTAAGCTTAACCTTGGCCTTGATCCCGAACCAAACTATTCCATACTTTTTCTCCCTTTCCACGTGATAATTGTGGGCGAGTTTATGAGCCCCTGAATTGATCCAAAACCCCTAATATGTTAAATCAAACTATTAACACTTTTTTCTCAAAGCCAACAAGTTAGTTAGAAAGTCTATTGGTTTATCCTCAAAGGTGGTCAGCAATTTACACCTTGACTCATGCTTTATCTCAACATCTCACTAGGAATGGGCATTTGTAGATACCTACCTTTTTAATTCTTTAAAATCCTAGACATGTAGCCTTAAATCGATCTGATCAACCAATTCTATGATTCTAACTCGCGCGTGATATCACAATTTTTGAAGACTTTATTCGCAAAAGTACTATGCCCCAATAGGCCTTCTCATGTTTTAAAATGTCTTAGATTTGCATCTTTGAGAAAAGAGTGCTTTAATCTTTAAAATCGAGCTTGATCATGATTTTAGAGATCTATTTATAAAATTGCACTTTTCAAGAATTTATTTGCAAAAGTACCCTATCCTAATTGGCTTTCTCATTATTTCAATTATTTTGGAATTGTATTTTTTGAGAAAAATAGTGCTTTAATATTTAAAATTGAGATTGATTTTGATTTTACAAATTTCAGGAACCTATTTCTAAAATTATGCTTTTTGAGGATTTATTTGCAAAATCTGCATTATTTGCTGCAAATTTCCCAAATTTAATGTTTGAATGTCATCTGATGCATAATCACTTTAAAATAAATTTATTTGTGAAAAATTAATTTTCAAGGGTTTATTTGTAAGATTATATATTTAAAATTTTGGATTTTTATGAAAAAGGCACCAGTACTATGGGCCAGGAATGCATGAGAAATCAAGTTGAAAATGGACTAAAAATGGGTTGAAAATAGGCTGGAAATGTAATTGAAAATTTGAATATTCAACATATAAAAAATTTTTGATTTTGGAAAAAACCCAAAATTGGGGATTTAGAAAGCTGACATACCTTTTGGGGGTAAATTTTTATTATGTTGAAAATTTCACTAAGATTCTCTCACAATTTTTTAAAAGGTTTTCCAAAATTCTTTCAACTATTGATATGAAATTTCCCCCTTTTGGATCAATGACGTGACGCAACCTCCACCCTCTAATCCATGAACCATAATCAATTAGAAAATTACTCGAATTTGGCACCCAAAATCTCTGCTAGATAATTAATTTCTAAACCTATAAAAAGCCACCCATTTTCACTAGTGAGGGAGACCCAGAAAATAGGTCAGAAATTTATACCAAAGATCATTAGTTTGGTGGGCGAAACTCTCAGCATTCTAAAGAAGAAGAAAGAGTTTCATGATGACCATGAAACTCTACTAAGACCCAGAGTCAAATTTCTCATCAACATCAAAGTTCTAACAAAAGAATTTGGCATCCAATCACCATCTTCCTTTCAACAAAATAGGCTACATATTTCCACCCTCTTTTCTGTTTTTTTATTTTTATTATATTTCATGTATTTAGATTAGAACTTTAATTTCATTACATTTTAAATTTGATCCTTCAACACCAAAAAGGGGGTAAGGTAGGGAGGGTCTCGACAAATAAGTTTTAAGTTTTATTTTCTTTTTATGGTATCATTTAGTCACATGAGTTAGATACTACATGTTAACTTAGTTGTGTCTCAAATTCGGATTTCTGAAGAGTCTTAATTAAATTAAAATGTATATTAGGAAGTAATTTAGTGGGCCTAATCCTTTTCTATATTTATCTTCTACTAGAAGACTTGGATTAGTAGAAGTCTTATTTGAGTCAGTCTTCTACTTTGACTCAAACTCAGTTAGACTACATCTATAAATACCCTATTCATCTAAGGGTTTAATAGAGTGAAACAGAGAGACATAGATCAAGACTCTCAAAACACCTTATGACAGATAGGGCACTTAGTCTCTTGTGAGAGTTGGTGATATTGGAGTTTTGCCTCCATCATTGTAATATCCTCTTTCTTTCTCATCAATACAATATCCTCTAGATCGCCTTCGCCAGTGGAGTAGGTCGTAGACCAAATCACATAAATCTCTTGTGTGCTATTTTTCTTCTTTTATGTTCTTTTTCTACATCGTGGATTATGGTGGAATCGATATTCAGCGTAATAAACTGGTGTCAGAGCTTGGTTCAATATGTCTACTACGAAATTTGATGTAGAAAAATTCAATGGAAAGCAAAAATTTTCTATTTGGCAAGCAAGAGTTTGTGCAATTCTTACTCAACAAGGATTGAGAAACACATTGGAGGATGTCAAACCTAAAAATGTCACCAAAAGAGTCTAGGAAAATCAGAAGGCTAGTGCATATAGGACAATCATCCTCAATATCATCGATGAGGTACTCGATCCATTTCTTGATGAAACATCACCTTCAGAGCTATGGAAAAAGTTAGAGAAATAATATATGAATAAGTCTATCTCAAATTATGTTTACTTAAAGCAAAAGCTTTTTAATTTTTGAATGAGAGAAGGTATGAATATAGTTGACCATCTTAATGCTTTCAATAAACTAGTCTCTCAATTATTAAGTGTTGATATTAAAATTGAAGATGAAGATAAGACAATTATTTTATTATCATCTCTACTTCTTTCTCTTGAGAATCTGAAGGCTACTCTCATGTATGGCAAGGATTTAAAATTCGACGATAATTCTACTGCCCTTCTATCTAATAAATATTTTAAAAAGATTAAAGGGGATGGATGTGTCACACTTAGAAATATTGATTGCCAGAGATCATACCAAAGAAAGATCAAAGACAGGTCGTTCTAGATCTAAATCCAAAGAAATAAATTATAGGTATTGTAAGAAGATGAGACTTGTAATTAAAGAGTATTGGAAGCTCAAATCAAAAAAAGAGAAAGAATCTCAGTCTAAAGAGTAAGCCAAAGAACAAGTGTCAGTTACTGAAGGAAGTTTTGATGATGATTGTGGTAATGTTCTTTCTATTAGTTCAAATTTTGATCATTACCATGATACTTGGATTCTTGATTCTGGTTGTTCTTACCACATGTGTCCCAATAAAGATTGGTTTGAAGACTACAAGTTTTATGATGGTGGTTTAGTTTTGATGGGTAATAACAATCCATGCAAAACTGTTGGAATTGAAACAATAAAAATTTAGATGTTTGATAATATTATTAGAACTCTTACTGATGTTAGACATGTTCCTTATTTGAAAAAGAATTTGATCTCTTTGGGTGTTTTGGATTTTGTTAGTTATAAGTATTCTATTGAAGGTGAAGTTCTTAAGATTGCTAAAGGCTCCTTGATAGTGGTAAAGGGCCTAAAGGATGGAAATTTGTATGAGTTAGCAGGAAAAACCATTGAAGGTAGAGTAGTAATTTTTCAAGTTTCTTCTAATATGACCCACTTATGGCATATGCATCTTTGTTATATGAGTGAGCAAGGTTTAACTGAGCTCAACAAAAGAAAATTATTGAAAGACCTCAACTCATACAAATTGGATTTCTACGAGCATTGTCTTTATGGTAAACAGTCCAAAGTAAAGTTTAACACTGGTACTCATTGCACTAAAGGCTTAATTGATTATATTTATTCTAATGTGTGGTACTCTCCTATTCCATCAAAATTTGGTGCTCGTTATTTTGTTAGTTTTATTGATGATTTTTCTAGAAAAGTGTGGATTTATTTTTTGCATCACAAAGCCGAAGTGTTTTTTTTTTTCGAATAGTGAAAAACTTCAGTTGAAAAAAGGACTAACAAAAAAATTAAATACCTTATAAGTGATAATAGTGGAGAGTATAAATCAACAAAGTTTCTCAAATTCTATGAAGATGAAGGCATCGGACACCACTCTACCATCCCAAGAAAATCTTAACAAAATGGTGTGGCTGAAAGAATGAACAGAACTTTATTGGAGAAAGCATGTAGTATGCTCAGAACAACAAATCTTTACAAGGATTTTTGGGCAAAAGCAGTCAGTACAGCATATTTCATTATGAATCGCTCTCCTCAGATAGCCATTAATTACAAAACTCCTAAAGAGGTATGGATTGGTGAACCTACAAATTATTCTTCTTTAAATATTTTTGGTTGCTCTGCTTATGTGCATGTCGTCAAAGATAAGTTAGATGCATGTTCCAAAAAGTATATTTTTCTGGGTTATGCCAAAGGTGTTAAGGGCTATCGTTTGTAGGATCCTACTATTTCTAATGTAATTATTAAGAGAGACATAGTATTTGATGAAAGTGTAATTTAAAATCTCTGAAGAAAGGTCCTAGTGATATAATGTAAGTGGAGGTGGAGCATGTAGTTCCTTCAGAAGAATATATTCAGGGTGTGTCTAACTCTAAAAAAAATTCTAAGAATCAAATTTTTGAGAAGACTCCACTTTGAAGATCTCAAAAAAATATAAAGCCACCTGAAAGGTATGGTTTTGAAGATATGGTAGCTTTTTCTTTAGTTACTGACAGTGGTGATCTTTCTTCCTATAAAGAAGCAATGCAAGATAAGAATTCTTTTTAGTGGCAAGCTGCTATGAATGAAGAGATGGATTTTCTTCAAAAAAACCATACTTGGTACTTGGTGAAATTACCAGAAGTTTAAGAGGCCAAAATTATTGGTTACGTCGATTCAGACTATGTTGGAGATCTTGATTGATGATGATCTCTTTGATTATCTTTTCACTCTTTATGGTGGACCTATTAGTTAGAGGTGTACCTTATAGTTAACTATGACATTATTTGCAAGAGAGTTCGAGTATATGACAGCTACAGAAGCAGTCAAAGAATCTCTATGGCTAAAGAGGATTGGCAAGTAAAGTTGGTTTTTTTTCAATGTGTTCTTCCTATTTTTTGTGATAGTTAGAGCATTACACACATTACCAAAAACCAAAGGTACCACACTAGATCAAAGCACATAGATATTTGATTTCACTTTATTCGGGACATTATTGAAGATGGTGAGATTTCTTATAAAAGATTCATACTTCAAAAAATCCTACAAATATGTTGATGAAGGTGATTTAAATTGACAAGTTCAAGCTCTATTTGGACTTGGTCAATGTTCAAGGTCATTGATCTTGCCCTATGAGGCAAGGTGAAGGCATCTGTTAAAGATTCAAATTCAAAGAAGAAGAGAATTTGAGCCAAGATAGAGATTATTGACTTAGTTGTTTCTAGAATTCATATTAGGAAGTAATTTAGTGGGCCTAATTCTTCTTTGTATTTATCTTCTACTAAAGGACTTAGATTAGTAGAAGTCTTATTTGAGTCAGCCTTCTACTTTGACTCAAACTCAGTTAGGCCACATCTATAAATACCTGATGTAGGACACTCAAAGGAAGTTCAAGAATATCAAAAGAAGCTAATTCAGAAGTCAAGGGGCCATGACAAATGATTTGATTCACTCTTCTATTTAAACTTAGGATTTACCTTACTTCGTACCTTTCTATGTTTAAAATTCTCTTTATTATGATGTCTTAGGTCTTATTCTCGGATTCCACCAACCCAAGACCAATTTTTGACTGAATCCCATTCAGTTTAGGACTTGGGAAGGATGAATCTTTATTTAGGATTTTATTTTCATAGGTTAACTTATTTAGAACTTCTACCAATCCAATTAATGGGTTTAAACTGAGTTATATTCAGTTTAGGACTTGTGAAGCGAGAAACTTACTCAAACTGGATTTCTGGTATTTGTATAAATAGGCCTTCAGTCCTATGGACGGGAGACAACTTTTATTCTCAATAAAGTTCTACTTTAGTGAATTTTCTCTCTTCCTTGTGGATTTAAGGAGTTCTTAACAGAGGCAATGGTGTTTTCCTAGTCTACCACGCTTGTTGCTACGTCAAGTGGTATCAGAGCGAGGCTCTCCTTGCTTAATGTCTAACGAGGACGCAACCAGCAGCAACCCTAGGGACGGTGCTCCTGTGGGTAATCACATCAGCCGTGAGTATTTTGATTCGACCGTGGAGGCAATCCAAAACTCACTTGCAAGGTTGATGCTGAGGATGGATCAACTTGAAGGCCTGAATCAACCACGTCGACGGATCGATGAAGTGACTCGCGATCCAATTGGTCGAGGAAAGACTCCGCAAGTGAATCCAAAGGGTTTATAAATTCTTGAAAATTCCAGCGATGAAGAAGTTGAAGACATCCTTCGCCGACCAGTTTCTGAACATGATAGACATCATGATTTTTGCTTGAAGATTGATCTCCCATCTTTCAATGGCCAACTTCAGATCGAAGATTTTCTCGATTGGCTTGCTGAAGCGGAATGGTTCTTCGACTACATGGAGATTCCAGATTCGAAGAAAGTGAAGCTTGTTGCTTACCGACTCAAGGGGGGTGCATCAGCAAGGTGGGAACGCATCCAGTTGGAAAGGACACGCCAAAATAAAGCTCCAATTCGAGCATAGCCACGGATGAAGGCTCTTCTCGAAAAGCAATTCCTTCCCATAGATTATGACTAGGTACTCTTTCAGCAATATCAAAATTGTCGACAGGGTAATCACAGTGTGAAGGCATATACTGAGGAGTTCTATTGCCTATCAGCACGTAATAATCTAATAGAGACTGAATATCATCAAGTGGCAAGATTTATCGGTGGGCTACGCACAACCATCCAAGATAGGATTTCTTTACAACCTATTTGGACGGTTAATGAGGCTGTGAGGAGTGCAACTCGTGTGGAGTCCCAATTGGAGCGACCTGTCATTAGAAATTAGGTGGGGAGAACCATTGGTGAGAATTCAAAAGGAGCACAATCTATTCCTAATAGAGGTGCAGCTACACAACCTTCTCGACCTTCCACACAAGTGAGTCTTGAAGCTAGACCTACAAGGCCATCAGGAAATGCCACATCAGCAAAGAACCCAAGTTCAAATCCTAATCTAAAGTGCTATCGTTGTGGAAAATTTGGACATCATTCTAATGTTTGTCCAGCACGATAACCTGTGAACTTGGCTATTGAAGATAATTTTGTTGCTGACAATTTACATGACTCAAAAGATGATGACCTAGCTTGTGATCAAGAAAACTATGAAGATGGAATACTCGAGGAGCCTGATGGTGAACGGTCATCTTTAGTAGTTCAAAATCTAATGTACATCCCAAAGCAAGAGGAAAACCTACAACGTCACAATATCATTCGCACTTGATGCACAGTAAATGGCAAGATCTGTGACATGATTATTGATGGGGAAGCAGTGAAAACATCATCTCCAAGACTATGGTTGACAAGCTTCAATTGAAGACGGAATCACATCCTTCTTCCTACAAGATCGGCTGGATTAAAAAGGTTGGTGAAACCAAGGTAACTGAACGGTGTCAAATTTGTTTTTCCATTGGAAAATTCTACAAGGATGAGGTAACTTGTGATGTTGTGGAGATGAATGCATGCCATATTCTTCTTGGCAGACCTTGGCAATTTGATAGAGATTCTACACATCGTGGGTGAGACAATCGCTACATCTTCTTCAAAGATGGAAAGAAAATTATCCTTACCCCCATTGGCGAAGAGCGTCGACCTAAAAGTTTACAAGAGGAGGGTCACTCCTTCCTGATTGTGCAAAATTTTATAAACGAGGCTAAAGAGACATCCCAAATAGTTGTTGTGATTGAGAAAGGAATGGAGACAATGCCCACTGAAGCTCCAAAAGGGCTTGCAACCCTTCCTAGATGAATTCAAGGAAATCATGCCCGATGATCTTTCTGATGAACCGCCCCCATGAGAGCTATTCAGCACCACATTGACCTTGTTCCTGGAGCGAGTTTATCAAATCTGCCCCACTACAGAATGAGTCCAAAAGAGTCACAAATTTACAAGACAAGGTTGAGGAGTTGATCAGAAAAGGAATGGTCAGAGTCAGCATGAGCCCATGTGCAGTTCCAGCCTTATTGACACCTAAGAAAGATGGAAGTTGGCGGATGTGTGTAGATAGTCGAGCTATCAACCGAATCACGGTAAAGTATAGATTCCCAATTCCTCGCTTAGAGGACATGTTGGACATGTTGGAAGGGTCAAAGGGTTTTCTTTCTCCAAGATAAAGATTTGAGGAGTGGATAACCATCAACTCAAGAATAGACCCGGTGATGAATGGAAAACTGCTTTCAAAACAAAAGAAGGACTTTATGAGTAGCTTGTTATGCCTCTTGGACTCTCAAATGCACCAAGTACCTTCATGCGATTAATGAATCAGGTACTCAAATCTTTCATTGGTCATTTTGTTGTTGTTTACTTTGATGATATCCTGGTGTACAGTCATAATGAAGAAGAACATAAAAGGCATCTAACAGAAGTACTTACTGTGCTGAAGAAGGAGAAGTTGTACATCAACTCAAAGAAATGCCATTTTATGACTGGCCACTTGGTGTTCTTGGGTTTCGTTGTAAGTGCTGAAGGCATTCATGTTGATGAATAAAAGGTAAAAGCTATTAAGGAATGGCCTATACCCAGAAGTGTATCAGAAGTTAGAAGCTTCCATGGTCTGGCGACATTCTATCGGAGGTTTGTCAAAAACTTTAGTTCCATTATGGCACCAATAACTGAATGTTTAAAGCAACGCAAGTTCTCCTGGACTCAAGAAGCTGATAGATGCTTCGAGTTGATTAAGGAGAAGTTATCTACTGCACCTATTTTGGCATTGCCTAGCTTGGAGAAGTTATTTGAGGTAGATTGTGATGCTTCGTACATAGGCATTAGAGCCGTTCTATCCCAGGAAGAAAGACCAGTAGCTTTCTATAGTGAAAAGTTGAGTGAAGCTCGAAAGAAGTGGTCAACATATGAGCTGGAATTTTATGCTGTTGTACAAGCAGTTCGTCATTGGAAGCACTATCTAATTCAACGAGAGTTCACTCTATATACTGACCACCAAGCTTTGAAATTCATTGATAGCTAGAAGGACTTGAATAGCATGCATGGTCGATGGTCGTTATTCTTACAGCAATACACCTATGTTTTGAAACACAAATTTGGACAAAAAAAGAAGGTGGCAGATGCTTTGAGCCGTAGGGCAGCCTTGATGATAACTATAAGCAACGAAGTTGAAGGGTTTGATTATTTGAAGGAATTGTTTGCTGAAGATGAAGATTTTAAAGAGGGGTATAGAAAGTGCCAAGCAAGACAAAGAAGTGATTTATATCTCCATGAAGGCTTTATCTTTAAGGGTTCTCGTCTTTGCATTCCAAGGTGCTCCTTGAGAGAAAAGGTGGTGAAAGAGTTGCATAGCAGTGGCTTAGCAGGACATCTTGGGCTTGACAAGAGCATTGCACTAGTTGAAGAGCGCTACTACGGGCCACAAATTAAAGGAGTTGGTCGCTTTGTACAAAGATCTATTATGCCAAACAGCCAAAGGAAGCTCGCTCAAAACACTGGCCTTTATACCCCATTGCCTGTGCCAAATGCCCCATGGGAGGATCTATTGATGGATTTTGTTTTGGGCCTCCCCAGGACTCAACGAGGCTTAGATTCAGTATTTGTTGTTGTCGACAGATTTTTCAAGATGGCACACTTCATTCCATGTAAGAAAACAGCAGATGCAACAAGGGTGGCTAATCTATTCTTTCAAGAGATTGTAAGGCTACATGGAGTGCCAAAGACTATCACTTCTGATCGTGACACAAAATGTCTAAGTCACTTTTGGAAGACATTGTGGAAGCGATTTGATCGTCTCTACAATGAGTATGCCTTATCATCCACAAATAGATGGAAAAACTGAAGTGGTGAATCAAACACTTGTAAACATCATTCGGTGTCTTGCAAGAGACAAACCAAAGCAGTGGGAGTATGCACTCTCACAAGCTAAATTTGCTTTCAATAACATGAAGAACAGGTCCACGGGAAAATCGCCATTTGAAATTGTCAATGGAAGAACACCAAACACCCGCTGGATTTGGTGGTGTTGCCCAAATTACCAGGAACTAGCATAGCTGCCGACAATATGGCGGAGAGAATTATTGAAGTGCATATTGAGGTAAAGAAGAAATTAGAAGAATCCAATGCCACATCCAAAATTCAACCGGACAGGCATAGTGTTTCAAAAGAGTTTGCAAGAAGGAGGATCTGGTGATGTGCACTTGAGGAGGAACGGTTTTCCAGCTGGAACTTACAACAAACTGAAAATCGAAAGCAAATTTGGGCCACTTTGCCGCTCCTACGCCCGCTAAACAACAATGCCTATGTCATCGACCTCCCGAAGGATTTGGGGATCTCAAACACTTTTAATATTCAAGATTTGTTTGACTACTATGCACCTGAGGATTGCACATTACGACAAAGTAACTCGAGGATGAGTTCTTTACAAGAAGGGGACACTGATGTAGGACACTCAAAGGAAGTTCAAGAATATCAAAAGAAGCTAATTCAGAAGTCAAGGGGCCATGACAAATGATTTGATTCACTCTTCTATTTAAAATTAGGATTTACCTAACTTAGTACCTTTCTATGTTTAAAATTCTCTTTATTATGATGTCTTAGGTCTTATTCTCGGATTCCACCAACCCAAGACCAATTTTGGACTGAATCCTATTCAGTTTAGGACTTGGGAAGGATGAATCTTTATTTAGCATTTTATTTTCGTAGGTTAACTTATTTAGAACTTCTACCAACCCAATTAATGGGTTTAAACTGAGTTATATTCAGTTTAGGACTTGGGAAGCTAGAAACTTACTCAAATTGGATTTCTAGTATTTGTATAAATAGGCCTTCAGTCCTATGGATGGGAGACAACTTTTATTCTCAATAAAGTTCTACTTTAGTGAATTTTCTCTCTTCCTTGTGGATTCAAGGAGTTCTTAACAGAGGCAATGATGTTTTTCTCGTCTACCACGCTTGTTGCTACGTCAATACCCTATTCATCTAAGGGTTTAATAGAGTGAAGTAGAGAGACATAGATCAAGACTCTCAAAACATCTTGTGATAGCTATGCTACTTAGTCTCTTGTGAGAGTTGGTGATATTGGAGTTTCACCTCCATCATTGTAATCTCCTCTTTTTTCCTCATCAATACAATATCCTCCAGATCGCTTTCGCAAGTGAAGTAAGTTATAGACCAAGTCACATAAATCTCTTGTGTGCTATTTTTCTTCTACATCGTGGATTGTGGTGGACATTGATATTTAGCGCAACAACTACACTTAATAAACTCATGATTTTTTTTCTTTTTTTCTTTCATTTGTAGGTAAACTCAAAGACATGGCCACTAGGATGGGTATGTCGCATCCCTAGTGAAGAGACTCCCACAACCTTCTCGAGGATTTTGCACACTTTATGGCTTAGCATGTAATCATTGAGATCCATGTAGACACAAAATGGGAGTTGAACCAAACCAAGTTCAAGAACTAATTTGCTATACAACTCAAAACAAAAACCAAAATAGAACTTACTAGAGAGGCCTACAATGCTTCCTCAACATATTGTACAAAGGGTCAAATTTCGCCCAAAGGGATTGCCAAGGAGCCATTGAATGCCAAAAAAAGGAATCATCTGGAGAAGCTCTAAAAGTCAAAAAAGCAAACATTCTTAAAGGCAAAAAACTTGGGGAAGACAATTTTCTCATTGGCCTTGACTCTTATAGCACTAAATCAATGGCTCAAATATACTTCCAACTATCCAGCTAAAAAAAAAAAATCAAACCCTCTCCAAGATCAGCACATGGGGACTTGTGGCATGATCTCTAACAACTTGAAAGTCAAAGAGTTACTACAAGATCTTAATCACAATGATCTCCTTGCAAAATCCTTGCCATGATTTCCTCAAATTAAAGCAATCATGACAAAGGATTTCACACTACCCCACCATGCATATGATGATTCATGGTGCTTGAGGAAGATCCCACCAAAAAAGAATCCTCTCGAAACTAGTGTCACTGTCTTAGTTTCGGGGGGAATTATTGGAGGCACAATCAAGCCTTCGTGACCAAGTTACCACTGCTTGGTTAGGATGTTTGGGGGGAATGATGTGTCATTACCTAGATAATTGGGATAGAGTTGCTCCATCAAACACAAAGAGAGTAAAAAAGCGTAGGCCAAATCAAGTTCTCTACTCCAGCCCTGCAATCTGATCACATATTTCACAACCTATGAAGGACTATTCCAAACTACATACTTCAGCCAACCACTCTTCTCATTGACAGACAACCAACTAGGCTACTACAACCCAGCTCTACATCCTCACCAGACAATCTAGAACATGGTCTCTAGGATGATAATCATCTCCTGTATAACTCATTGTTCCACCTCCTATTATGAGACAAAGGGGGAATATATTAGTGCAGAAACTAAGGTGAAATATCTACAATACCCCCCAACATCTCATCAAATTATGAATGGCATAGGCAAACCCTCATCCAACAATCACAAAGATTCTTTTTTCTCCACTCTACACCCATATTCTCAATACTCTTCATTCCTTTGCTAACTTAAGTATCAAAGTGTCCTCCATTAGCACAACTGCCAATGGGTAGCTTTTCCTTTAGTTTGTAGCACTATGATTTTTTACAAGAGAGCTACAAATTTATTTTGTTAGAGTGTAGCATCAATGGGATTACCAAGGCCCTTTTATGTGTGTGTCAGTGACACAATAGGAGGCATCTAACTTTTGCTGCCCCAAGAACATGACTTGTATAATAGATAGAAAATTGTAAATTATTATGGTTGCATGGCACTCAAGAGTTTATCAAGCCACAACAACATACAAGTAGAAAGTTTCTCATAGTACACACTTGACAAGAAGAGGAGGGGAGACTACATACTTCTTTAATTCTGAGAAGGCTCAATCACACTTCTCATTCCATCGGAACTCTCTCTCTTCTTATTTAAAGCTTATGTGAGGTGGCCATTGAGGAGTTGGATCCCCTCAATCAATGTGTTTCCATGATAGCCAAAATCTTCTTTGGGTTTGCTTCAATGCCTCTCTGTGAAACCATAAAGCCAAGGAAATTGCTAGATGTTAATCCAAAGACACATTTCTTGGGGTTTTGTTTAACCTAGTAGCATTTGAGGTTGTCAAAGGTCTCAGCTAGGCTGGCAAGGTGCTCTTTAACCAATAAGCTTTTTACCAATATATTGTCAACATATAACTCCATGTTCCTATCGAGCTAGTGTTAAAAGGCTTTGTCCACCATTTGTTGGTAGGTGTCTCCTATATTTTTGAGGCCGAATGGCATTATTATAGCAATAAGTTTGGATGTGGGTGATGAATGTCATCTTCTCCTTATCCTCCAGATCCATGCATATTTTGTGGGAGTGTGAGAAGTTGTTGAAAAAGCTCAATAATTGGTGTCCAAAAGTGGAGTCAACAAGTTAGTCAATAGGAGTAGTTGTCTTTAGGGCACACTCAATTTAGGTTCTTGAAGTCTACAAACATGTGCCACTTCTCATTTGCTTTCTTCACCTAGACAACATTGTCTACCCACTCTAGATAGTAGACTTCTCAGCAACACTTTTTGTATCTCTTCAGTGACTGTCGTCTATAGGTCTTAGGCAAAGTGTCTCCTCTAGAGTTGCCTTTGACACATAGAGGCCTCCTGTCTTGGGTTGTGATTGCATAGTGAAAATCAACAAGTGACCCTTTTTCCACTAAATGATGGAACATGAACTTGTGCCACGATTCAAGATCAAATCTACCTCAAGTTTTTGAGTGGTTGTTTTTCACCAAAGTCTAAGCCAGAGGTGATGGCTCCTACAAAGACCTTTTGACATTCAAGTGATAAGTACTTTGAGAGTGTGTATGTAGGGTAATTTTCTTAGGGAGGTAGAAGGTGAAAAATCAGGACCTCTCACATGTTGCCTATCTAGGGCTATACTTGTCTGAGTATGATGTGATTGGACAAGGTAGGTGAGCTTTGAGGTAGCCTCAAGGTAGTTTTGTTAGATGGATCTTATGATGTCCTATCCCTATTGTTTCTTGTTATTGTTAATATTAATGTTCATGTTAGTTATTTTTTCTAAGAGATATTACTCTGCTAAGGGGGTCATGATTGAGATCCACTCATTAATTTCTCATTATCGGTGGTGATTATGGTATTTAGTGTTTGTCTGTTAATAGTCATTGCCCCTGTCTCAATGACATACAGGTGACATGTAGGGGAATGTCACAGATTAGTTATAGTGTGAGCCATGCAGCAGGTGTCAAACTCTCTCGGTTGTCATTCATGTAGATAAAGGCACAAGCCTAGATAGCGCACCAACCTAGTTTAAGTTAGGTCTAGATGGACCTTGGATCAGTTTTGGAATTGGTCTAGCAGATCTATCCTCCATCATCTATGATTTCAATTTCTAAATTTCATATTTTCCTTAGTTGAAACACACACCAATATAATTTTTCTTAACAAATATAAATTGTTGCCAATAAGTGGGGAGAAATGGTTGAAATGAAGACTACTTCTACTTCACTTTTAGTGTTCAATTGTACATAATTGAATATTGAACTTGAAGTAAAAGTAGTCTTCATTTCAACCATCAATTGATTTCTAGAAAATTAGAACATACTAATCACTTACAATTCAAAACTAAAAAATAAATTAAATTTTACTTCTGCATATTTTATTCTGAAGTGACTTCTGAAAGTAAATCTAATGATATTTTAAATTATAATAATAGTAATAATTTTACATGGTTTTTATTTTTAAAAAATTTTGATTTATACTTGCAGGGCAATCCAACCCTCCTGGACCTTGAGAGTTCAAAAGGTTCTCCAGAAGGGGCTTCCAACCTCGAAGTGGGGTGCAATGGATATTGGATACTAATGGGATAAGGCAAAATATAGTGATCCAACCCTATGCTACTAGTATCCTATCGCATCTAACATTCTTCAACATATCATCTCATATTCTCTGGTATTTGCCTTGTGTCCCACTTGAATACACTCATATTTGCCCTAAATCCTCACATATCTAACAAGTATCCACCTATTTTGTACTTGTATCAAATATGTATTCAATGCATTTCCTTGTTTCCTCAAGGCCACAATGACGTCGATCACAAGGGCTTCATGGAGGACTTTATGGACAATGATGAGCGTCACGAAGTCCATCACAGTTAGCTAAGGAGGGATTTCACGGTTGACAATGGTCATTACAACAAACATCCTAAGATACTCATACCATATAGGATATGGTGGATACCAGACATTGTACTCTACCTATATCCTAAAAATATCCTACTCATATCCTCTCATATTCAATACATATCCACTCGTCTTACTTTTATTCAATGCTAATCTAACCCATATCTAACCCATATCCTCGATGACTATCATGACATCCACTACAGTGGCCTTAAGAGGGACTTCATGCTCGACTACAAGCATCATGACGTTCATGACAAGAACCCAAGAAGGAAGTTCACAATTGATGACTTGAGTCATGATAGCATCATGGGTACATGTATCAAAGTGGGCTATAGTGGATACTGGATATTGATAGGACACATGCTAGATATGGTGATCTATGAGTATCCTACACATGACCTACTAGTATCTGGCATTCTCCAACTTATCCTCTTGTATCTGCCATGTATTCGGCTTGAATATACCCATATTCACCTATTATCCTCCCATATCTGACATCTATTCATCAGTATATTATTTCGATCTAATATGTATCCTCCATGGTTGTCATGAAGTCCATCACAAGGTCTTAGGGAGGGCTTCACTGTGGATGATATCTACCATGACAGCCATCACGGGGTACTCGTATCGGAGTAGGATGCATTGGATATCAAATAATAGGGGGATACATGTCAGATATGGTGATCCACAAGTATCCTACATATATCCTACCTATATCTAGTATTATCCAAAATATCCTACCATATCTGCCTGCCCTAATGTTGTAGGGTTTGACTTTTTTTTGGCCATTTACCATTGGGATGGTCGAGGGGTCTCTTGCATAGCTTCATGCACAACACAGGATCCGATGCACATGATGTTGGTGCACTCATGTGATTTTATCTTATGCAACATTGTGGTGCTAGTGAGCATCTAGAGTGCTAGGTGAGTTGATATAGTTTAGACATAGTGAGTGAACAAAGTACACCCATGCTATGCATGTGTTTTTGGGGCACTCTATTAGTCATCTAAGGCATTTGGGAAAAATTTTGGACCATCTAGGGGAATTCAAGAAAAATTTCCACACAACTAGAGACATTCAAGAATAATTTCAACTAATTTGAGTTAATTCGGAATGATTTCAAGCTATCTAGGTGAATTCAAAATAATTTTAGGGCAACAAGTGGCATTCAGGAACAATTTCAAGCATTAAGGGGCATTCAAGAACAATTTTCCATGTAGCAATGTTTGGGAACAATTTCAAGCCAACCAAGGATATTCAGGAGCGATTTCAAGTAATCCAGTGGCATTCAAAAGCAATTGCAGGCCATCAATGGGCATTCAATAAGAGTCTCGAGCCATTGGGGGCATTCGGGAATAATTTGAAGTCATCAGGGGCAATTGGAAATAATTTCAAGCCATTGCAAATAATTTCAAGCCATTGAAAAGTGTTTAGGAACAATGTCAAGAAGTCGAGGGGTGTTCTGGAATAATTTTGGACCATCCATGGTATCTGAGGGCATTTGGAAATAATTTCAAACCTTCAAGGGGTGCTCGTGACCAATTTCAAGCCAAGTGGGGTTGATCTGCAGTAATATCAATGCACTTGACTACATTTGGGAGCAATTTCAAATCAATCTAAGTAGCTTGGAAGTCATTACAAGCCAACCATGGGCATTTATAAGCAATGTCAAGCCAATTCAAGGTGATCAAGAGTAATTTTAGGCCAATCGAGAGTATTGGAAAGATATTTGGGAAAACTAGGGGTATTCGAGAGCTATTTTTACTAACTAAGGGTATGAAGGAGATATTTAGGCCAACCAAGGGTATTAGGGAGAAATTTTAAGTCAACTAGGAGTATTTGGGAGCAATTTCAAGCCATCTTAGAGCATTCAGGAGCAATTTCATACCAAGTAAGAGTATTTAGGAGCAATCTCATATCAATCGAGATCATTTAGGAGCAATTTCAAGCAAACTGAGGAAGTGAAGGAGCAATCGCAAACAAACTTGGGGAGTTTAAAAGAAATTTTAAGCAATTCGAGGCAATCGATAGCAATTTCAAGTGATCTGAGGGCATTGGGAAATAATTTTAGGGCATTGGGGAGCATTCGAGAATAATTTTAAAGCATTGAGGAGTATTCGAGAATATTTTAAAGCCATGAGGGAGCATTTGGAAATAACTTCAAACCATCAATAAACATTCTAGAATAATTTCTACCCATTAGGGGTGTTTGAGAATAATGCCAAGCCATCAGGAGATGGTCGAAAATAATTTGGAACCATCAGGGGTATCCGAAGAGCATTCCATTTTGGACCATTCAAGACATTCGGGATTAATTATAAGCTATTTGGGGGTATTGGAGTGCAATTTCATGCCCTATCAAGGGTATTTTGAGACATTTTTAGATGTCTAGTGCCAATTTTGAAAGTTTTCAAACATTCTTGGAGATATTTTTAGATATTTGTGAGGCATTTGGGGATATTTTTTGAGATCCACTGTACATTTTGGACTATCTTGAGACATTTGTGGACACATTAAGGATACTTTTGGATATTTGAAGGGTATTCAGAAATAATCTCAAGCCAGTCAAGGGCATTCAAGGCAATATCAAGCCAACCAAGGGTGTTTGATTGCAATATCAACTTAACCAAGGCTGATAGGGAGCAATTCAAAGCCAACCAGTGACATTCAGGAGTAACTTCCAGCAATTGAGGCCATTTGGGAGATATTTCTAGCCAACTAGGAGTGTTGGGTGGAATTTTAGTCCAGTCAAGGGCTTTTGAAAGTAATTTCAAGCCAACTGGGAGTATTTGAGAGTAATTTCAAGCTAATTGAATGAGTTTGCTCATAATTTTGAGCAATTAGTAGCATTTGGGAGAAATTTTAAGCCAATAGGGAGCATTCAAGAGCAATTTCAAGTTAGTCGGAAGCATTTTGGAGCAATTTCAAACCAACTGAGAGCATTCAAGATCAATTTAATGCAAACATGTGGAGTTCAAAAGTAACTTCAAGACATTTGAGGGTTTGGGAGTAATTTCAAGCCATCAGAGGCATTCAAGAAAACTTTCAAGCCATTGGGGGGTGTTTAGAATATTTTCAAGCCAATGAGGCACATTTGTGAATAATTTTAAGTCAATAGGAAGTGTTCGCGGACAATTTTTGGCCATCGAGGGATGTTTGGGAATAATGTCAAGCCATTGGGGGTTGATAGGAAATAATTTTAGACTATTCACGGCATCCGAGTGTGTTCAAAAAATTTTCAAACTATTTGTGGTATTCAAGAATAGTTTCATGCCATTTGGGAGTGCTCGAGGACAATATCAAACTAACTAGAGGTGCTTTAGTGCAATTTCAAGTTAATCGAGGGCATTTAGGAGTAATAACAAGTCAACCAGGAGTGTTTGGGAGCAATTTAAAACCAATTGAGGGCATCCGGGGGGATATTTTAGGTAAATTAGGGCATTTGAAAGCAATCTCAAGCTTCACAGGAGCATTTTTTAAAACAACTAGGAGTGTTTAGTAGCAACTTCAATCTGACTAGGAGAATTTAGGAGCAATTTCAAATTAATCAGAGGAATTCAGGAGCAATTTCAAGCTAATTGGGGATATTTGAAAGTAATTTGAAACCCTTTGGAAGTGTTCAAAAGTAATTTCAAGCTATCCAGAGGTATTTAGTAGCCATTTCAAGCTAACTGATGACATTCAGTTTCAATTTCAAGAAATTAGGGGCATTCAAGAGTAATTTAAGGCCAATCAAGGGCTATTTTAGGATATTTTTGGACAATATGTGAGCATTCTGGGAAATTTTGAGACATTCGTGGGGCATTTTGGGATATCTATAGTGCAAACTAGGACATTTTTGGCCATCAATGGGGCACTTTCAAGCCAATTGGGGGCTCTTGGGAGGGAGCAATCTCAATCGAATCACATACATTCAAATGATATTTTCATGTAAACTAGGAACATTTAGGATAAATTTCAAGCCAATTGATAGCCTGCAAGGACAATTTCTAGCCAATCAGCAATATTCAAGAGCAATTTCAAGCAAATTGGAGATATTCAAGAGTAATTTCAAGCCAACTAGGGGCATTCAGAAGCAATTTCAAGCTATTTGAGATAGTTTGGGAGAAATTTCAAACTGTCTAGGAGTATTCTAGAGTAATTTCAAGTAATGTGGGTGATTAGGGGGTTCAAGAAAATTTAAATTGAGTGTTTGGGAATAATTTCAGGCAATTAGGAGTATTTAGTAACAATTTCAAGCAATTGTGAAGCATTTGAGAATAATTTCAACCTATCGAGAGGAGGGGGGTGTTTGCGAATAATTTCAAGCCATTGGTGAGTATTCAGGATCAAATTCATACATCAGAGGCATTTTGGGATTTTTTGGACATCTAAGGACATTTTTGGACATGAAGGGATATTTTGCAATATTTACTAACATCTGTGGGGTATTTTGAAAAATTTTTGGAGATCCATGAGGTACTTTGAGAAATTTTTAGACATATGTAAGACATTTTGGATAATTTTTGGACACCTACGTGGTATTTCACAAAATTTTTGGACATTCATTGGGTATTTCAGGACATTTTTAGATATTTGCAGGGCACTTTGGGATGTTTTTAGACTTTCGAAGGTCATTTCGAAATGCCAGAGGGTATTTTAATAAATTGAAGGATATTTTTATAAATATCCCAGCAACTTCATCGTGGATGTATACCGCACTGGGGCATCATATAACTTGCACAACATATGTACATATCATCTATAACAATGTCCCTAGATGTGGTTGTCCAACCTACCCAATTTTCCCTGGTATAATTTCAAGACAATCTCCTGTCTTGGACCCAATGAGTTTAAAGGTGCTATGGGAGAAGCTTTCCAACCTCGAAATGGGACGTGGTGATATTGGATAATGGCAGGATACATGCCACATACAGTAATGTGCACCTATCCTATAAGTATCCAACCATATCTAGTATTTTTCAAAGTATTATATCATATTCTCTACTATTCACCTTGTCTTTGACTTGACTACACTTGTATCTACCCTAAATCCTCAAATATCTTACCCATAGCCACCTGTTTCATATGTGTATTAAATATGTATCTGACCCATACCTTCTAGGCCGTAACAATGTCCATCACTAGGGCCTTTGGAGGACTTTACAGACGATGATGGGCATCACAAGGTCCATCACAGTAGGCTTAGGAGGGACTTCACAGTTGATGATAGGTATTATGATAGCCGTCATGGGGTACCTGTATCAGAGAGGTATATGGTGGATACTGGATACTTATGAGATATAGGCTGAATAATGTGATCTTCTTCTATCTTAAAAGTATCCTACTCATATCCTCCCTTATCTTCTATATTTGATATGCATCCTCCCATATCCAACCCATATCAACCTATATTATACTTTTATCCCATATATATTCAACTCATATTGAACCCATATGCTCGATGACAGTTAGAAGTGACAATTTTCCTAGGTTTGTTTCAAAACCAGTAGTAGAATCAATGGCTAGATTCTGAAAAACCAAATTGATCAGAAACATATACCAGATCTTGCTTTATTATTTTATTATGAATTGTATCAAATGAAATAATCCAAAACTGGTGACCAACAAGCAAGCCAAGCATAAAAATATTGGCACGAGTACAAATGGTAGTTTGCATAGAGTATGATGTAGGACAACTACATCCTTTTTACAATAAAATTAGAGACCTAGTTCAAGTTGAATTTCAACTCTAATTAGGATCTGTCAGAATTAGCATAACTACAGTCTAAAGGCCATATCTCCTAAGATATTCATCCAAATCTAGCAAATAACATCTGTTAGAAAGCTGAGATTGATTCCTACAATTTTCTTATTCACTATTTTGGCTAATTTAGTATCTGTATTGGTCAAAATTAGGATTTATATATGAGTTCGAGCCAATAACAGTTCTAGCCCAATAAAAAAAAGGATTTACATTTTTTTTTATTTAAGATGTGTTAAGTAAAATTCTTAGTAGAATCTAAGTCCTATTTTTAGTCTATGTCAAGTAGGACTCTAAGTTTATTAGAGGGCTATATACATAGCCCAAGGTGATAATAGATGGAGGAGTTTTTCTATCAATAATATTATCTTATTTTGGGTTTGTTCCCTTTCCATCTTCCTTCTGAATTCAAGGATCTATCATGGTAAGAAGATGGTGATCTTCTCCCTATCTCTTATGCCCTCTCCCACTGCATCAAGTGATATCAGAGCAACATTGTTCTCGAGCTCAACTCCATTGATTGTAGTTGGTGGTGACAACTCCATGGACGGTGATCTAGGAGGTTATCAAATTCAAAATTTGATCAAATAAAATTTTCTTGCTTCTATCACTAGGAAGTATGAAGCTTTAATAAGTTCCTCAATTGATCGTCAAAGAGGTTTGTGGTTCGACGTCTTGGAGATCAACACACAAAGCTACTCAGGTAAACTAAAATCTTGGTGAGGTGAATATTCCGTACTTTCATAGTTGTGAGGATTTGTTTATTTGGATGGATAAAATTGAAAAGTTTTTTGAGCTTATGGAGATTCTTGAAGAGAAGAAGGTGAAAATTGTTAAATATAAGTTTGGTGGTTAGCTTCATCTTGGTGAGAGTAAATTCAAATCCAAAGAGCACACGTGAAGGCAAGCCAAAAGTTTGCTCATGGCAGAAGATATTTAAACTATTCAATATAAAGTTATTAAAAGAGGATCAAAATCAAGTAAGACATATCTCTTATCTAAAGACTTCCAAAATTACAATCGATGGAGAATCATGAAGTGTTGATTTTGCATTTTAGTAACTTCTCTCTACTATTGAATTATCAAGTTGAAGAAGAGGTTGTGGATCATGTGGAAGAAAAATATACTAGTGAAAACTTATTGAGGACCCTAAAGATTCTTTTTTCGATGAGTTAGAAATCATACAAGATGGCTTTGGATGTTACAAAAAATTTTCAAGAGACTATCGATGAGAATTCATGTAAATTAGTTGACAATTTTGAAGGCTACAAGGAAGAGTTTCTACTTGTAAAAATATTGACTGTATTACTCGAGATTATTCTTTGAATTCATCAAAAGCAAACTCTCTTGAACAAGTGGAGGAAATTCCTATAGGAGTTATCACTATACAAGATTCAAATTTTGCAATAATATATTCAGATTATTTTAGTAATTGTTAGCAAACTTGTGAAGAATACTTTCATTCCATAGCAACAAATCATAAGTTGGTGTGTACAAAAATTTTATTTCAAATAAGGTCGAAGGGAATCCTGCAAAAGTTCAAGTGATTATGCTGAAGGAAAACAAATAGAGATCAAAATATCGAAGATATTATTTGAAAAAATATCATTGGTTTACATTATTAAGTTCTATGCTGAAAAGTGTTTTAGCAGAATATAACTGCAACAACAATGGAGACTTCAATTTTTGGCTTGAGGACAAGTCTTTTACAAGTAGAGGGGTTTGATATAGGATAACTACATCCTTTTTGCAGTAAAATTAGAGCTCTAATCTAAATTGAATTCCAACTCTAATTAGCACAACTACAGTCTAAAGGCTATATCTCCTAAGATATTCATCTAAATCTAGAAAATAACATCCGTTAGAAACCTGAGATTGATTCCTATAATTTTCTTCTTTAGTATTTTGACTAATTTAGTATATGTATTAGTCAAAATTAGGATTTATTTATGAGTATAAATCAATAACAATCCTAGCCTAGTAAGAAATAGGATTTAGATCTTTTTATGTAAGATATATTAAGTAGAATTTTTAGTGAAGTCTTAGTCCTATTTTTAGTTTACACCAAGTAGGACTCTAAGTTTATTAGAGGGCTATATATATAGCCTAAAGTTGTAACAGTGGAGGAGCTTTTCTATCAAGAATATTATCTCATTTTGGATTTATTCCCTTTTTATCTTACTTGTGGATTCAATGATCTATCATGGTGAGAAGATGGTGATCTTCTGATGTAGGATGCTCAAAGGAAGTTTAGAAATGCCAAAAGATGCTAATTCAAAAGTCAAGGGGTCATGACAAATGGTACGATTCACTCTTTTATTCAACTTAGGATTTATCTTGCTTAATACTTTCCTATGTTGAAATTCTCTTCATTATAATGTCATGAGTCTCTCCTAATAGGAGTCAATTAGGTCTTATTCTTAGATTCCACCAACACCAAGACTGACTTTGAGCTGAATCTTATTCAGTTTAGGACTTGAGAAGGATGAATCATTATTTAGGATTTATTTTCATAGGTTAACTTATTTAGGACTCCTACCAACCCAATTAATGAGTTCAAGCTGAGTTGTATTTGGTTTAGGACTTGGGAAGGTAGAAACATACTCAAATAGGACTTCTGGTAATTGTATAAATAGGCCTCAGCCTTATGGATGGGGGAACCACTTTTATTCTCAATAAAGTTCTACTTTAGTGAATTTTCTCTCTTCCTTGTGGATTCAAGGAGTTCTTAATAGAGACAATGGTGTTTTCCCCATCTACCACACTTATTGCTACGTCAAGTGGTATCAGAGCAAGGCTCTCCTTGCTTAATGTCTAATGACGACGCAACCAGCAGTAACCCTAGGGACGATACTCTTGTGGGTAATCACATTAGCCATGAGTATTTTGACTCGACCATGAAGGCAATCCAAAACTCACTTGCAAGCTTGATGCTGAGGATGGATCAACTTTAAGGCCTGAATCAACCACATTGACCGATCGATAAAGTGATTCACAACCCAATTGGTCGAGGAAAGGCTCCGCAAGTGAATCCAAAGGGTTTACAAATCCTTGAAAACTCCAGTGATGAAGAAATTGAAGACATCCTTCATCGACCAGTTTTTGAGCATGATAGACATCATGATTTTCGCTTGAAGATTGATCTTCCATCTTTCAATGGCCAACTTCAGATCAAAGATTTTCTCGATTGGCTTGCTGAAGTGGAATGATTCTTCGACTACATGGAGATTCTAGATTTGAAAAAAGTAAAGCTTGTTGCATACTGACTTAAGGGGGGTGCATCAGCATGGTGGGAACGCATCCAGTTGGAAAGGACACACCAAAATAAAGCAACAATTTGAGCATTGCCACGAATGAAGGCTCTTCTCGAAAAGTAATTCCTTCCCATAGATTATGACCAGGTACTCTTTCAGAAATATCAAAATTCTCAATAGGGTAATCATGGTGTGAAGGTATATGTTGAGGAGTTCTATCACCTATCAGCACATAGTAATCTAGCAAAGACCAAATCTCATCAAGTGGTAAGATTCATCAGTGGGCTACGCACAACCATCCAAGATAGGATTTTCTTGCAACCTATTTGGACAATTAATGAGGCTGTGAGGAGTGTAACTCTTGTGGAGTCCCAATTGGAGCGACCTATCATCAGAAATCAGGTGGGGAGAATAATTGGTGAGAATTCAAAAGGAGCACAATCTATTCCAAATAGAGGTGCAGCTACATAACCTCCTCAACCTCCCACACAAGTGAGTCTTGAAGCTAGACCTACAAGGACATCAGGAAACACCACATTAGCAAAGAACCCAAGTTCAAATCCTGATCTAAAGTGCTATTGTTATGGAAAATTTGATTATTATTCTAATGTTTGTCCAGCACGATAGCCTGTGAACCTGGCTATTGAAGATAATTTTATGGTTGACGATTTAACATGACTTAAAAGATAATGACCTAGCTTATGATCAAGAAAACTATGAAAATGGGATATTTGAGGAGCCTGATGGTGAAAGGTCATCTTTAGTAGTTCAAAATCTGATGTACATCCCAAAGCAAGAGGAAAACCTACAATATCACAATATCTTCCGCACTCGATGCACAGTAAATGGCAAGATCTTTGACATGATTATTGATGGGGGAAGCAGTGAAACTATTATCTTTAAGACTATGGTCGATAAGCTTCAATTGAAAATAGAATGACATTCCTCTTCCTACAAGATCATCTGGATTAAAAGAGTTGGTGAAACCAAGGTAATTGAACGACGTCAAATTTGTTTTTCCATTGGAAAATTCTACAAGGATGAGGTAACCTGTGATATTATGGAGATGGATGCATGCCATATCCTTCTTTGTAGACCTTGGCTTTTGGATAGAGATTCTATACATCATGGATGAGACAATTGCTACATCTTCTTTAAATATGGAAAGAAAATTATGCTCACCCCCATTGGCGAAGAGCGTCGACCCAAAATTTTACAAGAGGAGGGTCACTCTTTCCTGATTGTGCAAAATTTTATAAACAAGGCTAAAGAGACAACTCAAATATTTGTTGTGATTGAGAAAGGAATGGAGACAATGCCCACTGAAGCTCCAAAAGGCTTGCAACCCTTCCTAGATGAATTCAAGGAAATCATGGTCGATGATCTTCCTGATGAACTACCCCCAATGAGAGATATTCAACACCACATTGACCTTGTTCCTAGAGTGAGTTTACCAAATCTTTCCCACTACAGAATGAGTCCAAAAGAGTTACAAATTTTACAAGATAAGGTTGAAGAGTTGATCAGAAAAGGAAAGGTCAAAGTTAGCATGAGCCCATGTGCAGTTTCAGCCTTATTGACACCTAAGAAAGATGGAAGTTGGCAGATGTGGGTAGATAGTTGAGCCATCAACCGAATCACGGTAAAGTATAGATTCCCAATTCCTTGCTTAGAGGACATGTTGGACATGTTGAAAGGGTCAAAGGTATTCTCTAAGATAGATTTGAGGAGTGGATACCATCAAATCAGAATTAGACCCGATGATGAATTGAAAACAGCTTTCAAAACAAAAGAAGGACTTTATGAGTGGCTTGTTATGCCTTTTGGACTCTCAAATGCACCAAGTACTTTCATGCGATTGATGAACTAGGTACTCAAACCTTTCATTGGTCATTTTGTTGTTGTTTACTTTGATGATATCCTCGTGTATAGTTATAATGAAGAAGAACATAAAAGGCATCTAGTAGAAGTACTTACTATGCTGAAGAAGGAGAAGTTGTACATCAACTCAAAGAAATGCCATTTTATGACTGACCATTTGGTGTTCTTGGGATTCATGGTAAGTGTCGAAGGCATTCAAGTTGATGAAGAAAAGGTAAAAGCTATTAAGGAATGGCAGATACCCAGAAGTGTATTAGAAGTTAGAAGCTTCCATGGTCTAGCGACATTCTGTCAAAGGTTTGTCAAAAATTTTAGTTCCATTATAGCACCAATAATCGAGTGTTTGAAGCAACGCAAGTTCTCCTGGACTCAAGAAGCTAATAGATGCTTCGAGTTGATCAAGGAGAAGTTATCTACTGCACCTATTTTGGCATTGCCTAGCTTTGAGAAGTTATTTGAGGTAGACTGTGATGCTTCGTACATAGGCATTCTAACCCAAGAAGGAAGACCAGTAGCTTTCTACAGCAAAAAGTTGAGTGAAGCTCGAAAGAAGTGGTCAATATATGAGCTAGAATTTTATGTGGTTGTACAAGTAGTTCGTCATTGGAAGTACTATCTAATTCAACGAGAGTTCATTCTATATACTAACCACCAAGCTTTGAAATTCATTGATAGCCAGAAAGACTTGAATCACATGCCTGGTCAATGGTCATCATTCACATATCAATACACCTATGTTTTGAAACACAAATCTAGACAAAAAAATAAGGTGGCGGATGTTTTGAGTCGCAGGGTAGCCTTGATGGTAACTATAAACAATGAAGTTGAAGGGTTTGATTATTTGAAGAAATTGTATGCTGAAGATGGAGATTTTAAAGAGAAATTTAGAAAGTGCCAAGTAGGACAAAGAAGTGATTTATATCTCTATCAGGGCTTTCTCTTTAAGTATTCTCATCCTTGCATTCCAAGGTGCTCCTTGAGAGAAAAGGTGGTGAAAGAGCTACATTGCACTTGTTGAAGAGCACTACTATCGGCCACAACTTAAGAGAGATGTCAGTCACTTCGTACAGAGATGCTATGTATGCCAAATAGCCAAAGGAAGCTCTCAAAACACTGGCCTTTATACCCCATTGCCTGTGCCAAATGCCCTATGGGAGGATCTATCAATTGATTTTGTTTTGGGCCTTCCCAGGACTCAACGAGGCTTAGATTCAGTATTTGTTGTTGTCGACAAATTTTCCAAGATGGCACACTTCATTCCATGTAAGAAGATAGCAAATACAACAAGGGTGGGCTAATCTATTCTTTCAGGAGATTATAAGGCTACATGGAATGCCAAAGACCATCACTTCTAATCATGACACAAAATTTCTAAGTCACTTCTAGAAGATATTGTGGAGGCAATTTGATACATCTCTACAATTTAGCAATACTTATCATCCTCAAATATATGGACAAACTGAAGTGGTGAATCGAACACTTGTAAACATCATTCGGTGTCTTGCAAGAGACAAACCAAAGTAGTGGGACTATGCACTGGCACAAGCTGAATTCGCTTTCAATAACATAAAGAATAGGTCCACGGGAAAATTGCCATTTTAAATTATCAATGGAAGAAACCCAAAGCACCCACTGGGCCTGGTGGTGTTGCCCAAATTGTTAGGAACAAGCATAGCTATAGACAATATGGTGGAGAGAATTATTGAAGTGCATACTGAGGTAAAGAAAAAATTAGAAGAATCCAATGCCAAATACAAAATTAAAGTAGAAATTCATAAGCATCCAAAAGAGTTTCAAGAAGGAGATTTGGTGATGGTGCACTTGAGGAAGGAACGGTTTCGAGCTGGAACTTACAACAAACTGAAGCAGAAGAAAATTGGGCCACTGAAAATACTAAGAAAGATAAATGACAATGCCTATGTCATCAATGTCCCGAAGGATTTGGGAATTTCAAATACTTCTAATATTCAAGATTTGTTTGACTACCATGCACCTGAGGATTGCAAGTTACGACAAAATAACTCAAGGATGAGTTCTTTACAAGAAGGGGACACAGATGTAGGATGCTCAAAGGAAGTTTAGAAATGCCAAAAGAAGCTAATTCAAAAGTCAAGAGACCATGGCAAATGATCTGATTCACTCTTTTATTTAACTTAGGATTTATCTTACTTAGTACTTTCCTATGTTGAGATTCTCTTTATTATGATGTCATGAGTCTCTCCTAGTAGGAGTCAATTAGGTCTGATTCTCAGATTCCACCAACCCAAATACTGACTTTGAGTTGAATCCTATTCAGTTTAGGACTTGGGAAGGATGAATCATTATTTAGGATTTATTTTCATAGGTTAACTTATTTAGGATCCTACCAACTCAATTAATGGGTTCAAGCTGAGTTGTATTCAGTTTAGGACTTGGGAAGGTAGAAACCTACTCAAATAGGACTTCTGGTAATTGTATAAATAGGCCTCAGCCCTATGGACGGGGGAACCACTTTTATTCTCAATAAAGTTCTACTTTACTGAATTTTTTCTCTTCCTTGTGGATTCAAGGAGTTCTTAATAGAGGCAACGGTATTTTTCTCATCTACCATGCTTATTGCTAGATCATCTTCTCCCTATCTCTTATGCCCTTTCCCACTGAATCAGAGTGTTAGGCTAGATCTTTCACATCTACACTACTAAAGCATTTGGTTATTGCACTCATGAATTGGCCTCGTACCACAAAAGAATTCAGTAAAATAATATAACAAAATATCAAGTAGAATAATGCTATTGCCAAAGAGACTACCTAAAGAAACTTACCATGGATTACTAATGAACAAATAACACCTAACATGGATAACATATCATAGAAGAGATATTATGAAATGCTAGAACTAAAACATAATGTACCTTAAACATGAGGAATGTACAATTGTTTTTTATCAGATAATGGTCCTTTCCTCTCTCCAAGCATAAACTTTAGATGAATCTAGCTAGTTTCCAATGGAAATTATGGAAAATTATATGTCTCCTTTGTACCAATAACAAATAAATATAAATCCATTATCTGTGAATTTTTTTATGCAAGTGAAAAAGATTTCACTTACAGTCAAGTGGTAAAAGAATATCAACCATGATAATCAAATTCAACAAACTACAAACCTTCAAGGAAATCCACCATGAAAGAAGAACTTAAACAGAATTAAGCAAAACTATAGGTTGCAAACACCTCAGGGTGGTCTAGATTTGTAGTTAAAATTTGAAGATATGTGAAGGGTCAACACCTACAACAAAATTTCATCTAACTTGGGAGTCTTAAATACAATAGCTTGCCTGACATGCAGATAGAAAGAAATGGCAGAAGCTAAATATCTCACCAAATTATTTCTATTATAATCACAATCATCTGAAAAATGAAAAAACAAAGTTTAATTGCATAAATACCTTATCAAAGAAACAATCTGGCTTCCTGTAATCTTTCAGAAAAATATCTTTAGTGACATCCATCTTTGACTCTTTAACCTGGTTTGTTACCATGGAACAAGTTAACTCCTGTCAGTTAACTTAAATCCTTTGAAATAAAATAAGACAACAACTATGGTCATGATAAAATAGGGGATAACAAAGACTGAACATTTTCTTTAACATGCCTGCAAACTTATCATTTATATCACTTCAAATCAAACACAAATTTATTTTTGAAGGCAAATAGAATTTCTAGGATTGTAGGGTATCCAATAATTGTGCAAGAAAATAGTTTGTGTCGTAAATTTGTATGTTTTGATGCATCTTAGATTCCAGCATGCTGAAAAGCAATACAAAGGCAAAATTGTTGCAAATACGAGAATAATTGGGATGATCCATTTCATGATTCAAAACTACCTATTTTGATTGTTGGCATGTGGTGTCAAAAACAAAAAAAAATCAATGACTAGAAACTAAAAAATGACGTGATTGCAATAAGTACAAAGACATTACTATCAACCATTCAACCATGTCTATCTTTCTAGAAAAAGTTAAACTGAGAACACCAGAAGAGGCTGATGAGCATTTAATAGTGAAAAGAAGTGTTGGTTGCATATGCTGGAGGTGATTGAACTCTAGTTATTGATAAATGAAAAGGATCAAGCCTTATCAAAACTTTTTTTTTCCTATACTCTATCCATATGTCAAATGATTAACAATAGACAACAGTCAACAACACCCAAATTTCATCCAGATAAAATTGAATGGAATTATAAAGAAACTTAAGCCAAAATAGAGAACAAAAGTATAAGAAGAAGAAGAAGAAGAAATAAGAAGAAGAAGAAGAAGAAGAAGAAGAAGAAGAAGAACATAAAAGGCATCTAACAGAAGTACTTACTGTGCTGAAGAAGGAGAAGTTGTACATCAACTCAAAGAAATGCCATTTTATGACTGACCACT
>RXID01022003.1:41803-56355 GCA_005019695.1 Trichopus zeylanicus subsp. travancoricus | reverse complement strand
TTACTAATATCGCTCCTTATACTTCTACTACTACTACGGCTGCTGTTGCTACTGCTATTACTACCACTGCTACTACTATTGCTAGTACAATAACAACAACAACAACAACAACAACAACTACTACTACTACTACTACTAGAACTACTACAACCACTACAACCACTACTACTATTTCAATTACTAATGCCACTACTAATACTACTACTACTACTTCTACTGCAGCAATTAATACTACTACTACTAATACTACTACTAGTAGTAGTATTGCTGCAGTTGTTGCTGCTATTAATACTATTACTACTACAACAACAACTACTACTACCACTACTGCTGCTGCTGCTACTACTACTACTACTTTGACTACTACTACTACCGCTACTCCTACTACTACTATTTCTATTGCTATCACTACTATTCCTACTCCTTTTACTATTACTGCTACTAGTATTTCTGCTCCAGCTCCAACTACTACTACTATTACTTCTGTTACTACTACTACTACTATTGTTGCTACCGCTACTTCTGCTACTGCCACAACAACTACTACTAATACTATTATTGTCGCTACTGCGGCTACTACTACTACTAATACTACTACTTCTACTACTACTAATACAGCTACTTCTTCTACTTCTATGAGTAGTACTGCTACTACTAGTACCATTTCTACCGCTGTTGCTGTTGTTACTAATATTACTTCTAGTACTACTGTTGTTGTTGTTGTTGCTACTACTACTACTCCTCCTACTACTACACCTGTACTACTAGTATACTTCTATTACTACTACTACTTATGCCACTGCTGCTACTATTGCTCCTCCTATTGTTACTGCTGCTGCAACAACTACAACTACCGCTACACCTACTACAACTATTATTGCTACTACTACTACTACACTACTAATGCTATTGCATCTACTACAACCACTTCTGGTACCACAGGTATTACTTTTGCTGCTGCTACTCCTGCTTCTTCTAGTGCCACCATAGCTACTGCTATTATTACTACTGCTCCTACTACTACAACCACTACTACTGCTACTACTGCTACTACTACTACTGTAATAATAGCAACTACTGCTACAACTTGTGCTACTGCTGCTACTATTGCTACTTCTACTGCTACTGGTACTATGATTCTACCACTACTGCTAGTACTATAACTATTACTACTACTACTACTTCTACTACGACGCTACTACTACTACTTCTACGTCTACTACTATTGCTACAACTACTACTCTGACTACTACAAACGCGGCAACTAATACTACTTCCACAACTACTATTCTACTACTACAGCTATTGTTATTGCTGCTACTACAACAACAACAACTACTGCTACTACAACTGCTACGGCTTCTATTACTAGTTCTACTACTACAACTGCTGCAACTTCAGCTACTACTACTCTTGCCACTACTATTGCTACAACTATTCGTACTACTGCTATGACCACTACTACTGCAATTACTATTACTACTATTGTTGCTGCTAGAACTTCTACGACTACTTCTCCTACTACGTCTATAGTAGCTACTACCACTACTTCTACTACTACAACTACTACCATTACCACTACGGCTACAACCACCACCACTACTGCTGCTGCTACTATTTCTGTTGCTGTTACTCTCACAACTACTACTACTCCTCCTCCTACTTCTACAATTGCTACTATGGCTACTGCTACTACAACTACTACTATTACTACTCCTAATCCTCCTACTACTACTACTACAACAACAACAACAACAACTACTACTACTACTACTACTACTATTACGACTACTCCTGCTGCTGCTGCAACTATTGCTCCAGCTGCTACCACCACTAGTACATCCTACACTACTGCTACTATTGCGGCTACTGTAGCTGCTCCTACAGCTTCTACTGCCACTACTACTATACTATTACTATTACTCCAGCCGTTGCTGCTACTT
Source organism: Trichopus zeylanicus subsp. travancoricus (assembly GCA_005019695.1). Lineage (NCBI taxonomy): Eukaryota > Viridiplantae > Streptophyta > Magnoliopsida > Dioscoreales > Dioscoreaceae > Trichopus > Trichopus zeylanicus. The sequence continues at coordinate 54,412 of RXID01022003.1, read as the reverse complement.
TAACAATTGCTACTACTACTACTGTTGCTGCTGTTACTACTTCTAGCACTACGGCTACTCCAACTAGTACTACCACTACTACTACTACTACAACAACAACAACATTACTACTACTACTACTACTACTACTACTACTACTAACCACCACCACCACTACTTTTGCTATTACAACAACTACTACTACCACTACTCCAACTACAACAGCAACTACTACTACATTTACCAAAACAACTACTGCTACTACAACAAATACTACTATTGCTATGACTTCTACTACCACTCCCTCTAGTACTACCACTGCAACTACTGCTACTACTACTACTCCTATTCCACTCTTATTACAACTTCAACTACTACTACTACTACTACCACTAGCAATACAACTACCACTACTACAACTACTAGTACCAACAACGACTACTCCTACTGTTTGCTGCTAAAGCTACTGCTAACTACTACTACTACTACACGACGACTTCGACTACTACTGTTGCTACTACTACTACTACAGCTACTAATACTAACCATAAGCTACTACTAATAACTATCTCCTACTGCTACAATGACTACGCTCTTAATACTAGGTGCTATTTAGCTACTACTACTACTATGAGTACGACTACGGCTACTACGAACTACTACTCTACTACTACTCTTGGTCCTACTACTACTATGACTACTACAACTACTACTACCACTACCGGTACTACAACTACCTGTACTACTACTACTACCACTACTTCACCTTAAACTACATCTACTACTTCTACTTCTAGTACTACGACTGTTGTAACTACAACTACTCCAACTACTTTTCCTATTACTACTACTACTACTACTACTACTTTTGCTGCTACTACTGTTACTACACCTACTAATGCTGCTACCACTATTAGCGCTATTACTTCTACTACTACTACTACTACTACTACTACTACTACACCTAATATTACGGTTACTGCTTCTACTATTACAACTACTACTACAACTATTACAACTCCAACAAATTCTACTACTACTACTTATTTTACCACTACTAATACTACCACTACTACTGCTAGAACTACTACAACTTCTACTGCGACTGCTACAGCTATTGCTGTTGCTACTACTACTACTACAACTGCTGTTGCTACTACTACTAGTACAACTGCAACTACTACTACTTCTGCTACTGCTGCTGCTACTACTACTACCACTACAACTGCAACTAATACTACTACTATTTCTCCCACTCCTTCTGCTACAACTACGACTGTTGCTACTAGTACTACTATGACTACCTCAACCCCGGCTAGCACTCCTACTCCAACTCCTACCGCTACTACTATGACTACACCTACTACTGCTGCAACTATAACTACTACTACTCCTTTCACTACTACTACTATTACTCTTGCTGCTGCTGCTACTACTACTACTTCCATTACTAGAACAATTGCCACTACTACTACTGCTACTACTACTACTAATACTACTATGACTAACACTACTCCTACTGATGCTTCTTCTGCTGCGGTTGTAACTACTACTACTACTTCCACTACTACTACTACTCTTGCTACTATAACTACTACTAATTCTGCTGTTGTGCTTCTACTACTTCTATTGCTGCTGCTGCTATTGGTGTTGCTACTATTAATACTACCACTTCCACCTCTTGTATAACTGCTACTACTACTACTCTGATTTCTACTACTAGTATAACTACTGGTGCTGCCGTCCCTCCTGCTACTACTGCCACTGCTTAGTACTACTACCACTACTAATGTCGCTGCTGCTTCTACGTGTACAACAACTACTACTACTACAATTAGTACAACAACTACTACTACTACAACAACAACTACTACTCCTCCTGTAACTACTACTTCGATGACTACTACTACTACTGCCACTACTACTTTTGCTACTACTACTAATAATATTGCTGATGCTGCTACTCTAACTAGTACAACAACAACAATGACTACTATGATTACTGCACTACAGCTACTACTGCTACTACTACTGCTACAACTACTACTACCATTACTACTACTACTACTCCTACTACTACTACTACTACTACTACTAATACTACTACTACTCCTCCTCCTATTTCAACTATTACTACTACTACTACAGCTACTGCTACTATTACTACAACTTCTATAATGACTCCTACTACCACTACTATTACAAGTCCAACTACTACAACTACTACAGCTACTACTACTACTTCAACAACTATGAGTACTACTACAAGTTCTACTACTACTACTACTACCACCGCTACTATTACTTCCACTAATACTCCTGCTACTACCATTGCTACTACCAGTACGACATTTGCTACGGCTTTGGATACGACTAATACCACTACTACGACTCCTGCTCCTAGTACTATTACAAATACGACTACTACTACAAGTACTACTCCTACTGCTACTACTCCACCTACTACTACTACAATTACTATTGCTAACTACTACTGCTACTACTACAACTAGTACTACAATAACAACAACTACTGCTGCTACTGCTACTACAACAACAACAACTACTAGTACTACTACAACTACAACTCCTACTACTACTACTTTAATTACCACAACTGCTACTTCCTCTCCTTTTACTATTTCCCCTAATACTATGACTACTCCAACTCCTACTGCTACCACTATTACTACTACTACTAGAACTGCTCCAGCTTCTATTACTGCTACAAATACTGTTGTTGCCGCTGCTACCACTATTGCCACTAGTACTACCACTAATGCTATTATTGTGGCTGGTACGACTACTACTACTACTACTCCAACTACTTCACCTACAACTACTACTACTGCTACTAATACCACTGCTAATTCTACTACTATGACTACTACTAATACTACTACTACTACTCCTACTATTTCACCTACAACAACTACTACTGCTACTAATACTACTTGTTCTTCTACTACTATGGCTACTACTAATACAACTACCTCTACTCCTACTACTACTATTACTACTCGTACAACTAGTGTTGCTACTAGTAATATACTGTTATTGCTACTACTACTGCTACTACTACAACTACTGCTGCTGCTGCTGCTATTGCTCATGCTATTATTGTTGTTGCTGCTACTACTACCACTACCACAACTTCACCTACTACAACTACTTCCACACCGCTAATACTACAACATCTACTACTACCACTACTAGTACAACTGGTACTACTTTTGCTGCTAATACTACCACTTCTACAAGTGCTACTACTACAACCGCCATTACACTACTACTACTACTATTACTACTACTACTACTACTACTACTACTACTACTACTCAACTTTGATATGGGTTTCATGCGGCTTACCTCTGTAAGTCGTCGACTTTCTCAACCCATACCTCTTCTCCTTCTTGTAATAGCCAGGTATAGGGATCTGGCTACAGAACGAGAGATCTTTCAAGGATCTCTTGAAGGCGGCGTCCTTGCACTCTGCTTCCAGGAATTTATAAGCAAACAGTATCCTGGGTAGGGCTCTGACTTGAACTCCAGAATATCTTTGGTCGAATGATTCCTTCATACGCCTTCCTAGATCTGCAGGCATTTTCAACCAAAATTTTTCAGAGAGTTCAGTACCTGTATAGAGTCGCCCTGTCTTGGCTGACAGCCTCATGTAGTCATTCATATACTTGACAATGTTTTTGACATTGTCACAAGACAGTCGCTCCAGGTCTCTATACGCTTCGTCTTGTATAGCTGTGGATCCAGTAGTGGGGTCTTCCAGAGTAAAGACTCGCCTCCTCTGGGATAAGATGTTCTGCGTGCCTTCTCTCCCTTCACCCGTTGCGAGTAGTCCCTGATACTCCTCCCCATACTGCATTCTCCATGGGATCCATGAAAGCTTCTCCACCTCGCCCAGAAAGTTCTCCATGTAGTCAAGCTTGTCTCTGGCATCTGTAAACCCCATGCTTGCCACATGGTTTCGTGTGATGGTCTCCCACCTGGAAAAAACATCATCAAATAATCCCAGCTGCTCCGGGATAACAAAAAGAGCTCCCCCTGTTTGTTGAGCTGAGGGCAGGTTCCACATCTCGTTGTTTGTTGCCGTTCTGAATGTTCCCCTTTCGTGACCTCGGAATATCGGGTCTTGCCTGGATGACGTGGGGGTTGCTGCTGCAGGAGGGTAGCTTGAGGGTCCCATTGATACCAAGTTTTAAATCATCAGCACATGTACCAGAATTGCTCTGATACCAGAATTGCGCGGGGGCGAGGGCGAACCTCTGCATGGAAAGTAATGCGGAACGCAAATAAAATAAGGAGACAGATATGGAAACTCACCGATAACTCTGCGCTTCGCTTTGATTCTTCGATGATATGGAAATTTCTGTGATTCTTCGATGCCTTCTTATTATGATATGCCTCCCCTTTTATAGGGAAACCTTACACCCGGTAGATGTGATAAGATCGCATCTGCTTTTACAAAAGCAGCTTTGCTAAAAGCTACTTTACTAAAGCAAAAGCTAAAGCTGCCTGGCAGCTTTAGTAAAAGCTACTTTACAAAAGCCTCTTTTATAAAGTGGCTTTACTAAAAGCTACTTTATAAAAGTAACTTTACTTTACACCTATGCCACGGCTTTCTCTGGGCTGGGCCGGGCCGATTACTCTTTGGACTGACTGGTCTGAGCAAGCTTGGACTTTCTGGGCTAGTTAGTTGGGCCAAACTGATTCTACTCCCCACCACGCTCCCCTGGGCGAGTCGGCTGAAAGGCACCCGTTCGCTGAGTTGAGTTAAGAGTGAGACTAACAGCTCGTTCCAGTTGGTCTTCAATCTGTTGAAGCACAGGATACCATTGAGCCCAGAACTTGTTAGTCTTCTGTAGTCATAGGCACTCCTTTATTTTTGTAGAGTGCATCTCCCGGAGTTGAATTAGTGCTGCTAGGGCTTCGTGGGCAGCATGCTGCTCCAATTGCTTAATGTCTCTAGTGATAGAGTCTTGGACCTCGGGTGGTAGTGGTTGACTTCTGAGGAGTTGTATGAGTTGCTCATATCGCACCACGTTCCCAGTAGTGTCACCAGTTGGTTTTGCGCCATCGGATGAGATGCTGCTTGGACCTCCTGTAGAGCTAGTGCTGTAAGATGGAGTTGTTCCTATTTTCCTTCTGTCGGCCATCCTGCAAAAATAACACTGTTAATTAATCTAGAAAGTGCGTCCGCCAGTTGGTTGTTGCATCCGTCAATGTGCTCGAACTGGATGGCCACTCCCATCCCCGTGATGTAGTCTGTAAAAGCCATCCATCTGACTCGGGATGGTTTGTTGTTTGAGGACTTGTTGAAAAAACTAATAATCGCCTGGCAAGCTATTCTGATGAGTAACTCCACTCTGTCAAGATAGTAAATCTTTAATGACTCCAGAGAGTTCATGACAGCGTGGATCTCGGCGTCAATGGCAAACTTCGGTGGGTTGAACTTGCCACTGGCATAAGCACAGACGTTCTCTATCGACCTTGGATCATATTTCTGCAACTTCCACTTGCAGATACCTCCCCAGCCTTCCATACAACCATCGGCTTTGAGGATTAAGTAACTGCCTTCTGGTGGAATCTCAAGATCTGGCAGATTCTGGATAAGGCCTTTTATTTGTTTCACAAGATTCCAATCTTGCAAATTCCATCCCTTCTCACCTGTTGGGCTTGTTTTGGAGTATAGAGGTCCCAGTAATTTTCCAAGATTTGGAATATAATTGCGGGCGTAATTAAGAATTCCTAACCATGATTTCAGCCCTTTTGTTGTTGTAAGGTCCCGTTCCTGAAAATCAGCAATTTTCTTCACTATATGAGGTTAAAGCTTTATCTTCTGGCTCCCAATGATCGCTCCCAGAAACTCTACCTTGGAAATGGCTACCTTCATCTTTGTGGGACTTAAAATCAGCCCATTATTTTCACAAATCCGCAGCATGATCTTCAAATGTTCCGCATGCCGCTCTTTGCTCTCATCAAGGTCCAGCTCCTCCAATGTTGTTGCTTCTCTAGTGCTCCTGCTAAGTAAATTAGCATCAGGGGATAGTCGCCTTACCCTTAAGCAGGACAATTCCTCAGTTAAGGCCATGATTATCTGGGAGGAATGCAGCTCCTCAATGTACTCGTCTAAGGCTGCTATCACCACTGCTGCAGAGGTAGTATTTATGGTAGTCAAATATTTGTAAAAGGTGACTACACTACCTTTGATTCTTACTTCTCCTGGCATAGTGCGTATGAAATTGCATCCAATAAGCATATGGATGCCATCTCCAAGTTCCATCCGAAAGCTGTAAGTGTAGGGAATATGAAAAATATTGTCTCCGATGTACATTCTCCCTTGCTTTAGCTTCTTATCTGCTGTCTGTCTGGAATTGATACTGCTGAAATGGACAGTGAAGCAGTTTGCCTCCACAGCTTCCTTTGGGATAGACACTTCGTCTACGCAGCATGTAGTTGCACCCGTATCCAGTATCACTCTGATTTGGAATCGGGGTACTCCAAGAATCTCCAAATCTACCTGCATGTTGTACAACATGTTCCTTACCATCTTCGAGCCTGATTGTTGCTGCAACTCTCTTTGCCCTGTTGTAGTGGCTTTGAGAATGCTTTCTTGGATTGTACATTTGCATCTTCCTCCTGGATGTATAGTCCTTTTCCTTTTGCCCTTATGGTATCAGCAACTGCCAGCTCTTCTCGGTCCAACTTGAGCTCCTTCTCTTGCTCCAGCTCTCGTACCCTTGTCTTGTAATGCTCCACTTCCTCCTTCAAGTGCTTGATTTCTCCATCACACCAGGTGATGTAGTATTGCTGCTCCTGAATCAGCTGTTGCGGGAAGAATGGTGCTGGTGCAGCAGGTGCTACTGGTACCTGTATTTTCAAATAATACGGACCACAGAGATTGCATGCTGTTACCTTGCATTTCTCACAATGTATTCGTGCCCTTTGTAATGACTTTCTTCTACAGCATGAGCAGCTCTCACACTGAGGGTGCACAAACTCATTGTGTTGCCAAGCGTGCAAGCAGCTCATTTGTTCTTCTGGCAATTTTATCTGGGGTCGATATCCTCCTTCAATCTCCCCTAGCATGTAAATTGCTTCTCCTTGGATCTCTGCCTGGAGTGCTTGTAGTGGCTCTCCTTCTTCACCTTTGGAGATACTGAAAATCGCATCGCTTTGCACCTCACCTTCCTGAACTGATAAGATATCATAGTCCTCAGGAATGGTTAATTGTTCAAAAATGGCCATTCTCCTAACATTTCTTTTATCATTCGGACACTCTCTTGCAAAGTGCCCATCCTGGCCACAGAGGAAGCATTTACACTTCCTATTGCGCACTAGATGCTTTCGTCTTTCAACTCTGATATGGGTTTCATGCGGCTTACCTCTGTAAGTCATCAACTTTCTCAACCCATACCTCTTCTCCTTCTTGTAATAGCCAGGTATAGGGATCTGGCTATAGAACGAGAGATCTTTCAAGGATCTCTTGAAGGCGGCGTCCTTGCACTCTGCTTCCAGGAATTTGTAAGCAAACAGTATCCTGGGTAGGACTACGACTTGAACTCTAGAATATCTTTGGTCGAATGATTCCTTCATACGCCTTCCTAGTTTTGCAGGCATTTTCAACCAAAATTTTTCAGAGAGTTCAGTACCTGTATAGAGTCGCCCTGTCTTGGCTGACAGCCTCATGCAGTCATTCATATACTTGACAATATTTTTGACATTGTCACAAGACAGTCGCTCCAGGTCTCTATACGCTTCGTCTTGTATAGCTGTGGATCCGGTAGGTGGGGTCTTCCAGAGTAAAGACTCGCCTCATCTGGGATAAGATGTTCTGCGTGCCTTCTCTCCCTTCGCCCGTTGCGAGTAGTCCCTGATACTCCTCCCCAAACAGCATTCTCCATTGTATCCACGTAAGTTTCTCCACCTTGCCCAGTAAGTTCTCCATGTAGTCAAGCTTGTCTCTGGCGTCTGTAAACCCCATGCTTGCCACATGGTTTCGTGTGATGGTCTCCCACCTGGAAAAAACATCATCAAATAATCCCAGTTGCTCCGGGATAACAAAAAGAGCTCCCCCTGTTTGCTGAGCTGAGGGCAGGTTCCACATCTCGTTGTTTGTTGCCCTTCTGAATGTTCCCCTTTCGTGACCTCGGAATATCGGATCTTGCTTGGATGACGAGGGGGTTGCTGCTACAGGAGGGTAGCTTGGGGGTCCCATTGATGTATCTTCGGGCGGTCGATACAGTGAAGTTACGGCGCTAGAATATATCGCCTCTGCTAGTCTTTTGAGTGCCGGGTACTCTAACTCTGGCTGAGGTTCCTCTTCTTCGTATCTGGTTGTGAGAATGTTATTGGAACACTCGTCTTCATCATCATCTGGGTAAGAATCCCAGATTGGTGCATCCCGTCGGGGGTAGTCATCAACTACTGTTGGAATAAATTCTTTGTCTTGGAGACTGCTGAAATACGTCTCCTCCCAATCATCAGTTTCCTCTAATGAAAAATCCATGGACCGAGGTACAGAGGCCCCTGGGCGTGTATCCTCTACATGGACTCTCAAGAGAGTATCCCGATACTGGTCAGAGGTATCCGAGGGCATCTCGGTCTCCAAAAGAATGGCTATCATATGCTGCAGGCGAACCTCATCTTCATTGCTCTGCACTGTATCCTCTTGCTGAACGCAGTGAGACACCTCTGGTGTGGACTCGCAATGGTGGGTGTTGGGGGTGATACTTTCATCACTCAGGCTTCGGTTGATAACCTCAGCTGGTTGCTTTGTGACACCGACTTGGGTTGAGTATTCATCCCATTTAGCATCAGTATTTGGTATATGTGGCTTTCATGTAGCCAGGTCGTTTGAGACTCTTTGGATAAACCCTTTGATTTCGTCTGCTGGCATAACCTTCTTCAGTATCTTATATCTCAGAGATTTCTTCCGAGCACGCTCGCTCCTGGCTTCGAATGGGCCTGGGGACGACTGCTGTAGCTTTGTAGTATGTAAAAGCACTGGTAGGGAAGAGCCTCCTTTCTTCTTTTGGTCGTCATTTACTGGAGCTGCTGCAGACGTTGTCGCTTGGTCCATTAGTGTTGGAGTAGCTTGTCCTTCTAAGAGCGCCTTCAATGCGCCAAAAATTGCTACCTGGAAAATTTCAAAAACAAACTCCCGGACTTCCTATTGAGGAAAAGGTCTACGGTCGAAATTACAGTAGTGAGGTTTATGATAGCACTGCGAAATTCAACAACTTCCTTTTCAAGATACTCACACCGCTCAAGAACTTGTTTAAAATTTTTAAGGTGGACTCTAGAGGAAAGATAGGTGCGATCGTATATGATGGCAATATTGTTGGCTAACTAGTTTAAGGTGACTTCGGGTGATAAGGTAAGGTCAAGATACTCAAGGTTTGTGGTTCGGGATTTGGTATACCACTCCTGTATTGTTCTCTCCCAAGCTTCTGACATCTATGCTACCAGACTTTACTACAAGCTTCTACCGGGCAGTTCCTATCCAGGTTCCGGCAGGGCAATTTCTCGCTAGGTTCCGAACCTTCTAGGATCACACAGGTGTACCCTTGGGCATACCACGGCCACTAGCCTTACTGCCAAGTTAGGACCTGTTCTTTTTCCTATTCAGTTCATCACCCAGAAAGCATAAAACCCAAACCTTTACCTGATTAGTGTACTGTTAAGCAGAAACAAGATAGTTCAGACGAAAGCATATAAGTCGTAAGCTCAGAGAAGAACTGAAACAGGTATGATAAACCCGATCCGTCCCCTGACCTTTCGTACCTTAACCCGAAGCTTTCTACTCACAAGCCATATCTTGAACCAGCTCTGATACCAAGTTTTAGATCATCGGCACATGTACCAGAATTGCTCTGATACCAGAATTGCGCGGGGGCGAGGGCGAACCTCTGCGTGGAAAGTAATGTGGAACGCAAAGAGAATAAGGAGACAGATATGGAAACTCACAGATAACTCTGCGCTTCGCTTTGATTCTTTGATGATATGGAAATTTCTGTGATTCTTCTATGCCTTCTTATTATGATATGCCTCCCTTTTTATAGGGAAACCTTACACCCGGCAGATGTGATAAGATCGCATCTACTTTTACAAAAGCAGCTTTGCTAAAAGCTACTTTACTAAAGCTACTTTATTAAAGCAAAAGCTAAAGATGCCTGGCAGCTTTAGTAAAAGCTACTTTACAAAAGCCTCTTTTATAAAGTGGCTTTACTAAAAGCTACTTTATAAAAGTAACTTTACTTTACACCTATGGCACGGCTTTCTCTGGGCTGGGCCGGGCTGGTTACTCTTTGGACTGATTGGTCTGAGCAAGCTTGGACTTTCTGGGCTAGTTATTTGGGCCGAACTGATTCTACTCCCACTGGTCTGATTACTACTACTACTACTACTACTAGAACAACAACAACAACTACTACTACTACTATAGCTACCACTATTACTGCTACTATTGCTACAACTACTACTAGTGCTATTGTAGCTACAACTGCGACAACTGGTGCTACACTGCTACTACTACTTCTGTTGCTAGTGATACTACTAATGGTACCACTACTGCTGCTGCTACGACTACTACTACTATCATTACTAACACTACTACTCTATTGCTACTACTACTACTACCACTACCACTAATACTACTATCATTACTAGCACTACTACTTTATTACTACTACTACTACTTTTACTACTACTATTACTACTACTACCACCACCACCACCACCACCACCACCACTACTACTACTGCTATTCATGCTCCAACTACTACTATGACTACTACAACTACTACTACCACGACTACTACAACTACTACTACTTCTAGTCCTACTCCTACTACTACTACTACTATTACTTCACCAACTACTATTACTACAGCTATTACTACTATATCTACAACAACAACTACTACTATCGTTTCTACTACTACTTCCACATCCGCTACTAATGCTACTACTACTACTTCAACTACTAGTACTACAATAACTGCTACTACCACTCTTAACTCTACTAGAACAACCTTTACTAGTACTACCTCTACAACTACTTCTTCTATAACTACTACGACTACTTCTGCTACTACTATGACTAACACTACAACTGCAAGAACTACTACTACCTCTACTACTGCTACTACTATTGCGACAACTACTTCTGTTGTTGCTGTTGCTGCTACTACTGCTATCACTACTGCTATTGCTACTACGAATACTACTATTGCTTTTACTTGGACTACAACTTCTACAACCACTACTACTGCTACTGCTTCTTCTACTACTACTACTCTACTACTACTACTTCGTTCTACTACGACTAAAGCTCCAATGCTAATTACTAATACATTGCTCTGCTACTACTAACCACTACTATTGCTACTTACAACTACTGCTACTGCTACTACTAAACAACAACGACTGCTGCGACTAGGGCTATGACTAATACCACTACTCAACTACTACTGCTGACTGCTACTTCTACAACAAAAACTAGTACTACTGCTACTACAACTATTGCTACTACGACTATTACGGCTAATATTACCAGTGCTGCTCGTACTAATACTACTACTACTCCTTCAACTACTACCATTGCTACTACTTCTACAACTAGTAGTATAACAACAACAACGACAAGTACTACTACTACTACCACTATTACTACTATGACTACAGCTATAACAACAACAACTACTACTACTACTACTACCACTACAACAACTACTGCAACTACTAATACTGCTACAAATGCTACTAATACTAACACTACCACTACTACTAATAATAATACTACTCCAACTACTACTCATATTCCTTTACCAACTCTGACTGCTACTCCTAGTACTTCAACAACTACAACTATCGCTACTGCTATTAGTACTACTGCTGCTACAATTATTACTACTACTATTACCACCACTGCTATGACTATTTCTAAAACTATTACTACTAGTACTATTACTACCACTGTTACTACTACTAGTACTATTACTACTACTGCTACTATTAGTACAATTAGTCCTACTACTTCCACTACTACTACTATTACTGCCGCTACTACTGCTACTACTATAGCTACAACTACTACTATTACTGCTACAACTACTACTTCTGTTACAACAACTAATACTACTACTGTGGCTACTACTGCACTACTACTACTACTGCTCCTGCTACTACTACTATTGCTACTACTACAACTATTGCTGCTACCGCTACTACTAAAGCTCCTACTACTTCCTCTACTACTACAACTACTGCTACACTTACTATTGCTACTATTGCTACTACCGGTTCTACTACTACAATTACTACAACAACAATAACTACTACTACCTGCAATACTACTACTGTAGCAACCGATGCTGCTGCTACTACTAATACTGCTGCTACTACTACTATTACAACAACTACTCCAACTAATCCGACAACTACTACTGTTACTACTACTTCTATTGTTGTTGTTGTTGTTGCTGCTACTACTACTACTATGACTATAACTTCTACTACTACTACGACAATAACTTCCACTGCTGCTACTACTACTACTGCTATAACTTCTACTATACTACTAGAACTTCTGCTATACTACTATAACTTCTG
>RXID01022003.1:0-41783 GCA_005019695.1 Trichopus zeylanicus subsp. travancoricus | reverse complement strand
TACTACTACTACCGCTACTACTACTACCGCTACTACCTCTACTATACTATTACTCCGACAACTACTGCTATTACTACTACTAGCACCATTACAACTACTACTGCTACTACTACTACAACTACTACGACCACTACTATTACTATGACTACAACTACATTAGCTACTACTACTACTACTAATATTGGTACTACTATTTTACTACTACTACTGCTATGACTAATATTACTAGTACTACTACTACTTGTGCTACTTGTCCAACTCCAAGTCCTACTTCGACTACTAATCCAAATAATATAACTTCTACTACTACTACTACTACTACTTTTATTGGTATAACTACTACTACTACTACTACTACTTCAACTACTACTACTACCACCACCACCACTACTAATACTCCTACTACAACTTCTACCACTTCTATTACTATTGCTGCTGCTGCTACAGTGCCTACTACTCATACTACTCCAACTACATCTATTAAGGCCTCTCCTACTACTACTACTATTGCTACTACTACTATTCCTATCACCACTTGTGCTTCTACACCTATGACTACTACTACTACGATTCCTCCTCGTCCTCCTCCTCCTCCTACTACTCCTGCTCTTGCTATTGCTACTACTACTGCACGTAAAAGTAATACTACTACTACTACAACTCGTATTGCCACTCCTACTCAGACTCCTACTCCTACCACTACTCAGATAACTACAACTACAACAACAACTACTCCTACTACTACGGCTACTACTTCTATCACTATTTCTAAAATTATGGCTATTAACACTACTACTCATATTGCTACTATTATTACAACTACAACTACTATTATTGCAACTGCTACAACTGCTACTACTTCTATTACTAGCAGAACTACTACTGCTCCTACTCCAAGTCCTACTACTACTACTACTACCACTGCTACAATTGCTGTTGCTGCTACTACTAATACTAGTTCTACTACAACAACAACCACAACTACAACAACTACTCCAACTCTTGCTCCAGCCAGTATTACTACTACTCCTACTGCTACTACTACTACTACTACTCTGACGCCAATCCCTACTCATACTACTATTTGTACTACTACTACTACTACCACAACTACTACTCCTAGTCCAACTGCTACTGCTACTTCTACACCCACGACTACTACTAATACTAATATTACTACTACTACTACTAATACTATAATTACAACTGCCACTGCAACCACTACTACAACCAGTACTACTGCTACTACTACCATAACTACTACTTCCACAACTACTACCCTACTACTATAACTACTACTGCAACAATTATTATTATTACTACTACTACTTCTACTACTGCTACTACTGCTGCTGCTGCTACTGCTACTAATGCTACCACTACTACTACTTCTACAAGTACTACTAGTACTACTACCATTGCTACAATGACTACTAATACTACTACTACTTCTACTACTACTACAACTACAACTACTACTACTCTTCTACTACTACTATAATGACAGCAACAACAACTACTACTGCTACTACTGCTCCTACAACTAGTACTACTACCTCCACTACTACTACTACTGCTACTAATAACTACACTGCTGCAGCTACTACTTCCCCTAAAATTACTACTACGGCGACTGCTACTATTGCTACAACTACTGCTACAGCTACTACTACCACTACTATTACCACTACTACTACAACTACTATTACTACTACTACTGCTGCAGCTGCTGCTACTACTGCTACTACTACTACTGCTACTACTACTACAACGGCTACTACTACCACTACTAGGGTGACTACTACTACTACTGCTATTGCTACTCAAACTAATTCTCATATAACTACTACTGCTGCTGCACAACAACAACAACTACTATTGCCATTACAACTACTTCTACCACTATTATTGTTACTACTACTGCTAATACAGCTACTACAACTACTGCTGCTACTGCTACCACTGCTACTACTTTTACCACTACTACCACTACTTCTACTACCACTGCTACTACTACTGCTACTGCTGCGACTGCTGCTGCTACTATGGCTACTTCTTCAACTACTCCCATAGCTATTACTATAATCACTACTACTACTACTCCTGCAACTTCTACTACTATTACTACGACTACTACTACTACTACAACTGCTACCACAACAACTACAGCTGCTACTACTGCAACTGCTATTGCTACTACTACTGTTATGGCTACTACTGCTACTGCTACAACTACTACTATTATTGCCACTACTACTGCTGCTGCTACTATTTCAATAACTACCACAACCACTACTACTCCTCCTCCTCCTACTACTAATCGTACTATTTCCACTACTACTATGACTACTACTACTGCTACCGCTACTACTAGTACTATGACTACTACAGCTACTGCCACTACGACTACAACTATCACAACTACTACTACTACTATGACTACTATTACTACTACTGCTACTAATGGTACTATTTTTACAATTACTTCGATTACCATGGCCACAATAATGATTGCTACAACTCCCACTACTAGTACTACTATTACTATTGTTGTTATCATGACTATTCCTACTACTGCTATTGTTGCCGCTACCACAACTACTACTACTGCTACTCCAATGTCTAGTTCTACTACTAATGCTATAACTACTTCTACTACTGCTGTTGCTATTACTAATACTATTACTACTACTACAGATGTGACTACTGCTACTATAACTACTTTTCCTACTACTATTACTACTGCTACTACAACCACTTTTCCTACGACTAATAGTACTTTAGCTACTACTAGTATTGCTTCCACAACTATTACTACTAATACTACTAGCAACATTAGTACTTCTACTACAACTACTACTACTACTACTGCTGCTACTGCAGCAGCTGTTGCTACTACTACTACTACTCCTACTCCTGCTCCTATGACTACTACTACTACTTTGCATACTCCTACTACTCCGACTCCTACTCGCACTACAACTATTACCACCACTACTAATACTGCTACTAGTACTACTAATACTACTTCTACTTCTACTCTTCTTACTATGACTCTAACTACTGCTACTGCTACTGCTCCTTATACTACTACCATAGCTACTACTACTACTTCTAATAATAATGATACTACTACTACTACTACTTCTTCTACTACTACTCCAAAGACAACTACCACTACTATTGCTCCTAATACTATTACAACAACTACTGCAACTACTACAACTACCATTACCACTACTACTATTGTTACTGTTGCAATTGTTGCAACTACTACTAATACTACTATTACTACTGCTGTTGCTGCTACTGCCACTACTACTACTTCTACTAATAATACTAATACTTATGTTGCTGCTGCTACTGCAATAACTATTACTATTCCTACTACTGTTGCCACCGCTACAACAACAACAACTACTACTTCTACTAGTACAGCAACTACTACTGCTGCTGCTACTACTACTACTACTACTGCTACAACTACTACTACTAGTTCTGCTACTACTATGACTACAACAACTACTACTACTGCTACTACTACTAATACTACTATGGCTAAAACTACAATTACTACCATAACTCCTATCACTACTACCACTACTACTGTTACTATTGCTACTATTGCTACTACAACTACTATACCTACTTCTATTTTGACTACCACTACAACCACTACTACGACTACAATTGCAACTATTGCAACTACTGTGGCTACTGCTACTACTAATGTAACTACTACTATTGCTACTACTCCTACTAAAGCTACTGTTACTACTATGACTATAGCTACAGCTAATATTACTACAACTGCTACTACTACTCTTAATATTATTGCTACTACTACTACTACTGCTACTCCTACTAATGTTGTAGCTACTATTCCTATTGCTACTACTACTATGACTACTACTACTAATGCTACTACTGCCGCAGTACCTGCTACTGCTACTACTAATACAATCACTACTGCAACTGCCACACTGCTACTACTACTATTACTACTATTACTACAACTACTGCTACTGGTGCTACTGACACGGCTATTATTACTACTACTATTACTACTATTACTACTACTACTATTGCTACTACTGCTACTACTATTACTTCTAATGCGACTACTTCTCCTACTTCTACTAGTTCTACTGCTTCTACTGCAACTACAACTACTACAACAACAACAACTACTACTACAACTGCTACTACTACGGTAACTACTGCTACTACAACTACTGCTACTGCTACTGCTACTATTACTACTACTCATGCTACTACTACTACTCTCACTACAGCTACTACTACCAGCACTTCTAATACTTCAACAACAACTACTGTGACTGCTACTACTGCTACTGCTAATTATGCTGCTACTTCTTTTCGCTACTATTGCTACTAATGCTACAACTGCTACTACTACTATTACCACTAGTACTACTACTATAGCTAGTGTTGAAACTACTACTACTAATACTACTAATACAATAGCTGCTATTGCTAAAGTTACTGCTACTACTACTACTAATACTACTACTTCAACCACAACTCTGACTTACTACTACTACTACTACAACCACCTCTACTATTACTATAACTACTTTTGCTACTGCTACTACTACCACTTCTCCTTCATCTACAACTACTGCTACTTCTACTATTACTACAAGTACTGCCACTATTGCTACTACTACTTCTGCTACTACTACTGCTACTGCTACTACTACTACTTCTAGCACCACTACTACTACTCCCACTACTACAGCTACTTCTTCTACTACTAATACTGCTGTTGCTACTACTACTGCTACTACTAGCACCACTACAGCTACTACTACCATTGCTGTTGCAATTACTGCTATTACTTCTACTTCTACTACTATTATACAACAACTACTTTGACTACCACAATTGCTATGATAGCTTCTACTACTATTACTACCATTTCAGCAACTACTACGTCAAGCCCTCAACTACTGCTACTACTTCTATTACTACTACTTCTTCTAATACTACTATCACTACTACTCCTACTATAGTTGCTACTACTACTACTATAATAACTTCTCAAACACCTAATAATACTACTATAATGACTGCCATAGCTGTGCTACTCCCACTAATATGACTATTGGTACTAGTGCTACAACAACTACTACTACCACTGCTACTATACCTACTACTGCTACAAACATTACTACAACTATTGCTCTTACTACTACTACTGCTACTACTACTGCTACTACTGCTTTAACTTCTACTACTACTACTGCTACTACTAGTACTATTGCTACTGCTACAACTGCTTCCACTGCTACCACTATTACTATAGCTACTACTATTGCTACTACTACTATAACTACTACTACTCTAACAACTAATTGTACTACTACTATTACTATTGCGACTTCTACTGATACTAACACTGCTACTACAGCTACTGCTGCTGTTACTATTACAACTGTGACTATGGCTACAAAAATTGCTACTGCTACTCTTACTATTATTAGTGCTACCATGGCTACACACACTGCTACTGCTGCTACTGCGGCTCTTACTGTTACAATTGCTACTATGGGTACTATATCTACTACTGATATTGCCCCTACTACTACTACTAATACTTTTATTGCTGCTACCATTACTACTACTACTACTACTACTAACACTCCTACTACTACTACTACTACTACTACTATTACTACTACTACTACTACTACTGCTACTACTACTACTACTACTACTACTACTACAACTACTACTGCTACTATAAATAAAGCTACTACTATAGCTACTATTGCTAATACTACTACTACTGTTACTATTACTACTGCTGCAGCTACAACTACTGCTACTACTGCTACTACTTTTTCTACTACTCATACTACTACTGTGACAGCTATTGCTCCTCCTACTACTACTACTACAACTAATGTTGCTACTACTATAGAAACTACTACTAATAGTAGTAGTAGCAATAGTAATAGTAGGAGGAGTAGTAGTAGTAATAGTAGTAGTAGTCATAGTAGTAGAGGAAGTAGTAGCAACAGTCGTAATAGTAGCAAGCACAGCAACAGCAGCAGCAGTAGCAATAGTATTAGTTGGAGTAGTATTAGAAATTAAAGTAGTGGTAGTGGTCATACTAGTAGTAGTGGAAGCATTAGTAGTTCCAGAAGTAGTGGAAGAATTAGTAGTAGTAGTAGCAAAAGTAGTAGTAGCAAAAGTGGCAGTAGTAGGTGCGAAAGTAGTTGTAGTAGAATTATTAGTAGTAGTAGTTGTTGTTGTATTAGCATTAGTAATAGTAGGCGTAAGTATTATGGTAGTAGTAGTAGTAGTAGTATCAATAGCAGTAGTAGTAGTAGTAGCAATTGCCATAGCAGTAGCAGTTATAGTTATAGTAGCTATCGTAGTATGAACAGTAGTTGTGGAAGGAGGAGTAGTAGTAGCAGTAGTAGTATTAGTCGCATCAGTAGCAGTAGTTGTAGTAGGGGTAGCAATAGTAGTTGTAGCTGTAGCAGTAGTAACAGTAGTAGTCGAAGTGGTAGGAGCAGGAACATTTGTAGTCACAGTTGTAGTAGGAGCAATAGTAGTAGTTGTAGAAGTAGTACCAATGGTAGTAGGGATAGTAGTAGTAGAAGTAGCAGTAGTAGCAATAGCCGTCGCAGTAGCATTAATAGTAGGAGTAGTAGTAGTTATTGCTGGAGTAGTTCCAATAGTAGTAGTTGTTGTTGTATTTGTAGTAGTAGTAATAGTAGTAGTTGTAGTGCTAGTAGTTATTATAGGAGCAGTAGTAGCAGTACCAATAGTAGTATTAGCAGCAGAAGCAATAGTAGCAACAATAGTAGCTATAGTTATACTAGTAGTTGTTGCTACAACAGTACTGGAAGAAGCATTATTAGTTGTAACAATAGTAGTAATAGTGCTAGTAGTAACAGTCATAGTAGCAATAGTAGCAATTGTAGTAGTTGTTGTAGTGGTAGCAATAGTGGTCATAGTAATAGTACTAGTTGTAGTAGTTCTAGCAATAATAGAAGTAGTTGTTGTAGTTGTAGTAGTAATAGTAGTAGTAGTAGTAGTAGTAGTAGTAGTAGTAGTAGTAGTAGTAGTAGTAGTAGTAGTAGTGACAGAAGAAGTAGTAGTTCCAGTAGTCACGATAGTTGTAGTAGTAGTATTGCTAGTTGTAGTAGTAGTTGTACTAGTAGTAGTGGTAGTAGTTGTAGTTGTAGTAGTAGTAATAGTAGTAGTTGTTGTAGTTGTCATAGTAGTAATGATGGTGGTGGTGGTAGCAGAAGTACTAGTTATAGTAGTAGTAATAGTGGTAGTTGTAGTAGTTGTTGTTGTTGTAGTAATTATAGTAGCAGCAGTAGTAGTAGTAGAAGTAGGTTGAGGGTTAGCAATAGTAGTTATAGTAGTAGTTGTGGCAGTTGTAGGAGTAGTTGATTAGTAATAGTACTAGTAGCAGTAGTAGTTGTTGTAGTAGTAGAAATAGTAATAATAGTAGGTGTAGTAGTAGTAGTAACAGAAGTTGTAGTGATAGTGGTAGGAGTAGTAGTTGTAGCAGTAGTAGAAGTAGTAGGAGTAGTAGCAGTATTAGTAGTAGCAGCTGTAGAAGTAGCAGTATTGACAGGAGCAATAGCAGTTGTAGTAGCAATATGAGAAGTACTAAGAGTTGTTGTAGTAATAGTTATAGTAGTAGAAGAAGTAGCAGTAGCGATAGAAGTTGTAGTAGTTGTTGCAGTATTAGCCGTACCAGTTGTAATAGCAGTATTATTAGTAATAGTCGAAGTAGTTGTAGTAGCAGTTGGAGTAGTAGTAGTAGTAGTAATGCAGTCATAGCAGTAGTTGTAGTAGTAGAAGTAGGAGTAGTAGTAGTATTATTAGTAGTAGTAGAAGTAGTTGTAGTAACAGAAGGACTAGCAGTGGCAGTAGTAGTTATAGTAGTAATAGTAGTAGAAATAGTAGTAGTTGTTGTAGTAGGAGCAGTAATAGTTGTTGTAGTAGTAGCAAAAGTAGTAGTTGCAGTATTAGCAGAAGCAGTAGTCACAATAGAAGTTGTAGTAGCAGTAGTTGTAGGAGTTGTTTTAGCAGAAGCAATAGTAGCCGTAGTAGTAATATTAGCAGTAGTTGCAGTGCTAGTGGTACTAGTTATAGTAGTGGAGTAGCAGTAGTAGTTTTAGCCATAGTAGTATATATAGCAATAGTAGTGGTAATTATTGTTGTTGTTGTTGTTGTTATTGTAGTAGTAGTAGTAGTTATAGAAGTAGTAGTAGCATTACTAGCAGTAGTGACAGTAGAAGTTGTAGTAGTAGTAGGAGGAGGAGTGAGGGTAGTAGTAGTATTCATAGTAGTAGTAATAGTAGTAGTGTAGTAGAAGTAGAAGTAGTATTAGCAGTAGTACCAATAGCAGTAGTAGCATTAGCAATAGTCGTAGTAGTAGTAGTAGTAGTAGCAGCAGCAGTAGTAGTAGTAGGAGGAGGAGGAGGAGTTGTAGTAGTAGTAGTAGTAGTCACAGTACCAGTAGTGGTAGTAGTAGTAGTAGCAGCAGTAGCAGTTGCAGTAGTTATAGCAGTTGTAATAGCTGTAGTAGTAGCAATAGTACTAGTAGCAGTCATAGTAGTAGAAGTAGCTATAGTGATTATAGCATTAGTAGAAGTAGTAGTAGGAGGAGCACTAGCAATAGTAGTATTAGTAGTCGCAGCAGTATCTATAGTAGTAGCAATTGGAGGAGTAGGAGTAGTAGTAGTGGTAGTGGTAGTTACAGTAGTAACCAGAGTGAGACTAGTACTAGTAGTAGTTGTTGTTATTGTAGTAGTTGCGGTAGTGGTAGTTGGAGTAGCTATAATGATAGCAATAGCAGTGATAGTAGCAATAGTAGGAGTAGGAGTAGTAGTAGTTGTGTTAGTAATAGTAGTGGTAGTAGTAGTTGTTCTAGTACTATTAGCAGTAGTAGTTTTAGTAATACTAGTGATAGTAGAAGTAGTAGTAGTAGTTATAGTAGTAGTAGCAAGTAGTAGTAGTAGTAATAGTAACAGTAGTAACAATTGTCATGGTAGGAGTAGTTGTAGTAGTAGTGGCAACAGTAGTAGTAGTAGTAGCAATAGTAGCCGTATTATTAGTAGTAGGAAAAGTAGTAACAACAGTAGTAGTAGGGGCAGTTGTACTTGTGGTAAAAGTAGTTGTAGTAGTAAGTTATTGCAGTGGTAGTCATTGTAGTAATAGTCATAGTAGAAGTAGAAGTACTAGTAGGAGGAGGAGGAGGAGGAGGAGGAGTAGTAGTAGTAGTGGTAGTACTAGAAGTGCTAGTAATAGTTGCAATAGTAGGAGTAGTAGCAGTAGCAAAAGTTGAAGGAGTAGTTGCAGTAGCAGCAGTAGTAAAAGTAGGAGTAGTAGCAGTAGCAAAAGTTGAAGGAGTAGTTGCAGTAGCAAAAGTAGTAAAAGTAGGAGTAGTAGCAGTATTAGAAATAGTTGTAGTGGCAGCGTAGTAGTAGTAGTTGTTGTAGCATTTGTAGAAGTAGCAGTAGTAGTAGCGATAGTTGCAGTAGTGGTTGTAGTAGTAGGTATACTTAGTAGTCATAGTAGTAATAGTTGTTGTTGTTGTTATTGTAGTAGTAGTAGCATAAGTAGTAGTAGAAGCAGTAGTAGTATCAATAGTAGCAGCTATAGTAGTAGTAGCTGCAGTAGTAGTATTAACTGTAGTTGTAGTAATAGTAGTAGTAGTAGTCATATGGGTAGAAATAGTAGTAGTAGTAGTACTAGTAGCAACATAAGTAGTAGTAGCAATTGTAGCAATAGGAGCAATAGCAGCAGTAGTAGTAGTACTAGGAGGAGTAGTAGTTGTAGTAGTAGTAATATAGTAGTAGTAGTAGTATTAGCAATAGTAGTAGAAGTAGTGGTACTAGTAGTAGTAGTTGTAGTAGTAGGAGGAGGAGCAGCAGTAGTGGCAGTAGTAGTAGCAAAAGTAGTAGCGGCAGTCATAGCAACAGTAGTAGTCGCGATACAAGTTGTAGTAGCAGTAGTTGTAGTAGTTATTTTTGAAGAAGCAATAGTAGCAATAGCAATAACATTAGCAGCAGTTGCACCAATAGTAGTTCTAGTCATAGTAGTATTAGTAGTAGGAGTTTTACCCATAATAGTAGTTATAGCAGTAGTAGTAGTAATTTTAGTCATTGCAGTTGTAGTAGTAGTCATAGTAGTAGTTGCAGTAGTAGTAGTAGTGTTACGAGCAATCGTGACAGAAGGAGTTGTAGTAGTAGTAGTAATAGGAGGTTTGAGAGTAGTAGTAGTGGTCATAGTAATAGTAGTTATACTTGGTGGTGGTAGTAGTAGTAGTACTAGTTGTTGTTGTTGTTGTAGTAGTAGTAGTAGTAGTAGTAGCATAAGTAGTAGTAGTAGAAGTAGTAGTATTTGTAATAGTAGTAGCTATAGTAGTAGTTGTTGTAGTAGTAGTATTAATAGTAGTTGCAGTAGTAATAGTAGTCATAGGGGTAGTATTAGTAGTGGTAGTAGTAGAAATAGTAGCAGCAAAAGTAGCAGTAGCAATTGTTGCAATAGTAGCAATAGCACAATAGTAGTAGTACTAGGAGGAGTAGTAGCAGTAGTAGTAGTAGTAGTAGTAGTAGTATTAGAAATAGTGGTAGTAGTAGTGGTACTAGTAGTATAGTAGTAGTAGTAGTAATAGTAGTAGTAGTAGTCGGAGCAATAGTCGGAGCAGCAGTAGTTGTAGTAGTAGTAGCAAAAGTAGTAGCAGCAGTCGTAGCAATAGTAGTAGTCACGATAGAAGATGTAGTAGCAACAGTTGTAGCTGTTATTTTGGCAAAAGCAATAATAGCAATAACAATAACATTAGCAGTAGTTGCAGCAGCAATAGTACTAGTTGTAGAAGTAGTAGTAGCAGTAGGAGTTGTTGTGGTAGTAGTAATAGGTGGTGTTAGAGTAGTAGTAGTGGTCTTAGTAGTAGTAGTTGTTGTGTAGTTATAGTACTAGAAGTAATATTAGCAGTGGTTGTAGCAACATTAGCAATAGTCATAGTAGTAGTAGTAGTATTATTATTATGGGTAGTAGTAGCAGTAGGAGTGGCAGTAGTTGTAGTAGTGGTAGTAGCAGTAGTTGTAGTAGTAGTTGTAGCAGTAGTAACAGTTGTTGTAGTAGTTGTAGTAGCAGCAGTAGTAGTAGAAGCAATAGTATCAGTCATTGTAGTCAGAGTAGCAGCAGTGATGGTAGCGTTAGT
Organism: Trichopus zeylanicus subsp. travancoricus; assembly: GCA_005019695.1. Taxonomy (NCBI): domain Eukaryota; kingdom Viridiplantae; phylum Streptophyta; class Magnoliopsida; order Dioscoreales; family Dioscoreaceae; genus Trichopus; species Trichopus zeylanicus. The sequence continues at coordinate 30,559 of RXID01022003.1, read as the reverse complement.
AGCAAAAGGAATAGTAGTAGGAGTTGTAGTAGTACTAGTAGTAGTAACAATAATAGCAATAGTTGTAGCAGTAGTAGGAGGAGGAGGAGTAGTAGTGGTGGTGGTAGTAATAGTAGTAATTGTAGTAGTAGTAGTAGTATTAGGAGAGGTGGTAGCTGAAGTAGGAGTAGCAGCAGTAGTAGCAGGAGTGAGAGTAGTAGTAGTAGTTGTAGTAGTAATAGTACTTGTAGCAGTAGTAGGAATAGTAGTAGTGATGGTAATAGTAGTGGTAGTAGTAGTGGTGGTAGTAGTAGCCGCTGTAGTAGTAGTTGGAGTGTAGTAGTAGTAGTAGTGGCAAAGTAGTAGTAGTAGTAGTACTAGTAGTACTAGTAGTAGTCATGGTATTAGTACTAATAGCAGTAGTGAAGTAGTTGTAGTAGCATAGTATGAGTGTTAGCAACAGTAGCAGTAGTAGGTGTAGTAGTAGTAGTAGGAGTAGTTGTATAGTAATAGTAGTAGTAGCAATAGCAGTTGTTGTAGTAGTAGAAAAAGTAGTAATAGTAGTAGGAGCCGTTGTAGTAGTAGTACTGTAGTAGAAGTAGTAGTAGTTGTAGTACTAGTAGTAGTAGTCATAGTAGCAGTAGTTTTAGTAGTAGTAGTTATAGTGGGAGTGGTAGTAGTAGTTGTTGTTGTTGTAGTCATAGTAGATGTCGAACTGGTAGTAGTAGCTGGAGTTGTAGTAGTAGTAGTTATAGAATAGTAATAGTAGGAGAAGGAGTAGCAATAGTAGCTATAGTAGTAGTCGTAGCCTCAGCAGTAGTAATAGCAGTAGTAGCAGTAGTAGTTGTGGTAGCAGTACTAGTAGTAGAAGTAACAGTAGTACCAAAAATTGTAGTAGTTATAGCTGTAGTAGAAGTTACAGTAGTAGTAAGAGTAGTTGTAGTAGTAATTGTTATAGTTGAAGAAGAAGTAGCAGAAGTGGTAGTAGTAGTAGTTGTAGTAGTAGCATTAGCAATAGCAGTTTCAGTAGCAGTAGTATTAGAAGTAGCAGATGCAATTGTAGTAGCAGTAGGAGTAGTAATCTTAGTAGTGGTCATAGTAGCAGTTGTATAGTAGGAGTAGTAGTAGTAGTGGTGGTGGTGGTGGAAGTAGTAGTAGTAGTAGCTGTGGGACAAGCAGTGGCAGTAGTAGTTGTAGTACAAGTAGGTGTAGTAGTAGTAGTAGTTGTAGTAATAGTGCTAATAGTATTTGTAGCAGTAGTCGTAGTAGTAGGAGGAGTGTAGCATTAGTAGTAGTAGCAGAAGTAGTAGTAGCAGTAGTAGTAGTAGTAGCTGGAGTACTACTAGTAGTAGTAGTAGTAGTAGTAGTAGTAGTAGTAGTAGTAGTAGTAGCAGTAGCAGTACGAGGGGTAATAGCAGTAGCAGTCGTATTAGGGTGTAGTAGCTGTCCCAGTAGTAGTAGTAGAGGTAGTACTAGTAGTAATAGCAATAGTAGTAGAATTAGTAGTAGTAGCAGTAGCCGTAGTAGTAGTTGTTGTTGTAGTATTATTTGTAGTAGTCATAGTGGTAGTAGCAGTTGCGATAGCAGTTACTACTACTACCACTACAACTACTACTACTGCTAATACTGCTAATACTACTATTGCTACAACTTCTACAACTACGGCTACATCTACTACCTTTACTACTACTACTACTGTTGTTGCTACTACTACTACTACTTATACTACTACTACTACTACTACTACTACTACTACTACAATTTGAATAACAACTACTATTACTGCTGCACCAGCTACTGCTGCTACTACAACTACTTCTGTTGCCGCTGCTACCGCTACTCCACCTACTACAACTACTATTACTACTAGATTGCTACTTCTACTACTAATACTACTACTACTACTAATTCTACTACTACAACTACTACTAATGCTACTACTTTCACTACTACTGCTATGACGACAATAACAATAAAAACAACAACGACTAATATTATAAAAACACCTAGTACAACTTTTACTGCTGCCTCTACTACTACAACTGCTACTAATATTACTAGTACTACTAGTACTAGTACTACTACAACTACTAATATTACAACTACTTGTACTAGAGCTACTGCTAATACTACTAGTACTCCTAATACTCTTACTACAACTGCTACCATCACTACAACTACTCCTACAACCCCTACTACAAATACTATTATTACTACTACTACTACAACTACTACTACGAATCCTAATACTACAACAACAACAACAACTACTACTACTACTACTACGACTACTATTGCTACAGCTAGTTCTACTACTACTGTAGCTACTATTACTGCTGTTGCTGCTGCTGCTACTTCTACAACAACAACTACTACCACTATAACAACAACTACTATTATAACTGCTACTACTACGTCTACTACTGCTGCTGTTGCTAATACTAATGCTTTGACTAGTGCTACTACTACTACAAGAACAACAATAACAACAACTACTACTAGCACTATTGCTACTGCTGCTACAATGGCAACAACTACTACTATTTTGAGTACTACTAGTACTACTACTACTGCTGCTCCTACTAATAATACAGCTAGTAGCACAACTACTACTTCCACCACTAATAATATAACGACTAATACCACTATCTCCTACTATTACTACTAGTACTAGTTCTCCTAATGCTTCTACTTCAACTACTACTATTACTACTACTACTGCAACTCCTACTACTACTACTACTACTACTACTTCTTTTCCTAATACTACTACTTCTACTACTACAACTACTACTATTACAACTACAACTGCTACTACTACTACCACTGCTGCTATTACTGTTGCTACGATTACTACTGGTACGACAACAACTACTACTAGTACTACTACTATTACTATCACTACTACTACTAGTAGTCATACTGCTACTACTACTACTATTATTACTGCTACTACAACCACTACTACCACCATTACTACCACTACTACTCCTACTACTACTGCTATTACTTCTACTACTACTAAAATAACTACTACTATTACTACCACTACTATGCCTACTACTACGATTGCTACAACTACAACTACTACCACATCTACCACTATCCTACTCCTATGACTACTACTACTACTAGTACTACTAATACTACAACTACTACGACTACTACTAGTACTACTAATACTACAACTACTACGACTACTACTAGTACTACTATGATGATAATCACTGCTACTTCTACAGCTACTGTTACTACTACTACTATTACTACTATTGCTACTGTAACTACTACTACTCCTTTTAATACTACCACAACTACTACTACGTCTGCTGCTGCTACTGTTGCTTCCACTACTACTATGACTACTTTTATTACTAGTACAACAACTATAACTACTATTGCTATTACTACTACTAAAACTATTATTACAAATACTACTACTACTAATACAATTGCTGTTGCTGCTGCTTCTGCTTCTGCTACTGTTGCTGCCACTATGACTACTACCACTAGCAGTACTATTCCTGCTCCTATAACTACAGATGCCCCTGATGCTACTACTACTACTACTCCTGCTACTGCTACTACTATTACTCCTACTCTAGCTCCTGCTACTACTACTCCTACTCCTACACCTACTACTGCCACTACTACTCCTACTCCTACTACTACTAGTACTATAAAAACTAATACTACTCCAACTTCTACACCTCCAACTACTACTACAACTATAATTGTTGCACTCATACAACAACAACTTCTTCTTCTACAATGACTACTACTACAGCTTCTATTTCTACTACGACTACTACAACAACAACTACTACTACCACTACTGCTACTACTACTCCACTACTATGACAACTACTACTACCACTACTGCTACTACTACTCTACTACTGTGACTACTGCTACAATTGTTGCTGCAATAAAGGCTACAACCGCTACTACTGCCACCACTACAATGACTGCTACAACGGCTACTACTGCTACTGCTATTACTACTACATCTACAAATCCTACTACCACTACAACAACAACTACTGTTATTGCTATAACAACTACTACTATAGCTACCGTTTCTACTACTACTCCCAATACTAGTACTAGTACTACTACTACTAATACAACTGCTACATCTACTCGAACTACTTTTTCGACTACTACTACTTCTGCTACTACTACTACTGTTGCTGCTACTACTACTACAATTGTTGCTACTACTTCTATTACTATTGCTACAACTACAACAACAACAACAACAACAACAACAACAACAACTACTACTACTATGACTACTACTACTATTATGGTTACTGCTTCTACTACTGCTTCTCCAACTACTACTACTACTGCTAGTGCGACTACTACGATTACCGCTACTACAATTTCGGTCATTGCTCCGAGTACTGCTACTACTACTTCTATTACTTATGCGATAATAACTACTGCTACTACTACAACTACTACTACTGCTTCTGTTACAACTACTCTTACTACTACTACAACTTCTATTACTGCCACTACAACATCTGCAACCACTACTACTACTCCTATTACTACTACTGCTACTCCTACTAATACTGCTACTACTACTACTACTACTTCTACTACTACTACTACTACAACTATTTCTTATGTTGAGGCAACACCCATAACTAGTACAACTACTACTACTACTGCTGTTGCTACTACTATGGGTACTACTGCTATGGCTGCTATTACTACTACAACTACTACTGCAACAACAACTGCTACTACAACAACTATTACTACTACAACTACTGCTACTAGTGCGCCACTACAACTGCTACCACTCCAACAATTGTCATTACTACTACTTCTACAACTGTATGATATCTACTACTACAGCCACTCAAACAGCTGCATGTACTACTATTACTATTGTTGCTACTGCAACTACAACTACTTCTCTTACTAGTATTACTATTGATACTACTGCTACTGCTTCTTCGACTAACACTATTGTTGCTATTAATACTATTACAGCTACTAGTATTACTACTACTACTACTACTACTACTAACATTACTACTACTGCTACTACTTCTACTACTACTACAACTACTCTTGCTACTATTACTACTACTATTGCTACTACTATACTATGATTGCTACTTCGACTACAACTACTCTTGCTACTATTACTACTACTATTGCTACTACTATACTACGATTGCTACTACTACTACTTCCACTACTACGGGCTACTACTGCTAGAGCTACACTAGAATCACGACTGCTACAACTTCTACTACTATTACCACTACAACAATAACTACTACTACCACTACTACGAACACTATGACTACTACTACAACTACTATCACTACTACTATTATTGTCGCTGCTAGTATTGCTACTACTACTACTATTGCTAATGTTACAGCAATTAGTGCTATTACTGCTACTGCTACTATTGCTACTACCACTACTTCTACTATAGCTAATGCTACAACTACTACTACTAGTACCACTAATACTGCAACTACTACTGCAAGGAGTACAGCTACTACTACAACAGCTACAGCTACTACTACTACTACAACTATAACAACCTCAGCTACTACTACAATTGCTACTGCAACTACTACCAGTTCTCCTACATCTACTACTATTGCTACTACTATTGTTACTACTAGTACTACTACTACTACTCAAACTGCTAAAACTACTAATACTACTACTGCTGCTGCTACTACTACTACTACCACTACAACTACTACTATTGCTATATCTTCTACACCTAGTACTGCTAGTACTACAACTACCGCTACTACTACTACTACTGTTACTACTTCTACAATTGCTACTACTACTACTATAGCTGCTACTTTAGCTACATCTACTACTTCTGCTACTGCTACTACTACAACTACTATTGCAACTCCTACTACAACTACTACTACAACTGCTAATACTACGGCTGCTACTATTGCGACTACAGCTAATGCTACCACTACTGCTACTACTGCTATTGCAACTACTACTATTACTACTCCAAATGAAATTACTGCTAATACTACGACAATTTCTACTCCAGCTACTATGACTGCAAATATTACTACAACTACAATTGCTACTGCTACTAGTCTACCAAGGCTGCTACTGCTACTGCTACTACTACTACAACAACAACAACTACTACTACTACTATTCGCACAACTTATACTACTACTACTACAACTACCACTACAGCTACTACTGCTACTTCTGCTACTGTTGCTTCTATAACTATTACAACAAATACTACTACTAGAATTGCTATGACTACTATCACTCCAATCTCTACTACTACTACTACTACTACTACTACTAATACTACTACCAATTTTACAATTACTACTACTACTACAACAACTACTCCTACCACTTATACTTCTACTATTAGTACTACTTCAACTGTGACTACACTTCTACTGCAACAACAACTACTGCTTCCACAACTATTACTACTACTACTACTGATATTACAACAACAACAACAACAACCACTTCTACTACTACTTCTCCTGCTACTACTACTTCCACTACTTCAACTTCCACTCCTTCTACTACTATTCCTACTACTATTGCTCCTACTTCTACAACTACTACTGCTATTGTAACTACTACTATTGCTACTACTACTAATACTACTACTACTCCGCCGACTACGAAAATTGCTCCAACTATTACTGCTATTGCTAATATTACACCTACATCTATTGCTAATACTACTAATACTAGTGCTCCTACAACTACTACTACTGCCACCACTACTATAGCTGCTACTGCTACTACTCCAACTGCTACTACTACAACAACCACTACTGCCACTACTGATACTCGTACTACCACTGCTCCTCCAACTACTTCCACTGCTACTGTTGCTCCTACTCCAACTACTAGTACTATTACTGCTCCTACAATTGCTACTACTACAACAACTGCCACTGCTACTTCTACTTCTACTGCAGCTACTATTTATTCAACTACTACTTCTGTTGCTACTACTACTATTGTTGCTGCTACTATTACTACTGCTATTACTACTACTACTACTAATGCTTTTGTTGTTATTGTTGCTGCTACTACTAGTAATAGTAGTAGTAGTAATACTAATACCACTACGTCTACTACTGCTACAAAAAGTTCTTCTCCTACTACTACTACTCCCACTACTTCAGCTACTACCTATCCTACAACTACTACTACTTCTACTACTGCTACTATGACTCCTACTACTAATAATGCTACTGTAGCTAGCACTGCTACTATTATTGCCACTGCAACAGCTACTGCTGCTACTATTGCTACTACTATTATTACTACTACTACTACTACTGCTGCTGTTACTACTACTCCTGCTATTAGTACTGCAACTACTACAACAACTACTAGTACAACCACTACTGCTACTACTATGACTGCTACTACTACTTCAACTACTAATACAACCCCAACTACTACAACAATTGCTACTACTACAACTACTGCTCCTGCTACTACTACTACTGCGACTACTGCTCCTACCGCTACTACTACTTCTACCACTACAACTGCTACTACTGCTACAACTACTACTACTTCTACTACTACTACTACTACTATAACCACTAGTGCTACCACTGATACTTCGACTACTATTGCTACTACTGCAACTACTACTACTACTACAATAACAACGACAACTGCTACTACTACACCTACAACTATTGCTACTACTACTAATATTCCTACTACTAGAACTACTACTTCTATAACTACTACTACTTTTGCGGCGACTACTACTACTGCTACTACTACTTCTACTACGACTATTACTATTACTACTCCCACAACCCCATCTACTACTATTACTACTAGTGCCAGTACTCCTCCTACTACTAATACTACTATTACTCCTGCACCTACTACTATTCCTACTAGGACTTCTGGTAATAATACTACTACTACAACTACTACTACTACAATTGTCACTACAACTACTACGATAGCTACTCCTACTACTGTTCCTACTACGACGCCTGGTCCTACACCTACTCCTACTACAACTACTACCAGTCATTCTCCTACCCCTACTATTACTACTACTACTCCCACTACTACTACAACTATGACAACTACTACTCCTACTCGAACTCCCATTCCTACTACTACCCCTACTACTACTACCATTGCCCCAACAACTACTACTTGAACTACAACTACTCCTACTACTCCTACAACTACTCCTACCCCAACTACAGCTACTACTACAACTACTAGTACTTTTGCTATAGTACTTCTGCTACTAGTATTTCTACTACTACTACTATTACTATTACTACTACTACTACTACTATTCCTTCTAATACTACTATTATTGCTACTACTTTTACTACTACTATGACTACTAGTACTAGTACTACTACTACGACTACGACTACTATAGCTACGACAATTGCTTCTAATACTACACCAATTACTACTACTCCTACTGCTGCAGCTGCTGCTGCTATGGCTGCTACTACTACTACTAGTCCAAATACTCCTACTACTACTGTTTCTACTACTACTACTATTGCAACTAATACTATTCTCACTACTACTAATACTCATATTATTGCTACAAGTCCTAAAACTCCTATGACTACTACTATTGCTGCCGTAATTACCACTACTATTGCTGCTACTACTACTGATACAACGACAACCCCTGCTAGTACTTCTACTATGACTACTACTACCACAACTACTACAAGAACAACAATAACAACTACTACTACAACTAACACTACTAGTACAATAACTTCTACTATAACTACTATAGCTACTACTACTACTACTACTACTACTGACTATTGCTACTACTACTGTTATAACTGCTACTTCTGCTACTACTACTACTACTACTACTACTACACCTTTTACTTCTACTACTCTTTAGTACTACAAGTGCTATAGCTACTACTGCTATAACAACTACTACTATAGCAACTACTACAACTACTACTACTATGACTACTACTACTCCTACTACTTTTACTTACCAACTACTACTACTATTGCTACTACTACAACTTCTACTACTACTTCTACAATCACTACTATTGCTACTTCCACTACTACTACAACAATAACAACAACAACAACTACTACTACTACTACTACTACTGCTCAAAAGCTACAAGTACTACCTCTACTATTACTACTTTTATTTTTGTATTTCTATGAGAAGCTCTACGGCACCCATGATTCCCAGTAGTAAGTCGTCCGCATATCGTGCGTAACGTTCAATAGCACTCAGATGGTCTCTTTGAATCCACTCTTGTTACCATACGGTACCATTGGGAAGCAATTTGTAGTATGCGCTCAAGCCTATGCTCGAATCTCTTCTTCCCGCTCTATCCCCTTACTACGACCTAATAATCAATTCCAAGCAACTAGCACGTAGGAGCCTTGGGACCGAGGACAGCTAGCATTACTCTTCCTGAGTGCAGGTTCGCTAATTCATGACACGTCGGATGAGCAAGATATGAAGAAGATGGGGGGCTTGCCTCCTCCTTCTTTACTACTCGGACTTCTGCTCCTGCTACTACTACAAATACTACAATTACTACTGCTACTACTGCTGCTGCTACTATTACTATTGTTACTACTGCTACTGCTTCTACTAATACTACTACTGCTACTACTACTCCTATGTTACTACAATTACTATGACAACTACTACAACTACTGCTACTGCAGCTATTACTATTGCAACTACTTCTACTACAACAACTACTACTACTACCACCACAACAACAACAACAACTACTATTACTACTTCTACTACGATTACTACTACTACTACTCTTCCTTCTCATAGTACTTCCACAACTACTACAACAACTACTACTAATACTATAGCTACAACTAATGCTACGATTACTACTACTTCTTCTATTGTTGCTACTACTGCTGAAACTACTACTGCTACCATTTCTACTATTGCTACTACAACTACTACTTCTGTTGCTTCTAATACTTCGACCACAATAACTACTACTGCTACTAATACTACCACAACAACTCCAACTACTACTACTACAACTACTACTACTATTACTACTACAACTACTACTACAACTACTACTATAACAACTACTACTATTCCTATTACTGCTAGTACTAATACACTATTACTTCTCCTACTACCACTACTACTTCTTCTACTACTATGACCGCCAATACTACCGCTACTGCGACGACAACTACTACTGCTAGTACTGCAACTATTGCCACTACAGCTACTACTGCTACTACTACAACCACTACTACTACGGCTACTACTGCTACAACTGTTACTACTATTAATACTACTATTACTACTACTACTACTATTACCACGACAACCGCTTCCACTACTACTACATGCACTTCTACTACTATTATAGCTATTATTTATACTACTACCACTGCTATTACAATAACTTCTACTGTTACTACTACAACTACTACTACTGCTACAACTACTATTGCTACTACTGCTAGTGCTACTAGTACAACTACTATCACAACTACTATTACTACAACTACTACTACAACAACTAACACATCTACTACTACAACGACTACTACTACTATTACTCGTTCTACTACTCCTACGACTATGATTATTATTGCTACTACTACTTCTACTATTACTTCTCCAATTATTAATACTATTGCTACTACTAGTACATCTACTACTACTACTACTACTACTACTACTGTTGTTGCTACTACTACTTCTACTACTACTTCTACAACAGCTTCTACTAATACTATTACTACTGCTAATTTTATCACAACTACTTCTGCTACTACATCCGCTCCAACTACTGTCACTTCTACTACTACTACATCCGCTCCAACATCTGCTACTACGATTACTACCACTACTACAATTACTACTACTACTAAAACTACTACTACTATGATTACTACTACTACTAATACTACTACTACAACAAAAACTACTACTGCTGCTGCTACTGCTTCTACTATTACTACAACTGCTACTGCTGCTACTACGACTACTACCACTACTACTACTGCTAATGCTGCTATCGCCACTACTTCTACTGCTGCTACAACTTCTACTACTACGACTACTGCTACTACTACTACTCCAAATACTACTGCTACTACTACTACTCCTGCTACTACTACAACTACTACTTCTTTAGCTGCAACTACTGCCAATATTGCTTCTGCTACTACTTCAGCTATGGCTACTACTACTACTACTACTGCTACCGGTACTGCTCTTGCTACTACTACTACCACAACCATTGCACCTGCTGCTGCTACTACTACTACAACTATTGATACTATTGCTACTTCCGCTACTACTGCCACTACTGTTGCTACAAGTAGTACTTCTACTTCTACTACTACCACTAGTACTACTACTACTACTACTACCACCACCACTACTACTACTAGCAAAACTAGTACTACTAGTACTATCACTATTGCTACTGCTTCTACTACTACTGCTGCAACAACTACAATTCCTACTACTGCTACTACTATTGCTACTACTTCTCCTAATCCCAATGCTACTACAATTGCTACTATAGCTACTCCCACTGTTGTCGCTACTATTACCACAACTATTACTACTATAACTATCGCTACTGCAACTACTACTACTACAATTGGTACCACTGCTACTACTGCTGCTACTGCTACTATTACTACTACGACTATAACTACTACTTCTTCTACAACAACTACTGCTTCTGCCATGGCCACTACTACTTCTACTACTAATAATACTACTAATACTATTACTACTTCTACTACTACTACAACAACGATTATTACTATGACTACTACTACTACAGTTGCTACTGCTGCTGTTGCTCTAACTACTACTACTACTTCTACTACAACTACTACTAGTATGATAACTACTACTGCTTCGGTTGCAATAGCAACTACTACTATTACCACTACTATACTACTACTATAAGCACTATTTCTACTTCTACTATTACCACTACTATACTACTACTATAAGCACTATTGCTACTTCTACTATTGCTACTGCTAGTACTGCTATTGCTACTATTATAACAAATACTACTGTAGCAAGTACTACACCTGTTACTCCTACTACCATCACTATAGCCACTACTACTGCTGCTGCTGCTGCTGCTGTGTTGCTGCTGCTGCTACGACCGCTGCTATGACTACTACTGCTAGTAATTCTAGTATAACTTCTACTGCTACTGCTACTATTACTACTTCTCCTACTGCTATCATCACTGCTACTACTACTGGTACTACTTCTACTACTGCTACTTTTTCCACTACTACTACTATACTTCTCCTACTACTACTACAACTACTACTACTTTTGCTATTACTACTATTGCTACTACTACAACTACTACTACCACTCTACTACTTTGGGTACTGCCATTACCACTCCTACTATTACTACTACTATGGTTGCAGCTACTGCTACTATAAGTACTGCTATTGCTACTGCTATTACTGCCACTATTTTTAGTCCTGCTACTACTGCTACTCTTGATACTACTAACACTACTAGTACAATAACTTCTACTATGACTACTTCTATCACTGTTACTACTACTGCTAATACTATTTCTATAATAACTACTGCTACTAATACTACTACTGCTACTGCTACTAAAACTAGTACTACTACTATAACTAATATAATAACTACTACTACTATAATAACTATAGCAATAATAACAACAATAACTACTACAATAAAAACAACAACAAATACTACTCCTAGTACTATAATTATTATTACTGCTTCTCGTACTACTACTATTGCTACTACTGCTATTCCTAATACTACTTATCCTACTACTAGAACTACTACTTCGCCTACTACTACTAATACTCCTACTTGTAGCAGAAGTAGTAGTGGTAGTAGTAGTAGTAGTAGCAGTAGCAGCAGCAGTAACAACAACAACAGTAGTAGCAGTAGTAGTAGCAGCAATAGTAGTAGTGTAGCAGCAGCAGTAGTATTAGTAGCAAAAGTAGTATTTATTGTAGAAGAAGAAGAAGAAGAAGAAGAAGAAGAAGTAGTAGTAGTAGTAGTAGTAGTAGTAGTAGTAGTTATTGTTGTTGTTGTAGCAGCAGCAGCAGTAGTATTAGTAGCGAAAGTAGTAGTTATAGTAGAAGTAGTACTAGTAGTAGTACTAGTAGCTATAGTAGTAGTAGTTGCATTAGTGGTAGTAATAGTAGGAGTAGAAGAAGTAGTAGTAGTAATAGTAGTAGCAGGAGTAGTAGAAGTAGTAGTAGTAATAGTATTTGTAATAGTAGTACTCAAAAAAGTAGTTTCTGTAATAACAGTAGCAGTAGTACCAGTAGTTGTATTAGCAGAAGTAGTAGGAGTAGTACTATTAGTTGTGGTAATTATAGTAGTTGTTGTAGTAGCCAAAGTAGTAGTTGTTGTAGCAGTAGCAGTAGTAGTAGCTGCAATACTAGTAGAAATAGCTATAGCAGTAGGAGAGTAGTAAGAGTGATAGTTGTAGCATTAGTAGCAATAACAGTAGTAGTCGTAGTAGTAGGAGGAGGAGGAGGAGGAGGAGGAGGAGGTGGAGGAGGTGGTGTTCTAGTAGTAGTAGTAGCAGCAGCATCAGTAGTAGTAGTAGCAAAAGTTATAGTTGTTGTAGAAATAATAGTAGTTGTTATTGTTGTTATTGTAGAAGAAGTAGTAGTAGTTGCGGTAGAAGTAGTAGTAGTGGTAGCAGTCATTATAGTAGTTGTCGAAGCTGTAGTAGTTGTAATAGTAGTAGTAGTAGTTTAAGTAGTAGTAGTCGGAGTAGTAGCAGTAGTAGTAAGAGCAGCAGTAGCAGCAAGGGAAATAGTAGTAAGAGTATTAGTAGTAGCAGAAGTAGCAATAATAGCAGTAGTGATAGTAGTGATAATAGTAGCAGCAGTAGTAGTAGCAACAGTAGAAGTAGCAGTAGTTGTTTTAGTAGTTGGGGTGGCAGCAGTAGTAGTAGTAGTTGCAAGAGCAGTAGTAGTGGTAATAGAATTAGCAACAACAGCAATAGTAGTCATAGTTGTGGTAGTTGTCGTAGTAGAAAGAGCATAGCAGTAGTAGTAGTTGTTATAGAAGTAATAATTATGGTAGTTGTAGTAATAGCTGTAGTAGTTGTTGTTATAGTACTAATACTAGTATTAGAAGCAGTAATAGTAGTAGTCATTGCACTAGTAGTACTTGTAGTATATTGTAGCAGTAGCAAAAGTAGTAGTAGTAGTAGTAGCAGAAGTAGTAGAAATAGGAGAAGTAGTAGTTGTTGGTGTAGTAGTTGTAATAGTAGTAGAAGTAGTAGTACTAGCACCAATAGTAGTAGTAGGAGTAACAATAGTTGTAATAGGAGAAGTAGAAGTTGAAATAGTAGCTATAATAGTAGCAAAAGTAGTATTAGAAGTAGCAACAACAGTAGTAGTAGTAGCAGTAGTAGTAGCAGTAGCAGTCCCAAAACTAGTTGTTATAGTTGTAAAAGTAGTAGTAGTAGTACAACAAAAAGTAGTAGTAGTAGTAGTAGTAGTAGTAGTATTAGTAGAAGTAGTAGTAGTTGTTGTAGTAGTTGTAGTTGTAGTAGTAGCAGTAGTTGTTGTAGTAGTTGTAGTTGTAGTAGTGGTAGTATTAGTAGTAGTAGTAATAGCGAAAGTAGTAGATAGTAGTTGTAATTGTAGTTGTAGTAGTACTAGTAGTAGTTGTAGTAATAGCGAAAGTGGTAGAAGTAGTAGTAGCAGTAGTAGAAATAGTGCGAGAAACAGCAGTAGTAGTAGTAGGAGGAGTAGTAGTAGTAGTCATAGCTATCGTAGCAGTAGTAGAAGTAGTAGCAACAGTAGTATTAGTAGCTATAGGAGTAGTTGTACTTATAGTAGAAGTAGTAGTAGCAGTAGCTGCAATAGCAGAAGTAGTAGTAGAAGTAGTAGTAGTAGCAGTAGTAGAAGAAGTAGCAGCAGTAGGAGTATTAGTTATAGTTTTAGTAGTCATAGCAACCGTAGTAGCAGTAGAAGTAGTAGCTGAAGTAGTTGTAGTAGCAAAAGTAGTAATAGCAACTATAGTAGCCGTAGTATTCATAGTTGTTGTAGTAGTTGTAGCAGTAGTAGTTGTTGTTATTGTAATAGTAGTAGAAGTAGTAGTACGAGCACTAGTAGTAGTAGTAGGATTAACAATAGCTGTAATAGGAGAAGTAGAAGTTGAAATAGTAGCTATAGTAGTAGCAAAAGTAGTATTAGAAGTAGCAGCAGTAGTAGCAGTAGTGGCAGTAGCAGTCCCAAAAGTAGTTGTTGTAGTTGCATAAGTAGTAGTAGTAGTACAAGAAAAAGGAGTCATAGTAGTAGTAGTAATAGAAGTAGTAGTAGTAGTTGTAGTAGTTGTAGTTGTAGTAGTAGAAGTACTACTACTAGTAGTAATAGTGAATGTAGTAGATAGTAGTTGTAGTTGTAATAGTAGTCCTAGTAGTAGTTGTAGTAGTAGTACTAGTAGTAGTAGTAACAACAAAAGTGGTAGAAGTAGTAGTAGTAGTAGTAGTAGAAATAGTGGGAGAAGCAGTTGTAGTAGTAGTAGTAGGAGTAGTAGTAGTAGTAGTCATAGCAATTTTAGCAGTAGAAGAAGTAGTAGCAATAGTAGTATTAGTAGCTATAGTAGTAGTAGTACTTATAGTAGAAGTAGTAGTAGTAGTAGCTGCAGTAGCAGAAGTACTAGTAGAAGTAGTAGTAGTCTTATTAGCAGTAGTAGAAGATGAAGTAGCAGTAGGAGTATTAGTTATAGTTTTTGTAGTCGTAGCAACCGTAGTAGTAGTAGAAGTAGTCGCAGAAGTAGTTATAGTACCAAAAGTAGTAATAGCAACTATAGTAGCCATAGTATTCATAGTTGTAGTAGTAATTGTAGCAGTAGCAGTAGTAGTAGTCATAGGAGAAGTAGGAGCAGTTGTAGCTGGAGTGGTAGTTGGAAAAGTAGTAATAGTTGGAGCTATAATAGTAGTAGGAGTGGCAGTTGCAGCAGTACTAGTAAAAGCAGTTCTAGTAGCCATAGTAGTAGGAGTGTTAGTAGTAGCAGTAGTGTTTCAAGTAGTAGTAGAGGTTGTAGTTGTTGTAGTACGAGTATCACTAGTAATAGAACCCGTAGCAATAGAAGTAGTAGTAGAAGTAGTATTTTAGTGGTAATTGGTGTAGTAGCAGTAGTGAAAGTTATAGCAGTCAAAGTAGTAGTAGTTGGAGTAGTAGCAATAGCGGAATGAGTAGCAGCAGCAGTAGTAGTAGTAGTAGTGGCATTTGCCATTGTAAAAGTAGTAGTAGCAGTAGTAGGAGTAGACCAAATTGCAACAGTACTAGCAGAAGTAGTTATAGTAACAATAGTAGCAATAGTACAAGTAGTTGTATTAGCAAAAGTAGTAGCAGTAGTACTAGTAGTTGTAGTAGCAGAAGTAGTTATAGTAATAATAGTAGCAATAGTGCTAGTAGTTGTGTTAGCAAAAGTAGTAGCAGTAGTACTAGTAGTATTAGTAGCAGAAGTAGTAGCAGTATTGCTAGTTGTAGTAGTTGGTGTAATAGTAGTAGTAGCTGCAATACTAGTAGAAATAGTAGTAGCAATAGGAGAGTTGTAAGAGTAGTAGTTATAGCACCATCAGCAGCAACAGTAGTAGTAGGAGAGGGAGGAGGAGGTGTAGTAGTAGTAGTAGTAGTTGTTGTTGTTGTTGTAGTTGCAATAGCAGTAGTAGTAGTAGCAAAACTAGTAGTTGTTGTAGAAGAAGTAGTAGTAGTAATAATAATAGAAGAAGTAGTAGTACTAGCAGCAGCAGTAGTACTAGTTACAGTAGTAGTAGTAGTAGTAGTAGTAGTAGTAGTAGTAGTCATTATAGTAGTTGTCATATTTGTAATAGTTGTAATAGTAGTAGTAGTAGTAGCAGTAATAGAGGTAGTTGTAGTCAGAGTAGTTGTTGTAGTAGCAATGGCAGCAAGGGCTATAGTAGTAGTAGCAGTAGTAGTAACAGAAGTAGCAAAAGTAGTAGTAGTAATAGTAGTAATAATTGCAGTTGTAGCAGTAGTAGTAGCAATGGAAGTAGCATTAGTTGTTTTAGTAGTTGGGGCAGTAGTAGTAGTGGTAGTCACAAGAGCAGTAGTAGTGGCTGTAGAAGTAGCGGCAATAGCAATATTAGTCGTAGTTGTGGTGGTTGTCAGAGTAGAATTAGAATTAGTAGTAACAAAATGAGGATTTTTTGTAGTAGTAGTAGTAGTAGTAATTACAGTAGTAGCTGTAGTAGTAGTTATAGTACTAATAGTAGTAGTAGAAGCAGTAATAGTAGTAGCAGTAGTACTAGTAGTGTTGTTGTAGCAGTAGCAACAGTAGTAGTAGTAGCAAAAGTAGTAGTAATAGGAGAAGTAGTAATAGTTGTAGTAGTAGTTGTTGTTGTTGTTGTCGTAGTTGTAGTAGTCGTAATAGTAGTAGTAGTGCTAGTACTAGCAGTAGTAGTAGTAGGAGTAACAGTAGTTGTAATAGGAGAAATAGAAGTTGAAGTAGTAGCTAAAGTAGTAGTAGAAGTAGTATTATAAGTAGTAGCTGCAGCAGTAGTAGTAGTAGCGATAGCATTCCCAGAAGTAGTTGTTGTAGTTGCAAAAGTAGTCATAGTAGTATAGGAAATAGTAGTGGTAGTAGTAGTAGTAGTAGTTGTTGTTGTTGTTGTTGTAGTAGTCGTAGTACTAGTAGCAGTAGTAATAGCAAAAGTAGTAGAAGAAGTAGTAGTAGTAGTAGTAGTAGTAGTAGAAATAATGGCAGAAGTAGTAGTAATAGGAGAAGTAGTAGTAGTTGTTGTTGTTGTCGTCATAGCAATCATAGCCGTAGTAAAAGTAGTAGTAACAGCTGTATTAGTAGCAGTAGTATTAATAGTAGTTATAGTAAAAGTAGTAGTTGTAGCTATAGTAGAAGAAGTAGTAGTAGAAGTAGTAGTAGTAGTAGTTGTTGTAGTAGTAGTAGCAGTAGTAGCAGAAGTAGTAGTAGCAGTAGTAGACGAAGCAGTAGTAGTAGGAGTACTAGTTATAGTTGTAGTGGTCATAGAAAGCGTAGTAGCAGCAGAAGTATTTGCAGTAGTAGTTGTAGTAGCAAAAGTAGTAATAGCAACTGTAGTAGCCATAGTATTCGTTGTTGCAGTAGTAGTTGTAGTGGTGGTAGTAGTAGTAGTAGTAGGAGGAGGAGGAGAAGTAGGAGCAGTTGTAGCAGGAGTAGGAGTAGGAGAAGTAGTCATAGTTGGGGCTATAGTAGTAGTAGGAGTGGCAGTAGCAGCAGCAGTAGTAAATGCAGTTCTAGTAGCCATAGTAGTAGGAGTATTAGTAGTAGCAATAGTGGTTCTAGTAGTAGTAGTGGTTGTAGCAGTCGTAGTAGGAGTATCAATAGTAATAGAACCAGTAGTAGCAAGAGTAGTAGTAGGAGTAGTAGTAGTAGTAGAAGTAGTATTTCAAGTAGCAGTAGGGGTAAAAGTAGTAGCAACGTAATAGCAGTCGTAGTAGTAGCAATTGTTGCAGTAGTTATAGAAGAAGTAGTAGCAGTTGTCACAGTAGCAATAGTAGTAGCAGTCATAGCCAAAGCAGAAGGAGCAGCAACAGTTGTAGTAGGAGTAGCAGTAGCATTTGCCATTGTAAAAGTAGTAGTAGTAGCCAGAGGCATAGAAGAAATAGTAGTAATAGTAATAATAGTAGGAGAAGTTACAGTAGTAGTAGTAGTAGTAGCAATTGTTATAGTAGTAGTTGTAGTAGTAGGAGGTGGAGTAGCAATAGTAGTATTAGTAGTTGTAGCAGCAGTAGTAGTAACCATAGTAGTAGTAGTAATAGTAGTAGTTGTAGTAGTAGCATTTGTTGTAGTAGTAGTAGTTTTAGTAGTTACAGTAGTAACAGCAATAGTAGTAGTAGCAGTAGTCGTAGAAGTTCGTGAAGTAGCAGTTATAGTAGCAGCAGCAGTAGCAGTAGTAGAAGTAGTTATTGTTGTTGTAGTTGTAGCACTAGTAAAAGTAGTAGTAGCTGAAATAGTCATATTACTAGTAGTAGTAGCAGAAATAGCAGCAGTAGTGGTAAGGGCTATAGTAGTAGTAATAGTAGTAGTAGTAGTAGCAATAGTATTCATTGTAGTTGCATCAATATTAATAGTAGTAGCAGCAGTAGAAATAGTAGTAGTAGTTTTAGTAGTTGGGGTGGTAGCAGTTGTTGTCATAGCTGGAGTAGTAGTAGTAATAGTAGCAGTAGTAGTAGCTGTCGTAGCAGCAGTAGTAGTAGTGGTTGGAGAAGTAGTAGAAGTAGTAGTAGCAGTAGGAGCAGCAGCAACAGCAGTAGTAGTTATAGTAATAGTAATAGTAGCAGAAGTGGCAGTGGCAATATTAGTACCAGTAGTTGTAGTAGTAGAAGTAGTAGTGGTAGTAGTACCAGCAGTAGCATTAGCAGCAACAACAGTAGTAGTACTAGTAGTAGCAGTAGTACGAGCAGCAACTACAACAATACTAGTAGTAGTACTTAGAGCAATAGTAGTAGTAGTAATTGTGGTAGTAGTAGTAGTAGTAATTGTAGTAGTAGTAGTAGTAGTAGCAGTAGTAGTAGCAGTAGTCCTAGTAGTAGTTGTGGCATTAGTAATAGTACTAGAACTAGTAGTAGTAGAAATAGGAGTAGTAGTTGTAGTAGTAGTAGTTGGAGTATTAGTAGTGGCAGTAGTAGTTGTAGTACTACGAGTTGTTTTAGAAGTAATAGTAGTAGAAGTAGTAGCAGTAGTAGCATTAGTAGCAGTAGTAATAGTAGTAGTAGCTGTAGTAGCAGTAGCAGTAGCAGTAGTAGCAGATGCATCAGTGGTAGTCGTAACAATAACAACATTAGTAGCAGTAGTAGTAGGAGTATTATATGCATTAGTGAATGTAGTTATAGTAGAAATAGAAGTAGTTGTTGTAGTAGCATTAGTTGGTGTTGTAGCAGTAATAATAGTAGTAGCAGCAGTAGTAGTAGTTGAAGTAGTAGTAGTAGTAGTATTGTTGTTGTTGTAGTAGTTCTAGAAATTATAATGGTAGGAGTAGTAGTAGTCGTAGTAGTAGTAGTAGTAGTAGTAGTAGTAGTCATAGTAGTTGTAGTAGAAGTAGTAGTAAAAGTTGTAGCAACAGTAGTAGTAGTTGTAGCAGCGACAGTAGCAGTAGTAGTCATGGTTGTAGTAGTTGTAGTAAAAGTAATAGCAATAGAAGTAGCAGTAGTAATTGCAGTAGCATAAGTAGTAGTAGCAGCAGCAGTAGTAGCAGTACCATCTCTAGTGGTCATAGCAATAATAGCATGAGTAGCGACGGTAGTAGTAGGAGTACTATATGTAGTAGCAGAAGTAGTAGTAGTGGTAGAAGTAGTGGTAGTTGTAGTAGTAGATGTAGTAGTTGTAGTAGTAGTTCTTGTTGTTGTAGTAGTAGTAATAGTATAGTAGTAACAGCAATAGTCATAGTAGTAGTAGTAGTGGGAGTCGTAGCAGTAGTAATTGTAGTTGCAGTAGCAGTAGTGGTGGTAGTAGTTGTTGTTGTAGTAGTAGTAGTAATTGTAACAGTATTAGTAGTAGTAGCAGTAGCAGTAGCAGTAGTAGTAGTAGTAGTAGAAGTAGTTGGAGTAGTAGCGGAAGTAGCACTTGGAGTAGCGGAAGTAGCGGTAGCATTAACAGTTATTGTAGCAATAGTAGCGATAGTTGTAGCAGTTATACCAGTAGTAGTTGTAGTAGAAGAGGTAGTAGTAGTAGTAGCAGTAAAAGTACTATAGTGGCAGAAGTAGTAGTAGTAGCAGCAAATGTAGTAGTAGTTGTAGTAGTAGCAGTAGTAGTAGTAGTAGAAGTCGCAGCAGTGGTAGTTGTAGTAGTTGCAGCAATAGCCACAGTAACAATAGTAGTAGCAGTAGTAGTAGTAGCAGTAGTTGTAGTAGTACTAATAGAAGTAGTTGTAGTAATAGTAGTAGTAGTAGTGATAGTGGTAGTAGTGATAGTACTGGCAGCAGGAGCAGTAGTTGCTAAGGAAGTAGAAGTAGTTATAGTTGTAGTAATAGTACTAGTAGTAGCAGTGGTAGGGGTAGCAGAAATAGTTGTAATAGTAGCAGCAGTAGTAATAACAGAAGTTGCAGTAGTAGTCGTTGTAATAATAATAGTAGTAGTAGTAGCTGCAGTATTTGGATTAGGAGTAGTTCTAGTAGTAGCAACAGCAGCGACGACAGTAATATCACTAGTTGTAGCAGTAGTAGCAGTAGTAGTAGAACTAGTAGTCATAGTTGTAGTAGCAGTATTAGTAGCAACAACAATAGTAGTAGCAATATTAGCTATTAAGGCAATTGTAGCAGTAGCAGTAGTAGTAGTATTAGTAGTAGTAGTAGTGGCATTAGTAGTAGTAGTAGTAGTATTAGCAGTACTAGCAGTAGCAGTAGCTGTAGTAGTAGTAGTAGCAGAAGCAGAAGTAGAAATGGTAGTTGTAGTAGGAGTAACAGTAGTAGAAATAGCAGTAGTATTAGTAATTTTAGTAGTAGCAATAGCAATGGCAGTAGTAGTAGCAGTAGTAATTGTAGCAATAGCAGTAGTAGTTGTTGTTGTAACTGTAGTAGTAGTACTAGTAGCATCAGCAGTTGTAATAGTTGCTGTATTAGGAGTAGTAGCACCAGTAGTAGTAGCAGTAGTAGCAACAATTTTAGTAGTTGTAGAAGTAGTAGTAGTCGATGTAGTAGTTATAGTAGCAGTGGTAGCAGAATTAGCAATCGTAGTAGTTGCGGTAGTTGCTATTGAATTAGCATTGTTAGTACCAGTGGCAACAGTTGCTATATTAGTAGTTGTAGAAGTAGTATAAGTAGTAGTAGTGAAATTAGTTGAAGTTGTAGTTGTACTAGTAGTAGTAGTCGCAGTAGTAGAAGTAGCAGTTGTAGTAGTAGTTGTAGTAGTAGTAGTGGCAAAAGTAGTAGCTATCTAGTAGCCGTACTAACAGTAGCAGTTGTAGTATTTGTAGGAGAAGTGGAGCAATAGCAATGGCAACTATAGTAGAAGTAGCAGTAGTTGTTGCAGTATTAGTAGTATTATTTGTTATTGTTGTAGGAGAAGTAGTTGTAGTAGCAGTAGTAGCAAAAGTAGTAGTTGTAATAGCAGTAGTAGCAAAAGTAGTAGTTGTAGTAGCAGTAGTAATACTATTAGAAGAAGCAGATGCAGTAGTAGCAGTAGTTGTAGTAATAGTAGTGGTCATAATAGTATTAGTAGTAGTACTAGCATCAACATTTGTACAAGCAGTAGAAGTAGTAGTAGCTACAGCAATTATAGCAGCAGCAGTAGCAGTAGTAGTAGTGTCATAGCAGTTGTAGTAGAAATGGCAGCAGTAGAAGTCATAGTAGTAGTAGCAGTAGCATTAGTCGTTGTTGCAGTAATAGTAGTAGTAGTAGTAACTGTAGTAGCTGTAGTAGTAGTCGTATTAGTAGTAGTAGCAGCTCCTGTAGTTGTAGTAGGAGTAGTAGTAGTAGTCGTAGTATTAGTAGTAGTAGTACCTGTTGTTGTAGTAGGGAAAGTAATAGCTATAGCAGTAGTAGAAGTATAGTAGCAATAGTTGCTGCAGAAGTGGTAGTAGTAGTACTAATAGTATTAAGAGTAGTAATATTAGTAGTAGTAGTATTAGTTGTAATAGTAGTTTTAGGAATAATAATAGTAGTTGTTGTTGTTGTTGTTGTACTAGTAGTAGCAATAGCTGTAGTAGTGGTAGCAAAAGTAGTAGTTATAGCAGAAGTAATAGTAGTAGAAGTAGTAGAAGAAGAAGAAGTAGTAGTACAAGCAGGAGTAGTAGTAGTAGTTGCAGCAGCAGCAGTAGTAGTAGTCATTGTAATAGTTGTCGTAGTTGTAATCATAATAGTGTAGTAGTAGTAGTCGGAGTAGTAGTTGTAGTAGCAATAGCAGCGGTATCCGCAAGGGCAATAGTAATAGTAGTAGTAGTATTAGTAGTAGCAGAAGTAGCAATAGTAGCAATAGTAATAGTAGCGATAACAGCAGTAGCAACAGTAGTAGCAGTAGTAGAAGTAGCTGTAGTTGTTTTAGTAGTTGGCATAGTGGTTGTAGTAGTAGTAGCAGCAACAGTAATAGTAGTCGTAGTTGTGGTAGTTGTCATAGTAGAAGTAGTAGTAGTGGTGGTGGTGGTGGTAGTAGTAGTAGTTGTTGTTGTAGTAGCAATAATTGCAGTAGTTGTAGTAATAGTAGTAGTAGTAGTAGTTATAGTACTAATACTTGTAGTAGAAGCAGTAATAGTAGTATTACAAGTACTAGTAGTACTAGTAGTACTACTATTATAGTTGTAGTAGTAGCAATAGTAGTAGTTGTAGCAGTAGCAGAAGTAGTAGTACTTGCAGTCGTAGTTGTAGTAGTCATAATAGTAGTAGGAGTAGTAGTACAAGTAGTAGTAGTAGTAATAGGAGTAACAATAGTTGTAATAGGAGAAGTAGAAGTTGAAGCAGTAGTTATGGTAGTAGCAGAAGTAGTATTACAAGTAACAGCGGTAGTGGTAGTTGTAGTAGCAGTAGCAGGCTTGAAAGTAGTTATTGTAGTTGCGAAAGTAGGAGTTGTACAAGGAATAGTAGTAGTGGTAGTCGTAGTAGTTGTAGTTGTAGTGGTAGTAGTACTAGTAGTAGTAGTAATAGCGAAAGAAGAAGTAGTAGTAGTAGTGGTGGTGGTTGTTGTAGTAGTAGTAGTAGTAGTAGTAGTAGAAATAGTGGCAAAAGTAGCAGCAGTAGTAGGAGTAGTAGTAGCAGCAATCATAGCAGTAGTAGTAGTAGTAGCAACAGCAGTATTAGTAGCATTAGTAGTAATAGTAGTTATAATAGAAGAAGTAGTAGTAGTAGCTGCTGTAGCAAAAGTAGTAGTAGAAGTAGTAGCAGAAGTAGTAGTAACTATTGTAGAAGAAGTAGTTGCAGGAGTAGTAGTTATAGTTGTAGTGGTCGTAGCAACAGTACTAGCAGTAGAAGTAGTGGGAAAAGTAGTAATAGCAACTGTAGTAGCTGCAGTATTCGTTGTTGCAGTAGTAGTTGTAGTGGTAGTAGTGGTAGTAGTTGTAGTAGGAGTAGGAGCAATTGTAGCAGTAGTGGTTGTTGGAGAAGTAGTAATAGTTGGAGCTATAGTAGTAATAGCATTGGTTGTAGCAGCAGTAGTAGTAAAAGCTATTCTAGTAGCCATAGTCATATGAGTATCAGTAGTAGCAGTAATGGTTGCAGTAGCAGTAGTGGTTGTAGTAGTCATAGTAGGAGCATCACTAGTAATACAACTAGTAGTAGCCGAAGTAGTAGTAGGAGTAGTAGTAGTAGGAGTAGTATTTCTTGTAGCAGTAGGTGTAGTAGTAGTAGTAGAAGTAGCAGTAGTCTTAGTAGTAGCAGTTATGATAGTAGCATAGTACTAGGAGTAGTAGCAATTGCAGAAGAAGCAGCAGCAGCAGTAGCAGTAGTAGTAGTTGCATTTGCCATTGTAAAAGTAGTAGTAGTAGCTGTAGGAGTAGAACAACTAGTAGTTGTAGTAATAGTAGTAGGAGAAATTGTAGTAGTAGTAGTAATAGCTATGGTTGTAGTAGTAGCTGTAGTAGTAGGCGGAGGAGCAACATTAGTAGTATTGGTAGTTGTAGTGGTAGAAGTAGTAGCCATAGCAGTAGTAGCAATAGTAGTAGTTGTAGTAGTAGTAGTTATAGTAGTAGTAGTTTTAGTAGTTATGGTAGTAATAATGGTTTTAGTAGTAGCTGTAGTTGTAGAAATTTGTGAGCTAGGAGTAGTAGCAGCAACAGCAGTTGCAATAGTAGCAATAGTAATAGTTGTTGTAGTTGTAGCATTAGTAAAAGTAGTATTAGCTGAAATAGTAGTAGGAGCAATAGGCATTGTAGTAGTAGTAGTAGCAGTAGCAGCAGTAGGAGTAAGGGCAGTAGTAGTAGTAATAGTAGTAGTAGCGGTAATAGCAATAGTAGTCATAGTAGTAGTATCGATATTAGTTGTAGTAGCAGCAGTAGAAATAGTAGTCATAGTAGTAATATCGATATTAGCTGTAGTAGCAGTAGCAGCAGAAATAGAAATAGTAGTAGTAGTTTTAGTAGTTGGGGAGGTACTAGTAGTTGTCATAGCTATAGTAGTAGTAGCTATAGTAGCAGTGGTAGTTGTTGTTGTCGTAGTAGCTACAGTAGTAGTCATTGGAGAAGTAGTGGAAGTAGTCGTCCTATGAAACATTTCACCCCACAACTGCAGGACACCTTCAAAAGGCACGTAGAAGCCCTACTGACCATGGGAGTCATCCGGCCAAGTAGAAGTCGGCACAGAACAACGGCCTTCATCGTAAGGTCAGGAACAATCGTCGACCCGACTACAAGCAAAGAGGAGAAGGGAAAAGAGAGAATGGTCTTCAACTACAAGCGTCTTAATGACCTTACAAACAAAGACCAATACAGCCTCCCAGGGATCAATACTATCCTAAGGAGGGTAAGCCACAGCAAGGTCTACTCCAAGTTTGACCTAAAAAGTGGTTTCCATCAGGTGGCCATGCACCCAGATTCTATTGAATGGATCGCATTCTGGGTCCCCTCTGGCCTATACGAATGGTTGGCCATGCCGTTCGGCCTGAAGAACGCCCCAGCTGTATTCCAACAAAAAATGGACCATTGCTTCAAAGGTACAGAAAGCTTTATTGCCATCTACATTGACGACATTCTTATTTTCTCACAGACAGAAGCAGAGCATGCAAAGCACCTGAACATCATGCTTGGAGCATGGGCTCGTCCTGAGCCCTACAAAAATGAAGGTAGCGGTAACAGAAGTGGAGTTCCTAGGTGCCATCATCGGGAACCAAAGGATCCGGCTGCAGCCTCACGTGATCAAGAAAATCACGGAGGTACAAAATAAATCACTCATGACCAAGAAGGGGCTTCGTTCCTGGTTAGGCATCCTCAATTATGCCAGGAATTACATTCCCAACTTGGGAAGGCTCCTCAGCCCACTGTATGCAAAAACCAGCCCAACTGGAGAAAAGAAAATGAACCAACAGGATTGGGCTCTAATGGGCCAGATTAAAAAATTAGTCCAGCAACTACCGGACTTGGAAGTACCCCCTACAAAAAGCTACATCCTTCTATAAACAGATGGCTGCATGGAAGGATGGGGGGGCATCTACAAATGGAAGCCGCAGAAATATGATCCAAAATTCGCAGAACATGTGTGTGCTTACGCAAGCAGGAAGTTTAACCCCATCAAATCCACTATTGATGCGGAGATCTATGCGGTGATGAACTCACTGGAAGCACTAAAGATCTACTACTTGGATAGAAAGGAACTAACGATTCGGACCGACTGCCAAGCTATAATTAGCTTCTTCAACAAGTCTCCGAATCACAAACCTTCCAGCATATGCTGGATCACCTTCACGGACTATATTACTGGGATAGGGATCCCGGTACACTTCGAACACATCAAGGGCAAGGATAATCAGCTCGCTGACTCCTTGTCACGATTACTTTCTTCTCTAATCTATGCAGGATGGCTAGTAGAAGAAGACCTTGGAACTTTGGAGCTCGTGGCCACAGCAATTCAAGAAGTCCAAGCAGCCCCAGCACACAAGGAGTGGCAGCACCTAGCCGAGATGCTACTACAACTGCAGGGTTCCCTGCAAATGAGCAGGATATCCGTGCAGCAGCAGCAACAGCAATCACAGCACTTCGGCAACTGTGTAATCTCCACACCAGCAAGCTATGGGAGTGCGAACGACTCAGCTACCAGGATCACTTTTGGGCCACCTGGTACCCTACAATGGCCCATATAGACCAGCAGCTCCAGAATACCCTCCGACTAGTCCAAGACGCCGTTTCCCGAACCAGCCTCTTTTCACTCTCTCAGACGCACACGGAGCGTGGTGGGAAGCGTAACTGGCCAAAGAAGACGGCATCCCACTGTACAAAGCCACTGTCCCGTAGCAGGCGGAGCGTGGTGGGTAGTATAGAAGCTAATACAGGAAAGTAGAATCCTGTTGTACAGTACAGTAGCAGCTAGAGCTACGAAATAAGAAGTCAAAGCCTAGCAAGAGGACGAGCCGAGCCAAAGGACGAGCTACCAGCCTATGACAGCGACGTCTTTTGGAGTCTTCTGTAAAGGCTATGCCTTAGGATATAAAGGCTACGCCTTAGGATAAGATCTCTTTGGAGTCTTCTTTAAAGGCTACGCCTTAGGATATAAAGGCTACGCCTAGGACAAGACTTCCCTTGGAGTTTATGTAAAGGCTATAAGCCTACTCTAGTATAGGCTACTATTATGCTGATGTAAGCACTTAGCTCATACCACCAGCTGATGTGAGCGCTTACATCACCGTGCCCTCTATATAAAGGGCACGCCTCCATTGTAAATGATCATCCAAGTATCCAAGTATTGTAAGCATCGTGTGAATTTAGCAAAGTGGGATGTATATCCCGACGAGGATGAAGATCCTCCTGAAGGCAGATGGGTCGTGCTTTCCCAACAACCAGATGAAGTCTGGGACACGCTAGGGGAGCCTAGTGGGAAGTACGACTACTATGTCAAATACACTCCCCCGGAGTCATTCTACTATGGCCCCCCCGAACCAACTGGATGGGGAGACGAAGATGATGAGAAAGAACCTGATGAGGAGGAACCAGCCAGCATACCTTCTGAGAGGCATAAGGAAGAAGGTAACACTTGTCCCCCTCATAGTACTAATGTTATTGCAGCAGGCATTGAAGAGGAAGTACCGGAGATGGAGTACCCTACCCTGCGAAAACTAGCTGAAAGGCTATCTGAGAGGTTGTACACAAGTACACTAACCTCGGCAACATCTCCGAGCGGGCCGTACATGCCCCCCACAGATGCTTCAATGGAAACAGGACCCCCAGGTTACCCACTAGTGGCCAACACGACTCCAGCAATATCCAGAATAACAACGGAGTCTGGGCAGCGAAACCAAGGAAGTTTCCAAAGAGGCTTCAACAATGAAAGGTGGACCCTACCGTCCGCACAGCAGAATGAAGGAGCCCTCTTGATAATACCCGAACAGCTCGGGCTATTTGAGGAAACATTTGCAAGATGGGAAACCATCACGAGGAACCATGTTGCCGCGCAAGGATTCACTGATGCGCGAGACAAGATTGAATACATGGAAAACCTCCTAGGGGAAATAGCCAGGCTTGCATGGGTGCAATGGCGTATGCTATATGGCGCAGAATACCAAGCCATTATTGCAGCCGGAGGAGGAAGGGATGGCACTCAAAACATCCTTTCCCAGATGAGAAGGGTCTTCTCATTGGAGGATCCAGCCCAAGGTTCAACCTTGGCTCAAGACACGGCATACCGGGACTTGGAAAGACTTTCATGTACAAACATGAAAGATATCCTTTTATACATGAATGACTACCTCAGGTTAGCTACCAAAACTGGAAGGTTGTTTATAGGCACGGAGCTATCTGAGAAGTTCTGGTTAAAAATACCGGGAGACATTGGTCGAAGAATGAAGGCGGCCTTCGATCAGAGGTATCCTGGAGTAAACATCGGGGTGATACCCAGGATACTATTCGCCTACAAATACCTGGAGGAGGAATGCAAAGACGCCGCATTCAAAAGATCCCTCAAGGATCTTTCCTTCTGCAGCAAGATCCCGATCCCAGGCTACTACACCACAAAAAAGAAGTACGGGGTCAGAAAGGCGAAGACATACAAAGGAAAGCCGCACGACACCCACGTGCGCATTGAGAGAAGGAAGCACCTTGTGCGCAACAGACGCTGCAAGTGCTACCTCTGTGGAGACATGGGGCATTTCGCCAGAGAATGCCCTAATGACAGAAAGAACGTAAAACGGGTTGCCATCTTCGAGCAACTAGATGTTCCAGATAATTATGACTTAATATCTGTGCAGGAAGGAGAGGACCAGAGTGATGCAATATACAGCATCTCAGAAGGGGAGGATCCTCAGAACCTCCACAACTCCCTCCGCCCACTCATACAAAATGAAGTCATATATGTTCTACAGGAACTCGAAGAAGAATACCAACCGCAAAAGGAAGGGTGCACTAGGCATAACAACGGGCCAAGTTCCATTACCCCAACAACAAGTACTTCTCCCCTGGCACAAGAGGAGTACCCAGCAAAGCCCGTAGGAAAGGCGGTTCTAACCTCCGGAAGGGGCCCAGAGGAGAAACTACACTACCTCGCATTCAGGCTAGATGGAGAAACCTACCATCTTCATGACGAGGTACTACTAGCGCCCGAATCGATATATGAACATCCCTATGTAATTATTATCAAGGGGATTTTCCAAGACAAAGGAGGACAGGTGTCCCTCATAGGACAGTGGCTATACCGCCCAAAAGAAGCACTCACTGAAGATGGGAGTCCAAGAGAATCCAGGGATACAAGGAAACTTTTCTATAGTTTCCATACTGAGGTAATCCTGCAGAAAGCGTCATGCACAACTGTGTGGTTCACTACATCCCGCAGGGTGAGCAAGTACCAAGGCGTACAGAATACCCGGGATTCATCATACAAGAGCTCTACGACCACACCAACAGAATTCTCAAGGACATAGCATGTGCAGACTATGACAAGGAGCAGCAATCTGAAATCAAGCTGCTTATCAAGAAAATAAGGGAGCACCTGACAGGCTCCATGCAAGTCAGATGGCCAAAGGCATGCAACACAGAACCCACAGCCGGACGACGGTGGGCACCGACACCAACGCAACTACGGATACTCAACAGCCTTTTCCGTAAAGGCGACATGCCCCCTAGAAAGAAGCAAACACAGGACCTGACTTGGGCGCTAAGACTACATGGACCAATCTCTGAAGCCCACATCCACAAATGGTTCATGAACAAGAGAGTGCGAGTCAAGCAGACGCAGGCAATACCTACCATTATCCCATAGCAGGCGGAGCGTGGTGGGAAGTATAGTAGCTAATACAGGAAAGTAGAATCCTGTTGTACAGTACAGTAGCAGCTAGAGCTACGAAATAAGAAGTCAAAGCCTAGCAAGAGGACGAGCCTAGCCAAAGGACGAGCTACCAGCCTATGACAGCGACGTCTTTTGGAGTCTTCTGTAACGGCTATGCCTTAGCTATATAAAGCTACGCTTAGAAAGATCTCTTTTGGAGTCTTCTGAATAGGCTACGCCTTAGGATAAGAGGGCTATGCCTAGGACAAGACTTCCCTGGGAGTCTTATGTAAAGGCTATAGGCCTACTCTAGTATAGGCTACTATTATGCTGATGTAAGCGCTTAGCTCATACCACCAGCTGATGTGAGCGCTTACATCACCGTGCCCTCTATATAAAGGGCACGCCTCCATTGTAAATGATCATCCAAGTATCCAAGTATTGTAAGCATCGTGTGAATTTAGCAAAGTGGGATGTATATCCCGACGAGGATGAAGATCCTCCTGAAGGCAGATGGGTCGTGCTTTCCCAACAACCAGATGAAGTCTGGGACACGCTAGGGGAGCCTAGTGGGAAGTACGACTACTATGTCAAATACACTCCCCCGGAGTCATTCTACTATGGCCCCCCCGAACCAACTGGATGGGGAGACGAAGATGAT
>RXID01022002.1:0-42780 GCA_005019695.1 Trichopus zeylanicus subsp. travancoricus | reverse complement strand
ACTACTGCTGCTACTACTGTCACTACTGCTGCAATTACTACTATTGCCACTATAACTGCTACTACTCCTTTTACTACTGCTACTATTACTACTACCACTACTACAGCAACTACTACTTCTATTACTAGTACAACTACAACTGCTACTAATATTACTACTACTACCAGTACTAGTACTACTCCTACCATTATTACTACCAATACTACTACTATTTCTACTGTTACTACTACTAGTACTACTCCTCCTATTACTACTACTACTCTTACTACTACTACTACTACTACTACTTCGACTACTACTACTACAATTACTACTACCATGCATATTATTATTACTACTACCATTTCTATTGTTGCTACTATTGTTGATACTACCATGCATATTATTATTACTACTACCATTATCTACTACTATTATTGATACTACTGTCACAACAACTACTACTCCTACTACTATTTCTATTGTTGCTACTGTTGTTGCGATTATTGTGGCTACTGCAACTACTACTAGTGCTGCTACTACTACTACGACTACTGCTGCTGCTGCCACTACGGCGATTGCTCCTATTGCTACTGCTACTACTTCTACTACTACTAGTACTACTATTACTACTTCTACTGCTACTGCTACTACTCCTACTTCAACAACAACAACTACTACCATTAATACTACTACTACGATGGCTACTGCTACCGCAACTACTACTACTACTGCTACTACTCCTACTTCACCAACAACAACTACGACTACTATTTATACTATTACTACGATGGTTACTGCTACTGCAACTACTACTACTACTGCCGCTATTGCTACCACAATTACAACAACTGATACAACTACCACACCAACAACTACCACTACTCCTACTCCTACAGCTACTCCTGCTACTTCTATTACTACAACTCCTACCACTACTGGTACTACTTCTACTCATTCTACTATTACTACTACTACTATTCCTACTCATACTCTTACTACGACAACTACTACTACTCCTACTACTCCTACTATTACTACCATTACTACACCTATTCCCACTCCAACTACTACTACTACTCCTACTCCCACTCCTATGGCTTCTACAACTCCTACAATTACTACTACCCCTACTCCAACTCCTACTATTACTACTATACTTACGCCTCTACTGCCCCTAAACTCAACTCCCTTTCCATTGCTACTACTACCACTGCTTACTCTGCTATTACTTCTACAAACTAACTACTCCTATTACTCAACTACCCACTCCTACTACTACAAACTTCACTATTCGTACAACTTCTACTACTACTACTCCTACACTAGCTACTACTACTACTACTACTCCTGCTCCAACTCCCATTACTACTACTACTCATACTACTACTATTACTACTCCTACAACTACTACTAGTACTACCAGTACTTCAACTACTACAACTCCTGCTACAACTCCCACTCCAAACCCTACTACTACTAGTACTACTACTCCAGCTACTAGTACTACTTCCACTGTTACTACTACTACTACTACTACTCCCACAGCTACTGCTGCTCCTACTACTATTACTAATCCAAATACTCCTACTACAACTGCTACTACTTCTATTGTAACTATTACTCCAAATCCTGCTACTATTACTACTAGTAATACTACTACTACTATTAGTACAACTAGTACAACAACAACTACTCCTACTACTACTCCGACAACAACAACAAAAACAACTTCTATTACTACTACTACAACAACTACTAGGACTCCTACTACTACTACTATTACTCCTACAATTGTTGTTGCTGCTGTTCCTACCATAACTACTACTACTAATACTACTACTACTACTACTACAACTACTATTGCTACTACTACTACAACTACAACAACAACTACTACTACTACCCGTACTTATACTACTAACCCAAATAATATTGCTACTACTACTGCTGCTACTACTGCTACTCCTGCTGCTGCTACTACTCCCACTACTACTACTGCTACGACTAATACTACTACCACTATTCCTACTACAATAGCTACTGCTACTGCTACTACTATGACTTCTACTACTATTACTACTACTAATGTTGTTGCTACTACTGCTCCCACCACAACAACTACAACAACTACTACTACGACTACTACTACTACTCCCACTACTGCAACTCGTACTTATACTACTACCCCGAACAATCCTACCACTACTGCTACTACTACTGCTACTACTACTACTACTACCACCACCACTATTACTATTGCTATAGCTACTACTACTACTACTACTCTTAGTCCAACTCCTACTACTACTTCTATTCCGACTCCTCCGACTACTACTACTACTACTGTTGCTACTGCTACTGCTACAACAAGAACAACAACAACTACTACTACCAAAACTAATATTACAACTACTGCTGCTACTATAACAACAACAACTACAATAACAACAACTACTACTACTCGTACTAGTACTACTGTTGCTATAACAACAACAACTACAACTACTTCAACTACTACTACTGCTACTGTTACTATTACTGCTATTAGTACTGCTAGTACGACTATAACTACTACTACTACTACTGTTGCTGCTGTTGCAGCTACTACTAGTACTATTGCTGCTACTATTACAACTACGACAACAATAACTACTACTGCTATTACTTCTCCTACTCCAACTCCTACTACTTCTACCACACCTACTACTACTACTACCCCTACTCCAACAACTACAACTACTACTACCCTTACAACAACAACAACAACAATAATTACTACTACTACTACTACTACTACTACTACTACTACTACTTCCATGACAAGTACAATTGCTACTACTACTACCCTTACTTCAACTGGTACTTCTACTACTTTTACTAGCAGAACAACAACAACAATTACTACCCTTACTCCTACTCCTACTCCTACAGCAACTCCTTCTACTACTACTACTACTCCTGCTCGTACACCTTTAGCTACTACTACAACTGCAGCAACTACCACTATTGCTCTGACTCTTATTGCTAATATTGCTCCAAGAACAACAACCACTACTACTGCCGCTACAACCACTACTACTACTACTTTTACTACCTGTATAATTGCTACTATTACTACTCCTACTACTACTAGTACCAACACTACTTCTACTGCTACTGCTACTACTACTACTACTACTACTACTACTACTACTACTACTACTACTAGTAATACTAACACTCCAACTACATCTACTACTACTATTACTATTACCACTACTACTACTCCTATTACTACTAATACTCCAAAATCTCCTACGACTTCGATGACTACTACTCCAACTCCTACTACTACTACTATGCTCCTCCTCCTCCTCCTACTACTACTACGTATATTGCTGCTACGACTACTACTACAAATATTACGACTACTCCTACTACTACTACTACTACTCATACTAATACTGCTACTCAAAACACTTCTAGTACTAGTACTACTCTAGCAACAACTGCTAATCCAACTATTGCTACGACTATAACTGCTACTACATCTACTCCTACTACTACTCCTACACCAACAAGTGCTACTACTACTACTCCTATTGGTAGTACCACAACTACTACAGCTACTTGTACACCTTCTGCTACTACTACTACTGCAGCAACTACCACTACTACTTTGACTCTTATTGCTAATATTGCTACAACAACAACAACTACTACTGCTGCAGCTACTACCACTACTACTACAACTTTTACTACCTGTACAATTGCTACTATTACTACTCCTACTACTATTGGTACAAACACTACTTCTACTGCTACTACTACTACTACTAGCAATACTAACACTCCAACTACATCTACTACTACTACTACTATTACCACCACTACTACTCCTATTACTACTAGTACTCCAAAATGCTACTACTGCTACCACTCCAACTAATGCTACGACTGCTATTGCAACTAATGGTACTCCTATTACTACTACTACTACTGCCACTACTGATACTACTACTACCACTCTAACTAATGCTACGACTGCTACTGCAACTAATGGTACTCCTATTACTACTATTACTACTGCCACTACTGATACTACTACTACTAATGCTACTTTGCTACTACTACTATAGCTTATACTACTCCTACTACTACTACAACAATTGCTACTTTTGCTTCAAT
Organism: Trichopus zeylanicus subsp. travancoricus; assembly: GCA_005019695.1. Lineage (NCBI taxonomy): Eukaryota > Viridiplantae > Streptophyta > Magnoliopsida > Dioscoreales > Dioscoreaceae > Trichopus > Trichopus zeylanicus. Next base: position 38,631 of record RXID01022002.1, on the reverse strand, counting down.
AGCTGCTGCTGCTACAACAAGTACTATTACTACTACTGCTGCTGCTACTGTTACTAATACTACAACTACTACTATTTCTAATATTGCTACTACAACAAGTACCACTACTACTACTCCTCCAACTATTGCTAATATAACTACAACTACTGCTGCCGCTACTACTCCTATTACTACTTTTACTACTACCGCTATTGCTACTATTACTGGTACCACAACTACTATAACTACTTCTACTACTACTACTACTGCTACTATTACTGTTACAACCACCACTACTATAACTACTTTTACTACTACTACTACTACTACTATTGCTGCTACAACTGCCACTTCTACTAGTAATATTGCTACTAATGCTTTTACAACTACTGCTACTAGTACTAATGCTTTAACTACTACTACTACTACTCCTACTACTACTATTCCCATTACTACAACTGCTACTACTGTTACTACTACTACCATTCCTACTACTACTACTACTCCTACAACTACTACTTTTGCTACTACAACAATTGCTACAACTACTATGACTATTCCTACTAATAGGACTACCACAACTTCAACTACTACTACTAATACTACTACTTCTACTATTGCTACTACCGTTACTGCAACTACTACTTCTACTAGTACTTCTAATACGACTACTAATACTACTACTACTCCTACAACTACTACTATTACTACAAATAATGCTACTACTGCAACTAGTACCACTAATACGACTACTCCTACTGCTACTACTACCACTAATACGACTACTCCTACTGCTACTACTACTACTACTCTTCCTACCACTACTACTACTACAGCTACAAGAATAACTTCTACCACTACTACTACTACTGCCACTACTACTACTTCTACTACTACTACTACTCATACTACTACTACTACTACTACTCCTACAGCTACTGCTACTACTATTGCAACAACCACTACTAGTACTACAACTACTACTATTACTACTACTACTACTACTACTCCTACTACTGCTACTGCTACTCTATTGCAACACCACTACCTAGGTACGACAACTACTACTATTACTACTACTCGACTACACTACTCCCTACGACTACTACTCCTACTACTGCTACTGCTACTACTGCTATTATGACCGCTTCTACTTCTACCACTACAAGAACACTTAAGCCAGCTATTGTGACTACTACTACTGCTGCTATTACTACTACCCACCACTTACAATTACAACCACTATTGTTGCTACTACTACCTCTTCTGCAACTACTACTACTTCTACCCGTACAACTGCTTGAACTACTACTAGTACTGCCACAAATACTACTACTGCTACAACTACTGCTACTTTTACTACTACTACTCCTATTGCTGCTACTACTACTATTGCTACTACTACTACTACTATCGCTTTTACTACTACTACTCCTATTGCTGCTACTACTACTATTGCTACTACTACTACTACTATCGCTACTACTACAACTACTAAAACTTCTCCCACTACAACTGCTAGTACTCCTGCTACTACTATTACTACTTCAACTGATACAACAATGACTACTGCTACTACTTCTACTACTACTACTCCTACTGCTACTACAACTACAACTACTACAACAACTACTACTACTACAACTACTGCCACTACTCCAACTACTGCTGCTACTGCCGCTACTACAACTACTGCTGCTGCTACTGCAACAACAAGAACAACAACTACTACAACTACTCCTCCTCCAACTACCATAACTACTACAACTGCTACTACTACTACTCCTCTGGCTGCGATTGCAACTACTACTGGTACTGGTACTGGTACTGCTACTTCTACTACTACCTCTCCTACTACTATTGCTGCTACTGTTACTGTATTACTACAATAACTACTACTACTACTACAACAACTCCTCCAACTCTTAGTAATACAAAAAGTAACACAACTACTATTAGCACAACTACTAAAACAACTTCTACTACTACTACTACTACTACTATTATTACTATTCCTACTACTGCTTCTTCAACTACTACTACTACTACCGCAACTATTTCTACTACTACTACCACCACCCCTACTGCTTCTACAACTACTCCAAGTGCTTCTACTATTGCTCCAACTGCTACTACTACTACTACCACCACCACAATTACTATTGCTGCTACGGTTACAACAACAACAACAACTACTACTACTACTTGTCCTCCTCCTCCTCCTCCTCCTCCTCCTCCTACTACTACTACTACTATTACTACCACTGTTGTTGCTGCTGCTTCTGCTGCAACAACTACTTCTACTACTACCTCTACAACTATTACTACAACAATTGTTACTGCAATACTACTGTAACTACCACTACTAACTCCACTACTACTCCTACAACTATTACAAATACTACGAATAATACTATTAATGCTACAACAACAACAACTACTACTACTCCTATTGCTACTACTACTACTGCTCCGACTGCGGCTACTACTTTAACTACTACTACAATAACAACTCCTTCGACCACCACAACTACTACGACTACTACAACTTCTACCACTACTTTTCCTACATCTATTGCTACTACAACTACTACAACAACTACTTCTACTACTACTACTACCATTACTACCACTACTACTACTACTACTACTAATACTACTACTACTACTCTTCCTCCTCCTCCTCCTCCTCCTATTACAATAACAACTACTACTAGTACTACTACTTGTACGATTACTACTACTACAGCCACTAATATACTACTACTACTACTACTCTGATTTCTGCTACTACTACTATTACTACTACTACTACTAGTACGACCGCTACTACTAATACTACTACTATTCCTATTATGACTACTACTACATGACTAAAACTTCTCCTACTACTACAACTATTATTAGTAGTAGTACTACTACTACAACGACTAAAACTTCTCCTACTACTACTACTACTACTACTACTACTACTACTACTACCACCACCACTACTATAATGATTAAAACTTCTCCTACTACTAGTACTACTCCTCTTGCTATTACAACTACAACGACTAGTGCTACTACTACTACTTCAACTAATAATACTACTACTACTGCTACTACTTCTAGTACTACTACTCCTACTACTCCTGCTACTACTCGTACTTCTATGGCTACAACTACTACTACAACAACGGGTATTACAGCTTCTACTACTGCTGCTACTACTACTCCTATTACTGCTGTTGCTACTATTACTAGCACTACTAGTACCACTACTACCACTGCTACTGTTGATGCTACAACAACAACAACTACTACTACTACTAATCCTCCTCCTACTACCACAACGACTACAACTACTACTACTACAACTACTACTTCTGCTACTACTACTACTACTACTACTTCTGCAACTAGTACTTCTACTACTACCTCTACTACTACTACTACTACTGCTGCTGTTACTTCACTACTACTACACCAACAACTGCTAATACCACTACTACTCCTACAACTATTGGTATTACTAAAAATAATACTACTACGGGTACTATAGCTACTAAAACATATCCCACTACTACCACTACTATTACTGCTACTACTCCTACTACTATTATTCCCAGTACTACTACGTGAACAACTACTACTACGACGACTGCTACTTCCACTATTACTATTGCTACGACTACTATGACTAATCTGACTGCTACTTCTACTACTCTTACTAACACTACTAATACAGCTACTACTTCTACTACTACTACAACTACTGCCACAACTCTTACAACCACCACTATTACAACTGCTACTGCAGTTGTTATAACACCAACAACTACTACTACAACTACTCCTCATACAGCCACAACTACTATTTTAGCTAGTACTACAACTACCACTACTACTGCTGCTCTTACTTCAACTATGACCTCTATTGCTACTCCTACTACTGTAACTACGCCTACTACTACTAGTCATGCTACTGCTGCTACTACCACTACTTCTGCTGTTGTTGTTCTTATTGCTACCACTTTATCTCCAACTCCAGCTCCTACTACTTCTACTGCTACAACCACAACTATTACTACTACTATTACCATTATTAGTACTACTACAATAACAACTACTACTACTACTACAAGTTGTGCTTCAGCTACTTCCTCTATTACTACTACTACTTCTTTTGTTACTACACTACTACTACTATGACTACTTGTACTACAACTACTCCTACACCATCTCCTACTCCTTCTACTACAACAACAACAACTACTACTACTTCAACTATAACTGCTACTACTGCTACTACTACTACTACTACTACTACTACTACTACTACTACTACTACTACTACTACTACTACTACTACTACTACTACTACTACTAGAACTACAACTACTGCTACTACTACTTCTACTGCTATTGCTATGACTTCTACTACTACCACTACAACAACTACTACTACTACTAGAACTACAACTACTGCTACTACTACTTCTACTGTTATTGCTATGACTTCTGCTACTAATACTACAACTACTCGCATTACTACTACTACTACTTCTACTACAACTACTAGTGGTACTACTGCTAATATGATCACTACTACTACTACAATTAATACTACTACTGCTATTACTACTACTATGACTACAAGTACAACTACTACTCATATTACTACTCATCCTACTACTACTGCTGCTACTACTGCTAATACTACTACTGCTGCTAATTCTAGTATTTCTGCTACTACTGCTACTACTTTTATTGCTACTGCTACTGCTACTACTGCATCGAATACTATTACTACTGGTACTATTACTAGTAGTACAACTATTACCAGTACTTATGATACTACTACAAAAACAACAACTACTAGTACAACCACAACTATTACTCCTACTACTACTATTGCTACTACTACTGCTACTCCTACTGCTATTCCTACTACTGCTACTACCACTACTACTACTATTTCTACAACTACTACTATGACTACTACAATTGTTACTACTCCAACTACTACTACTACTACAATGACTACTACTACTACAACTCCTACCAGTACTATTAATACTACTATAACAACAACTACTACAACAACAACTAGTACTACTACTCCAGCTGTTGCTACTATTACTACTGCTACTACTACTACTATTACTACTACTACTATTACTACTACTACTACTACTGCAACTACTACTACTCCTACTCCTACACTTACTCCGGTTACCACAACTACTACTGCAACAACTATTTCTACTGCTAGTCCTCCTATAGCTACTACTACTCCTACGCTTACTCCTATTACTACTACTGCTGCTGCTACTACTACTACTACTACTACTACTACTATTACTACTACTGGTGCTGCTACTACTGCTGCTGCTGTTACAAGCACTACTACTACTACTGCTGCTGCTACTGTTGCCGCAACTACTATTACTACTACGACTAGTAGTGCTACTATAACAATAACTTCTATAACAGCTACTACTACCACTACCACTACTTCTACTGCTACTGCTACTATGCCTACTACTACTGCTACTATTACTATTGCCGCTATTGCTACTACTACCGCGGCTACTACTACTACTACTACCACTACTACTACTGCTACAATGATAACTGCTACTACTACTCTTAGTACTACTACACAATCGTTATTATAGTTATTGCCGCAACTACACCAACAACTACTATGACTATAATGACTAATATAACTTCAACTACTGCCACTACTACAACTACTACTTCTACTCCTACTGCTACTACTACTACTACTGCTGCTGCTCTTGCTACTACTACTACTACTCCTACTACTACTACTACAACAACCACTACTACTACTATTGATACTCCTACCACTACTGCAACTTTCGATACTCCTACTCCTACTACTAGTACTGCCACTCCTACTACAGCTACTACTTCTCCTACTATAACTACTACTATTACTACAACTCCTGCTACTACAAGTGCTACAACTACACCTATTGCTACTACTAATGCGACAACTACGACAAGTACTACTAGTACTACGACTAATACGGCTGCTGTTACTACTACTGCTACTGCTACTACTAACAGTGCTACTATAACAACTACTACTACCACTACCACTAGTACTACTGCTGCTACTACAGCTACTACTGCTACTACTACTACCACTTGTACTGATGCTACTACTATTGCTATTGCTACTACTATCACGGCTACTTCTACTACTGCTACAATGATAACTGCTACCTCTGCTATACTGCTACTTCTACTCTTACTACTACTACACTATCGCTATTACAGCTGCTGCCACAACTACTACAGTTGCTGCTACTACTGCTACTACTACTACCACTACAACTACTACTGCAGCTGCTACTACAAATACTACTACTACAACAACAACTACAACTTTTCCTACTATTATTACTACTACTACTACTACTGCTACTCCAACAAATACTACAGCTCCTGCTACTACCATTGCAACAACTAGTAGTACTATTATGACTACTACTAGTTCTAGTACTACTATTATTACTATTACTTCTACTACTAGTTCTAGTACTACTATTACAACTTTTACTACTATTACTTCTACTACGAGTTCTAGTACCACTATTACTACTATTACTACTATTATTTCTACTACTACAACTACGACTACAACAACTACTGCCGCTACTATTACTTCAACTACAACTTTTACTACTGCGACTACTATAACAACTACTATTACTGCTACACCAACTAATACTACTGTTGCTACTACCACTACTGCTACTAATAGCACTACTACTATAGATACTGTGATAGCTACTGCTACTACTGCTACCACTACTTTGACAACTACAACTGCTACTACAGCTACTACAATTGCCACAACAACAACTACTACATCGACTACTACTACCACAACAACTGCTGCTGCTACAACAAATACTTCTATTGCTATAACTTTGACAATTTCTGTTGCTGCCACTACTATAACTGGTACTGGTATTACTATGACTACTACTACTACTACTACTATTACAACTACTGCTACTCTTAGTGCTACTAATACAACAACAAATACTAATGCTGCTACTACTACTACAACTACTACCTCTCCTACAACAATACAAACTACTGCAACTACAACTTCTCCTACAACTACTACTACTATTAGCACTACTACTAATGCTACAGCCACTGCAAATGCCTCAATTGCTACTGCTGCTGCTGCTCCTACTGCCACTACTACTACTACTACTATGCCTATGACTACTACTGCCATTACTACAACTTCTCCTACTACTATTACTACTACTACTACTACTACTACTCCTCCGACTACAACTACTACTACACCAAGTAATACTTCTGCTGCTGCTACTACAACTGCTACTTCTAGTGTTACTACAACGACTTCTACTACTACTTCTATTACTACAACAACTATTACTACTACTGAAAATACTGCTACCACTACTTCAAATGCTACTACTACTGCTATAGCTACTACAACAACTACTAGTACTACTACTACTAGTACTACTACTACTACTACTACTACTGCTACTACTACTACTACTACTACTACTACTACTACTACTACTACTACTACCACTACTACTACTACTACTACTACTACTACTACGACTGCTACAGTTACTACTATGGCTAATACAGGTCCAACTATTGCCACTACTGCAACTACTACTCCTACTCCTCCTTCTACAACAATAACTACTTCTACCGCTCCAGCTACTACTACTACTACTACAACCAGTACTACCACTACTCCTATTACGGATACTCCTACTACTACTACTAGTACTGCCACTTCTACTGCAACTACTATTGCTCCTTCTATTACTACTACTACTATAACCACAACTCCAATTACCACAAGTGCTACAACTGCTCCTACTACTACTACTAATGCGAATACTACAACTACTGCTACTACTCCTACTCCTAGTACTATAACTACTACTTCTACAACTTCTATTGCTACTGTTACTCCAACTTCTACTACAACAACTACTACTACTACTTCTAGTACTACTACCACTACTACTATTGCTCCTACTACTACCACAATTGCTACTAGTAATATAGCGACAACTACTTCTATTACTACTGCTACTAATACTACTACTACTAATGCTGCTGCTGCTACTACTACTATTACTACAACGACTACTACTACTACCACCACTTCTACAACAACAACTATTATTCCTACTACTGCTACAACTACTACTGCTATTGCTACTACTGCTACAACTGTAGTGGTTGCTACTGCTTCTACTACTACTACAACTACTAGTTCTACTAATACTAAGACTACCCCTACTACTTTGCTACGGCTTCCAATACTGCTACTGCTACTACTACTACTATTGCAACAACAACTACTACTAATGCTGCTGCTACTACTAATACCACTACTACAGCTGCTTCTACTACTACGCCTCTTCTACTACTATTCTACATACTACAGCTAAGCTATGTAGTTTGCAACTAACTACTTCCACTATTACGAGGACTACTACTGCTACTACTACTGCTACTACTACTACCAATAATGCATCTACTGCTACTGCTACTACTAAAACTAATACTACTACTACTTTTGTTGCTACTACTGTTACTACTAGTACTACTACTATAACTACTGATGCTACAGCTACTACTACTACTACTACTACTATTACAGCTACTACTACTGCTACCACTGCTACTAAAACCACTACTACTGATGCTACTTATATTACTGCTACTACTACCGTTACTGCTACTACTACTACTACTCCTACTGCACCTTCTACTACTACTACTTCTATTACTTCTTGTAGTACTACTGCTGCAACTTCTACTACTATTACTTCTGTGGCTACAACTATTGCTACTACTAAACCTACTACTACTACTACTACTACTAGTTCTACTACCACTACTACTACTCACTACTACTGCGCCTATTACTGCTACTACTTGCACCGTTACTACGGCTGCTACTACTTCTATTATCACTTTTATTACTATTACTATTGCTACAGCTACAGCTGATGATACTACTGATACTACTGGTACTACTCCTACAGCTAATGCTACTATTACAATGGCTACTAATGCCTCTATTGTTTTAACTACCACTACAGCTACTAGTACTAATCCTACTACTACTACTACTTCTCGTAGCACTACTACTACTGCTGCTGCTGCTACTATTGTTGTTGCTGCTATTACGCCTACTACTGCTGCTACTACTGCTGCTGCTGCTGCTACTACTACTACTGCTACGACTACTGCTACTTCTCCTCCTCCTCCTCCTCCTACTACTACTAGTACTACAATAGCTACTACTTCTACTACTTCTACCACAATAGTAACTACTACTACCCCAACTACTAGAACTACTACTACTATTACTACTACTTCTACCGTTGCTACTACTACTACTATTATCACAACTGCTACTACTACTGCTACAACTTCTACTACTGCTACTACAATTACTACTTCGACTACTTCTGCTCTTGCTGCTATTGCTACTATAACTGGTACCTCTCCTACTACTATGACTACTGCTGCTACTACTGCTACTGCTACTGCTACAACAACTCCTACTCCAATGGCTACTATGTCTACTACTAGTATAGTACTGCTCTGATAGCTAATATTACTGCTACTACTCCTAATACCACTACTATTGCTCCTACTACAATTACTACTACAACTGCTCCTACAACTTCTACTACAAATACTATCGCTTCTACTACTAATAATACGACTACTACTGCTCCTTCAATCCTACTACTATAATTATTTTTACTAATAATACTCCTACTACTACTGCTACAACTACTACTTCTACTGCTACAACTTTGACTACTACTCCTATTACTGCTGCTACTGCTCCTGCTACTAATGCTACTGGTCCTACTACTTCTGCTGTTGCAGCTACAACTACTACTATGATAGCTACTGCTACTACTACTAATAATAGTTCTCCAACTACTGCTACTACTGCAACTACTACTCTTACTTCTACTGCAACTACTACTACAACTACTACCGTTCTTGTTACTATTACTACTACTACTGCTGCTGCTACAACAACCACTACTACTACTATTAATATTCCAACCACTACTGCTACTACTAATACTCCTACTACTACTGCTACTACAGCCACTCCTACTAAAACTACCACCACTCCCACAATTACTACTACTACAACTGCTGCTGCTGCAACTACTACTACTACTGCTTCTGCTATTACTTGTGGTTCTACTATAACAACTACTACGACCACTACCACTACTACTACTACTGCTTCTGCTGCTACTACTACTGCTACTGCTACTACTACTATGACTACAGCTGCTACTACCACGGCTACGACTACAACTGCTACCACTATTACTGCTGTTATAATAATCACTGCTACCTCTACTACTACTGCTACTACTACTCTTACTACTACTACACTATCGCTATTACACTACTGCAGTTGCTGCTAAAACTGCTACTACTTCTACTACTACTACCACTACCACTACTACTGCAGTTGCTACTACTAATACTACTACTACTGCGACAACCACAACTTCTCCTACTACTATTACTACTGCCACTACCACTACTACTCCTACAAATACTACATCTCATGCTACTACCACTGCAATGACTAGTATTACTGTTATGACTACTACTAGTTCTAGTACTACTACTACTACCATTAATTCTACTGCTATTACTAATATTGCAAATACTGCTACCACTAATTTGACAAGTGAAACGGCTATTACTGCTACTACAAGTACAACTGCTAATACTACTAGTACCACTACTACTATGGCTATAACTACTGCTGCCACTACTATTACTTCCTCTACTACTTTTACTACTGTGACTACCATAGCTACTACTACTATTGCTATAATTAATACTACTGTTGCCACTACCACTACTACTACTACTACTAATAGTACTTCTACTACTACTACTCGGATAGCTACTATTGCTACTGCTACCACTACTTTGACTGCTACAACTGCTACTACGGCAACTACAATTAATACTACAACTACTACTACATCTTCTAATAATCGCTACTGTTGGTGCAACAAATACTACTACTGTTAAACTATGACAATTACTATTGTTGCTATAGCTATTACTACTACGGCTACTACTATGACTACTGCTACTACTACTATTACCAATATTGCTACTAATACAGCAACAAATACTACTGCTACTTCTACTACAAATGCTACTACTGCGACTATTGCTGCTGCTGCTGCTGCCACTACTACTGCTACTACTATGGCCACGACTACTATTGCCATTACTACTACTTCTCCTACTACTATTACCACTGCTACTACTACTCCGACTATAACTACTTCCACTCCAAGTAATACTACTGCTACTACTACTGCAACAGCCACTATTAGTGTTACTGTTACGACTTCTACTACTACTACTATTACTACTACTGCAAATACTGCTACCACTACTTCGAATGCTACTACTGCTACTACAAGTACTACAACTGCTACTATCACTAGTACTACTACTACTACTACCAACACTCCTACTACTCCGACTGCTACTGCTACGACTAATACAGCTCCAAGTACTGCCACTATTGCAACTACTACTTCTACTCCTACTGCTCCTACTACTACTACTACTACTACTGCTCCTACAATTACTACTGTTGCTCCTACTATTACTACTATAACAACCACTACTACTACTACTAATACTACTAGCACTACAATTACTACTGATACTCCTACTACTACTGCTGGTACAACCCCTTCTACTACAACTACAACTGCTTCAACTATTACTACTACTAATACTACAACTCCAACTACTACAAGTGCTACAACTAATGCGACTACTACAACTACTACAAGTACTATGACACATATGGTTGCTATTACTGCTACTGCTACTCCTACTCCTCCTCCTCCTACTACTACTTCGACAACTTCTATTGCTACTACTACAACTACCGCTGCTACCACCACCACCACCACCACCACTACTACTACTACTACTGCTGCTACTACTACTACTACTACTACACTACGACAACTACTACTTCTTCTGCTACTACTACTAATACTCCAAATACTACTACTACTACAACAACAACTACTACTACTATAGCTACTACTGCTACTACTACTACTACCACTACTACTACTACTACTACTACTACTACTACTACTACTACTACTACTACTACTACTACCACTACTACCACTACTACTACTATTACGACTACTATTACTACTACTACTACTACTACTATGACAAGTACTACTTTTACTACTACTACTGCTGCTGATACTACCACTGCCACTTTTGCTACTACAACTACAACCACTATTATTACTACTCCAGCTACTACTACAACCGATGCAACTGCTGCAACTACTACTACTACAACTACATGTACTACTACCACTACTACTACTATCGCTACTACGGTTGCTAATACTACTACTCCAACAACTTTTGCCACTCATACCACTACTAATACTACTGCTACTACTGCTACTACTGCTACTGCTGCTATTATGGCTATAACTACTATAATTGCTACCACTACTACTACTATTGCTTCTACTGTGACTACCGCGGCTGCTACTACTAGACTGCTACTACTACTACAATTACCACTACAAATACAACAAGTACTACTTCTACAACATCAAATACTAGTACTGCTACAACAACTATTGCCCCTGCCTCTCGTATAATAATGATAACTACAACTACTACCACTACTTCTCTTATAACAATAACAACTACTCTTACTACAACTGCTACAACTAATGCTAATGTTACCACTACTACCACTACTTATACTACTACTACTACTACTACTACTATTGCTACTACTGCTACTACTACTACCACTGCTACTGTTGCTACTACTACCACAACCACTACTACAAGTACAACTATTACTTCTACTACCACAATTCCTACTACTAATATAGCGACAACTACATCATTGCTACTGCTACTACTAGTACTACTAGTATAGCTACTACCGCTGCTACTACTATTATTACTATGACTACTACTACTACTACTATTGTGCCTGCAACAACTTCTACAACTACTACTGCTACTACTAAGACTACCCCTACTACATTGCTATTGATTCCACTAATGCTACTGTTACTGCTACTACTACTGCAACTACCCTACTACTAATGCTGCTACTACTACTAACACTCCTACTTCTACTACTATTACTACAACTACCATGTCTGCTACTACTACTACCTCTCCTACTACTGCTACTACTTCCACTATTACTAGTACTACTACTACTACTACTACTACTATTGCAACTCTTGCTACTGTTGCTGCTGCAACTACTGCTATTACTACTACTACTGCTACTAGTGCATCTACTGCTACTGCTACTGCTACTACTACTACTAATACTACTACTACTACTTTTGCTACTGCTTTTAGTGCTAGTACTACTACTATAACTACTATTAACATTGTGACTACTACTAGTACTATTACGGCTACTGCTACTACTGCTACATCCACTACTCCTACAAAAATCGCTACTAATGTTACTACTCCTATTACTGCTACTATTACAGCTACTGCTACTACATTTTCTATTACTTCTGGTAGTACTACTATTGCAACTTCTACTACTACTACCTCTGCGACAACTACTATTGCTACTACTAGAACTACTACTACTACTACTACTACTACTAGTTCTACTACCACTCCTACTACTCCAAATACTATTGTGCTTACTATAGCTACTACTGGCACCACTACTACTACTGCTACTACTACTACTACCATAATTATTAATACTACTTTTGCTACTACTACTGCTGCTGCTGCTAGAGTTGATGCTACTATTGCTACTACTAGTACTACTCTGTCTGCTTCTGTTGCTGCCACTACCACTACTACTACCATTACGGCTTTAACTACTACTAAAGCTACTGCTACTGCTACTACTACTAATGCTACTACTACTTCTGCTACTACTACTACTTCTCCTATCACTACTACGACGACTACTGCTGTTGTTGCAGCTATTACGCCAGCAACTACTGCTATTACTCTTGCTGCTACTACTACTACTGCTATGACAACTGCTACCTCTCTTACTACTACTACTGCTAGCACTACAATAGCTACTACTACTAATTCTACTACAACAATAACTACTACTACTAATTCTACTACAACAATAACTACTACTACCCCAACTACTAAAACTACTTCTACGACTACTACCACTGATACTGCTGCTACTGCTTCTACTACTGCTGCTACTACTGCTACTACGACTTTTATCGCAACTACTACTTCTACTGCGACAACTTCTACTACTGTTACTACTACTACTTCTTCCACTACTACTGCTCCTGTCACTCATGCTACTATTATTGGCACTACTCCTACTACTACGACTACCGCTACTACTACAACTACTGCTACTGCTGCTGCTACTACTACTACTACTACTGCTACTACATCTACTACTACTACTACAACTACTGCTACTTGTAAGACTGATGATACTACTACTGCTGCTCCTAATGCTACTACTACTGCTCCTACTATAATTACTACTACAACTGCTCCTACAACTCCTACTACAACTACTACCACTGCTTCTACTTCTAATATGACTACTACTACCCCTTGACTAGTACTGCTACTATTATGTTTACTAATAATCCTACTACTACTGCTACTACTACTACTTCTACAGCTGCAACTTCAACTGCTACTACTCCTACTACTACTGCTACGGGTCCTACTACTTACGCTACTGCTGCTATTGCTACTACTACTACTAATATTGCTCCGACTATTGTTACCACTGCAACTACTACTGGAACTGCTACTGCAACTACTACTATAACAACTATTGCTCCTATTATTACAACTACTAATCCTACTACTACAATTACTAATACTCCAACCACTACTGCTACTACTAATACTCCTACTAATACTGCTACCACTGCCACTCCTACTGCAACTACTACTACTCCTACGATTACTACTACTACTACAACTCCAACTACTACAAGTGCTACAGCTACTCCTACTCCTACTAATTATGCAACTAATATAACAATCACTACTACTACTATGCCTAATACAATTGTTGTTACTGCTACTGCTACTCCTACTCCAAATACTACTACTACTACTTCCACTACAGTCGTGGCTACAATCGCTACTACTACTACTGCAAGTACTACTACTTCTCATATTACTACTGCTGCTGCTGCTACAATTGCAACTACTTATACTACTACTACTACTCCTACTTTAACTTCTACTATAACTAATGCTACTAATACTTCTACTACGACAACTACTTCTCCTCCTACTACTACTGCTACTACTACTACCATAGCTACTAGTACCACTACTACTAATAATACTACTATTACAACTACAATGGCTACTACAACTACCACAACTATTAAAAATACTACTACTGCTACTGCTGCTGCTGCTACTATTGCTACTACTGCTATTATTGGAACTACTACTACAACTGCTACAATGGCTACTACTACTGCTACTAATATTACTACTACCACTGCACCTGCTTCTACTGCTACTACTGCTACTGCTACAACGACTACTACTACTATTATTGCTACTACTACTGCTACTACTGCTGCTGCTGCTACTGCTTCTGCTGCTCCTACTACTACTATTATTTGAAGTACTACAATGTTCACTACTACTACTATGACTACTTTTGCTACTGGTACTTCTGCTACTGCTGCTATTATTACTGGTATTTCTCCTTCTATTACGACTACAACTGCTACAACGACAACTACTAATAACACTACTGCTACTACTACTACCCCAACTACTACTATTGCTACTACTACTGCTACTACAACTAGCACTACGACTATTGCTCCGACTACTATTACTACTGTCACTATTTCTACTACTCCTACTGCTACTATTACGACTACTACTCCAGCTTCTACTACTACTACTAATATTTTTATAAATAATACTACTACTACTAATACAACTACGGCTTCTACTACTGCAACTGCGATTGCTACTCTTACTACCAATGCTACTGCTCCTACTACAACTACTACTTCGCCCACAACTACTGCCATAGTTTCTACTGCTATTGCTGCGACAACTACTACTACCACTACTACAAATACTACTCCAACTACTACTACTATAGCAGCTACTGCACATATTGCTACTACTATAACTACTACTACTGCTTCTCTTGCTACTACTACGATTATTCCTACTACTACTACTACTACTATAATCACTACTACTACTACTGATACTCCTACTACTGCTGCTACTATAGCTTCTCCTACGACAACTACAACTGCTCCTACTATTACTACTACTACTACTACTACTACTACTACTACTACTACTACTACTATAGATCTTACTACTACAAGTGCTACAATCGCACCTACGGCTCCAACTACTGCTACTACTACCACTAGTGCTACTACCACTACTACTACTACTAGTATTGTGGCTACTACTATTGTTGTTACTACTATTGCTACTTGTACTGCTACTACTTCTACAACTACTACAGCAACAATGACTATTGCTACTGCTGCTACTATTGCTAACACTACTACGACAAGTACTACAACTACTAGCACCACAACTACTAGTACTACTACTATTTCAACTGCTACTACTACTTCCAGTACTACAACAACTACTACAGCTACTACTAATATTACTTCTACTATTGTTGCTGCTACTACAACTACTACTACCACCACTACAACTACTGTAACTTTTGCTACTGCTGCTACTACAAATACTACAATAATTTCTACTACTGCTACTACTTATACTACTTCTTCCCCTATACCAGCTACTACTGCTCCTACTACTAATACTACTATTGCTATCGTTGCTACTAACACTAATTCTATTACTAAAGCTTCTGCAGTACCGCAACTACAACAACTACTACTACTCCTACTACTAGTACTGCCACTCCTACTACTAGTACTGCCACTGCTGTTGCTAGTACTCCTACTACTACAACAATTACTACTACTGTTGCTGCTACTCCTACTACAACTACTACAATTGCGACTACTTCTATAGCGATTACAACAACTACTTATGTTACTACTGCTACTACTTCTACTACTAGTACGGTTGCTATGGCGACTACTACTACTACTATTACTATAAATACTACTACTACTACTACTACTGCATCTGTTACTAGAACAACTACTACTACTTCTCCTAGAAAAACAACTGCTACAGCTACTACTACTCCTACAGCTATTGTTGATGCTTCTACTACTGCTACTACTACTACTACTGCTGCTGCATCTACTACTACAAATACTACTACTATTGATACTACTACTCCTGCTTCTACCACTGTAACTACTACTGCTTCTACTACTACCTCTCCAACTACTACTTCTATTACTGCAACTACTACTTCTACTACTACATTAATACGACTACTACTACTACAACTGCATTACTACTACTACTACTACTACTACTACTATAACAACTGCTGCTACTACTACCACTGCTGCTTCTGCCACTGCTATTGCTACTACTACTACTATTATGGCTACAACTACTAATACAACTGCTACTACTACTTCTACTACTTGGCCTGCTACTACTATTGTTACTATTACTACTACTATTACTATTGCTCCCAATACTACGCTTGCAACTGCTGCTACTACTACTTCTGCGATTACTACTACTACTACAACTACAACTACTATTGCTGCTGCTACCGCTACTACTACTACTACAACTACAGCTACTGCTACTACTGCTACTACTCATACAACCACTACTACTGCTACTACTACTCCTACTAATACTATAGCTGCTTCTACTTATGGTACTGCTACTAACGCTACTACTGCTTGTACTACTACTAATGCTGCTACACTTACTCCTACTACTGCTTTTACTACTGCTATAGCTAGTACTACTACTCCTACTACTACTACTACTACTACTGCTACTATTGCAACTACTACTTCTGCTACTACTAATACTACAACTACTGTTACTACTATTATTACTACTACTTCTACCACCAAAACTACTACTAGTGACACAGTACATCCTCTACTACTACAACTACTGCTACTACCACAGCTACCACCGCTACAATGACTACAACTACTACTATGACTGCTACAACAACTACTACTACTACCCCAACTACTAAAACTACTACTACTATGATAACTACTGCCATTACTACTACTATTGCTAATATTGCCACGATTGCTACTACAACTACTAAAATTACTACAACTATTACTACCACAACTAGTACTGCAAATGCAACTGTGGCTACTACTATTATTGCTACTACTACTACTATTACTACTACAACAAGCACTACAACAACAACAACAACAACAACTACTACTACCACTACTACTACTAGTATGACTATTACTACTACTTCCCCAACTACTCCCACTATTAGTGTTGTTGCTGCTACTACTACTCCCACTGCTACTGCTGTTACTGCTGCTACAATTGCTACTTATCCTATTACTACAACAACAACTACTACTACTTCTCCAAAAACTACTACTACTACTACTACGATTACTGCATCTGCTACTACAACAACAACTACTATTACTACCACTATTGCTGCTACGAGAACTACTGCTCCTACTACTAATACTATTGCTTCTACTATGACTACAACTACTACCACTATTACTACTACTGCTACTACTACTGTTGCTGTTAATGTTACTGCAACTATAACAACTACAACTACTACTTCTATTACTACTATGGTTGTTATGACTACTACATCTGCTATTACTACTGCTACTACTACTTCAACTAGTACTACTACTACTATTACTACTACCACTACTACTATTACTACTACTACTACTACTACTACTATTACTACTACTACTACTACTATTACTACTACTACTACTACTACTACTACTACCACTACTTCTACTTCAACTACTACTTCTGCTTCTACTACGACATCTCCTACAACTAGTACAACCACTAGTACTACTAATACTAATACTGCTACTACTACAACTACTACTGTCGCTACTAATACTACTGCTACTATAATTATGACCACTACTGCTACTACTTCCTCTACTACTACTGCTACAACTACTAAATTACTACTACTATTACCACTACTGCTACTACTACTGCAGCTACTACTACTGCTACTTCAACTACTACTACTACCACTACTGCTGAAACTACTACTCCTACCACTACTGTTGCTACTGCGATGACTACTACTTTTGCTACTACTATCACTACTTCCACTACTACCACCTCTGCTACTACTACTACTACAGCTACTACTATAACTACTACTATGACTACTACTGCTACTACTAATACTACTACTATTACTATAACTATTACTACTTTTGCTGCTACTTGTCCTTCAACTATTACTACTATAACTTTTATTACTACTATTTCTAGTACCACTACACTACTACTATTACATTCGCAACTACAACCACTGCTAGTACAACTGCTACTGCTACTACAGCCATTACCACCACTACTACTACTACTATTGCTACTACTGCTACTATGCCTAGTTCTACTAGTACTACAACTACTTCTGCTACTACTACTACTTTCGCTACTTCTTCTACTTCTCCTACTACTCTTACTATTGCTACTACATCCACTACTACTGTAACTACTATTACCGCTACCTCTACTACAACTAGTACTACTACTCAACTACTTTTGCTAATTCTACTTTTGATACTACTACTACTCTTCATCTCCTTCTCCTCCTCCTCCTCCTACTACTACTATACTGCTATTAGTATTACTATCACTACTGCTATTACTATTACTACTTCTACTCCTACTGCTACTAGTACTACTACTATTGCTACTACTACTACTACTAGCACTCGACTTCTCCGACAACTGCTACTATTTCTATTAATAATACTACTGCTACTACTGCGGTTACTGCTACCACTACAACAACAACAACAACTACTACTGCAGCTATTAATACCACTAATGCTACTATTAATACCACTACTACTTCTACTATGACTATTACTTCTACTACAACTGCATTTTTTACTACTACTATTATTGCGACAATAATAGTTACTACTGCTACTACCACACATACTACTTTTACTACTACTACAACTAGTTATGCTATTATTACTGCTATTACCACTGCTACTCCTATTGCTTATACTACTACTACTAATATAACTACACTACTGATGTTGTTGTGGCCACTTCTACTTTAACTGCTACTATAATTGCTGTAGCTACTGCTACTACTTTTGCTACTATAATTACTACTGCTACTACCAGTCATTAGGGTAGTTGTAGTAGCAGAAGTGGTAGCAGTAGAAGTAGTAGCACTCGTAGTAGTAGTAGTAGCAATAGTAGTAGCAGCAACATTAGTAGTAGTAGTAGTCATAGTAGCCCTAGTAGCAGTCATAGAAACAGTAGCAAAAGTAGCCACAGAAGCAATAGTAGTAGTAATATTAACAATAATAATAGTATTAGCAGCAGCAGTAGTTGTATTAGTAGTAGTAGCAGTAGTTAAGTAGTAGTAGTAGTAGTAGCAGTAGTAGTAGTAGTCATAGTAGTAGTAGTTATAGTAGTAGTAGAAGTAGCAACAACACTCATAGTCATAGTAATAGTCACAATAGTAGTCATAGCAGTAGTAGTGGCAATAATAGAAGCAGCATTAGTAATACTAGCAGAAGTAGTGGCAGCATTTGCAATAGCAGCAGCAGTAGTAGTAGCAACAGTTGTTGTACTAGTAGAAGTAGAAGTAGTAGTAGTGGTAGGGGTAATAGTAGTAGTAGTTGGGGTAATATTAGTAATAGTTGTAGTTGCAGCAACTGCAGTAGCAGCAGCAACAACAGCAACAGCAGCAGTAGTAGTAGCAGTGGTGGTGGTGGTAGCCGAAGCAGTAGCAACATTAGTTGTGTTAGTCACGGAAGTAGTATTCAGGTTAGTACTAGTAGTAGTCATAGTAATAGTAGCGGTAGTAGTAGTAGTAGTAATAGTGGTACTAGTAATTGCAGTTGCAATAGTGGCAGCACCATCAATAGTAGTAATAATAGCAGCAGTAGTATCAGTCATAGTAGTAATAGTAGTAGTAGTAGTAGTAGAAGAAGTAGTTGTTGTTGTAGTAGTAGGAGTAGTTGTAGTAGGAGTAATAGTAGTAGTGGTTGAAGTAGTAGTAGTTGTAGTAGTAGTAGTCTGATAAGTAGTCATAGTAGCAGTAGTTGTAGTCATTGTAGCAATAGTAGCAGCAATAGTAGTAGAAGTAGTTGTAGTTGCATCAGCAGTACTAGTTGTAGAAGTAGTAGTAGCTAGAGTAGTAGTAGCAATAGTAATAGAAGTAGTAGTTGTAGTATTTATAGGAGAAGTAGTAGTAGCTATAGTTGTGATAATAGTTACAATAGTTGTATAAGCAGTAGTAGTAGCAGTAGTATGACAAGTAGTAGTAGTAGCGATAGTAGTAGCAGCGACAGTAGTAGTAGTAGCAGCATTATTAGTTGTCACAGTAGTAGTAGTAATAGAAGTAGTAGTAGTAGTATTAGTAGTTACAGTAGTAGAAGTAGTAAAGTAGTAGTTGTTTTAGTAGTAGTAGTGGCAGTAGTAGCAGAAGTAGTAGTAGCACTAGTGGTAGCAGGATAAATACTTGTAGTAGGAGAAGTAGCAGTAATTGTTATTATTAGAAAAGTTGTACTGGTAGTAGTAGTATTAGCAGCAGTTGTAGTAATAGTAGAAGTAGTAATACTAGTAGTCAGAGTAGTAATACTAGTAGCAGTAGTAGTAATAGTAGTTGTAGTAGTCGAAATAGTAGTAGTAGAAGTAGTAGTAGTAGTAATAGTAGTAATAGTAACAGTTGTAGTAGTATTAATAGTCATAGTACTAGTTGTAACAATTGTAGTAGTAGTAGTATTAGTAGCAGTAGTAGTGGTATATTAGCTATATAAGCAGTAGTAGTAGCAGCTGTAGTAGTAGCTGAATAGTGGTAATATGAGAAGTAGTAATAATTGCTGTAGTATTAGTAGCAGTAGCAGCAGTTGTAGTAGTAGTAGAAGTATTAGTAGCAATAGTTGTTGTAGCAGAACTAGTAGCAGTAGTAGTAGCAGTAGTAGTCATAGTTGTAGTCTTAGGAATAGTAGTAGTACGACAAGTAGTAGTTGTAGCGGTAGTAGTTGTAGAACTAATAGTAGTGGCAGTAGTCATAGCGCTAGTAGAAGTAGTAGCAGTAGTAATAATAGTAGTAGTCTTAGCAGTAGTAGCAGTAATTGCAGCAGTAATAGTAGTGGTAATAGAAGTAGTAATGCAGAAGCAGTAGTCATAGTGGCTGTAGTCACAGTAGCAATGACAGTCGTAGTAGTCATAGTACTAGTAGTTATAATACTGGTTGTAGTAATAGCTATTGTAATAGTAGTAGTGGTGGTAGTAGCAGCAGTAGAAGTAGTAGCAGCATTAGTAGCAATACTTGTAGCACTAGTTGTAGTAGTAGTAGGAGGAGGATTTGTAGTAGTAGTCGTACTAGTAGTAGTAGTAGTAGCTGTGGGAGTAGTAGAAGTAGTTGGGCTAGTTGTAGAATTAGTTGTTGCTATTGTTGTTGTAGTAGTAGTAGTAGTTATTATTGTTGTTGTTGTCATAGTAGTAGTAGTTGTTATTGTCGTAGTAGTAGTAGTCATGGTAACCGAGTAATAGTAGTTGTTGTAGAAGTAGTAGTAGCCATAGTAGTACTAGTTACAAAAGTAGTAGAAGTAGGGGAAGTAGTAGTAATAGCTGTATTAGTGGTGGTAGCAGTAGCAATGGTACTAGTAGTAGAATGAGTAGTAGTATTAGTAGTAGTAGCAGTATTAGTAGCAATAGAAGTAGCTGTTGTAGTAGCAATACTTGTAGCAATACTTGTAGTAGTAGTAGTAGCAGCAATAATAATAATAGCAATACTAGTAGCAGTAGTAGCAGTAGTAGTTGTTGTAGTAGCTGCTGTAGCAGCTGTAATAGTATTAGTAGTTATAGAAGCAGTAGAACTAGAAGCCGTAGAAGCAGTAAAAGCAGTAATAGTAGTGGCAGTAGTTGTAGTTGTGGTATTAGTAGTACTAGTACTAGTATTACTAATAGTAGCATCCGTTGTAGCAGAAGTTGTAGTTGTCATACAAGTAGTGGTAGTTGTAGAAGCAGCAACAGCAGAAGTAGTAATAGTAGTGGTTGTAGCAGTAGATGTTGGAGCGGCAACAACATTAGTAGTTGTAGGAGTAGTACTAGAAGTCATAGTAGTGGTAGCAGCAATATTAGTAGTAGTAGTCGTAGCAATTATGGTTGTAGTAGTAGTAGTAGTATTTGTCATAGTAGCAATAGTAGTACAAGTTGTAGTTGTAGTCATAGTATAAGTCGTAGCTGTAGTAGAAGTCATAATAGTAGCAGTACTAGTCGAAGTGGTTGTAGTAGTAGTAGCAGCAGCAGCAGTAGTATCAATAGTAATAGTTATTCCAATAGTAGCAGTAGCAGAAGTATTAGTATTAGTAGTAGTAGTAGCATTGGAAGATGTAGTAGTAGTGGTAGTAGTAGCAGGTGTAGAATTGCTGCAGTAGTGGTAGTAGTAGTAGTAATACTAGTATTAGTAGAAGTAGTAGCAATAGTAGCAACAGCAGTAGTAGTCATTGTAGTAGTAGTTTTAGTAGTGGTAGGAATAGTAGCATTAGCAATAGTAGTCGTAGTAGTAGTAGCAGGAGTAGTAGTAGTAGTAAAAGAAGTAGTAGTAGACGTAGTTGTACTAGTAGGTGTAGTAGTAGTAGCTATAGCCATAATAGTAGTAGCAGTAGTAGTAGTAGCAGCAATAGGAGCAGTACCAGTAATAGTATGAGAAGTTGTAGTTCAAGCAGTAGCAACAGTAACAGAAGTGGTAGTAGTTGCAGCAGTAATAGCCGTAGTTGCAGTTTTAGTAGTAGTATTTCAAGCAGCATCAGTAGCAGTAGTAGAAGTAGTAGTAGTAGTAGCCACATTAGTAGTAGTCATAGTGTTACTTGTAGTAGTAGCAGTAGCTATGGCAGTAGTAGTGGTAGTAGTTGTAGTAGTACTAGCAGAAGTAGTTGTTGTTGTTGTTGTTGAAGTAGAAGCAGCACTGGTAGCCATAGTAGTTGTCGAAGAAGCAGTCGTAGCAATAGTAATAGCAGTACTAGTAGTAGTAGTAGCAGTGGTAATAGTAGTAGCAGCAGTAGTTATGCTAGTAGAAGTAGACGTAGTAGTAGCAGTAGAGTAGTATTAGTAGTAGTAGTTGTAGTACTAGTAATAGTAGTAGTAGTAGTAATCGTAGTAGTAGTAGTAATTATAGTAGTAGTAGTAATAGTATATAAGCAACAACAATAGCAGTAATAGTACTAGTTGGAGTAGTAGTAGTGGCAGCTGTGGTAGTAATAGTAGTAGTAGTTGTGGTGGTTGTGGGAGTGCCAGTAGCCGTAGTTGCAGTAGGAACAGCAGTAGTAGCTGAAGAAGTGTAGTAGTAGTAATTGCAGTAGTAGTTATACCCGTAGTGGCAGTAACAGCAGCAGTAGTAGAAGTAGTACTAGTAGTAGTAGTAGTAGTAGTAGAAGTAGTTTATTAGCAGTAGAAGTAGCTAAAGTAGCGGTAATATTAGAAGTAGCGATAATTAGAGTAGTAGTAGCAGCAATAGCAGCAGTTGTAGTAAAAGTACAAGTATTAGTACTAGTAGTTATTGTAACCGAAGTAGTAGTAGTAGTAGCAATAATGGTCAAAGTTATTCTCTTAGCTGTAGTAGTAGTACTATGAAAGGTAGCAGTTGTAGCAGTAGTAGCTGTAGGACTAGTAGTAGTGGTAGTAGTAGTAGCAGTAGTAGCAGTAGTAGCCGTAGTAGTAAAAGTAGTAGTCATAGCAGTAGAAGTAGTTGTTGTAGTAGCAGTAGAAGTGGTAATAGAAGTAATAGTGTAGAAGTAGTGGTCGTAGTGGTCATAGTCAAAGTAGCAATGGTAGTAGTAGTTATTGTTGTAATAGTAATAGTAGTTGTAGTAGTTGTTGTAGTTATAGTAATAGTAGCAGTTTTTGTAGTAGAAGTGGTAGTAGTAGCAGTGGTAAAAGCAGTAGCAGCAGTAGTAGCAGTAGTTGTAGTAGTAGTAATAGGAGGAGGAGAAGTAGTAGTAGTTGTGGAACTAGTAGTAGTAGCTATAGGAGCAGTAGAAGTAGTAGTGCTAGTAGTAGTATTAGTAGTTGCAGTAGTAGTAGTAGTAGTTGTTGTTGTTGTTATTGTAGTATTAGTTGTAGTAGTAGTAGTAGGAGTAGTAGTAGTTTTTGTTGTGGAAGAAATTATAGCCATAGCAGTAGTTGTTGCAGAACTAGTACAGGTAGGGGAAGTAGTAGTAATAGCTGTAGCAGCAGTGGTAGAAATAGCAATCGTACTAGTGGTAGAAGGAGTAGTAATATTAGTAGTAGTAGTAGTATTGTTAGTAGAGTAGTAGTTGTGGCAGCAATAGTTGTAGCAGTAGTTGTAGTAGTAGTAGTAGCAACAGTAGTAATTGCAGTAGTACTAGTTGTGTAGCGATAGTTGTAGCAGTAGTTGTAGTAGTAGTAGCAGTAGCAGTAATAGCAGCTGTAGTAGTAGTATTAGTAGTAGCAGTAGCAGTAGTTGTGGTACTAGTAGTACTAGTAGTAGTATTACTAGGAGTAGCATTCGTTGTAGTAGTAGTAGTTGTCATAATAGTAGTGGTACTTGTAAAAGCAGCAGCATCAGACATTGCAACTGTAGTAGTTGTTGCTGTAGTTGTAGGAGAGGTAGCAACATTAGTAGTAGCATGAGTTGTACTAGTAGCAGTAGTAGTAATAGCAGTAGTACTAGTAGTAGTTGTGGCATTAGTAGCAATAGTCGTAGTAGTAGCAATAGCACTAGCAGTAGTAGTAGCAGGAGAAGTAGTAGTACTAGTAGTAGTAGTAGTAGCAGTAGCAGCATTCACAGTTTTTATAGTAGTGTTAATAGTACTAGTAGTAGTAGTAATAATAGTACTAGTAGTAGTAGTAGTAGTAGTAGTAGCAGTAGTAGCAGTAGTGGTAGAAGTAGTAGTAGCAGCCATAGCAGCAGCAACAGTAGTAGTAGTATTTGAAGTTGCAGCAAAATTAGTAGTATTAATAGTAGTAGCGGTGGTGGTGGTGGTGGTAGTAGTAGTAGTAGTAGTAGTAGGAGTGGAAGTAGTAGCAATAGTAGCAATAGTTGTAGAAGTAGTACTAGTTATAGTAGTAGTACTAGTTGTATTCTCAGTAGCTGTAGCAGAAGTAGTAGTAGTAGTAGTACCGTTCATAGAAGTAGTTGTAGCCGTAGTAGTAGCAATTGTAGTAGAAGTAGTAGCAGCAGCAGCAGTAGTAGTAGTAGTAGCTGTAGCAGCATTAGCCATTGTAGTAATTGTAGTAGCAGTAGTACCAGAAGCAGTAGTTGTAGTAATAGTAGTAGCTGTAGTAGCAGCAGCAGTAGTAGCAGCATTAGCCGTCGTAGTGGTTTTAGTTGTAGGATAAGTAGTAATACTAGTAGTTATAGTTGTAGTAGAACTACTACTATTAGTAGTAGTAGTAGTAATTATAGTAGTTGTAGTAGTAGTCATAGTAGTTGTAGTAGTAGTAGCAGTAGTAGTAGCTGTAGTAGATGTCGTAGTAGTATAAGTAGTATTAGTGGAAGTAGTAGGAGTAGTAGTAGTAGGAGGAGGAGCAATAGTCGTAGTAGTATTAGTAGTAGTAGCAGCAGCAATAGTGGTAGCAATAATAGAAGTGGTAGTAGTAATAGTAGTGATAGTAGTAGTAATAGTAGCAGTAGTTGTAGTAATTATAGTTGCAGTAGTAGTAGTAGTTGCTATTATTATAGTAGAAGTAGTAATAGTAGTAGTAGTATTAGTGGCAATAGTAGCAGTAGTAGCAGTAATAGTAGTAGTACTAGTCATAGTAGTAGCAATAGCACTAGTAGTAGCGGTTGTAGTAGTAGTAGTGGCATTAGTAGTAGTAGTAGGCGAAGTTGTGGAAGTTATAGTAGTAGCAATGGTAGTAGTTGTTGTTGTTGTGGTGGTAATAGTAGTAGTAGTAGCAGTAGTAGCTGTGGTAGCTGTAGCAGTAGTAGCAGTAGTGACAGTATAAATAGCTGTAGTAGTAATAGTTGTGGTTGTGGTTGTAAAAGAAGTAGTAGTTGCTGTAGTTGTAGTTATAGTAGCAGTAGTAGTTGTAGCATAAGTAGTAATTGTAGTAGGAGTAATTGTTGTAGCTGTAGCCGTGGCAGAAGTAGCAGGAGCAGCAGCAGCAGTTGTTGCAGTAGTAGTAGTAGTAGTAGCAGTATTACCAGCAGTAGTTGCAGTAGTAGTAGTAGTAGTAGTAGTAGTAGCAGCAGCAGTAGTAGTAGTACTAGTAGTATTAGTAGTAGTAATAATTGTAATAGTTGGAGTAGCAGTAGTATCTGTCGTAGTACTAGTAGTAGTAGTGGTAGTAGCACTAGCAGTTGTGGTAGTAATATTAGTAGGTCTAGTAGTAGTAGCATTAATAGTATTAGTAGTAGTTGCAGAAGTAGCAATTGCAATAGTAGAAGTAGCAGTCGAAGTAGTAATTGTAGTGGTTGTAGTAGCAGTAGTAATAGTCGTAGTTATTGTTGTAGCAACAGTAGTAGTAGTGGTAGTGGTAGTAGCAACCGTAGCAGTAGCAATAGTAGTAGGTATAGTATTAGTAGTGTTAGCAGTAGTAGTAGCATGAGTGGTAGTAGTAGTAGCTGTAATAGGAGTAGTAATTGTTTTGGTAGTTGCAGTAGTAGTCGTAATGGTACTAGTTGTAGAGCTGTAGTAGAAGCAGTAGTAGTTGTAGTAGTAGTGGAAGTAGTACTAGTAGCAGTAGAGCAGTGGTAGCAGTAGTGGTGGTCGTAGTAGGAGCAATTGTAGTAGTAGCAGTATTAGTAGCTATAGGAGCTATTGCAGTAGTAGTAGTAGTAACAGAAGTAATAGTAGTAGTAGTTCTAGGAGTAGTATTAGCAATAATAGGAGTAGTGTAGTGGCAGTTTTCATTATTTCTCCAGCAGCAGCTAAAGTAGTTGTTGTAATTTTTGTAGGTTTAGTAGTTGTGGTAATAACAGTCATTATGGTAGTAGTAGCAGTAGTAGTAGTCATTCTTGTACTAGTTGTGTTGGTAGTAGCAGTAGTTGCAGTGGTAGCAATAGTAGTAATAGTAGTAGTAGCAACAGTAGTGTAATAGTATTAGTTGCAGCAGTAGGTACAACAATAGTAGCAGCAGCAGCAATAGGAATAGTAGCAATAGTAGCAGTGGTAGTTGTGGTAGTAGCCATAGTCATAGTAGTCGCAGTAGTAGAAATAGTAGCGATAGTTGCAGTGGTAGTAGTAATAATGGTAATAGTGGTATTAGTTGTTGCAGTAGTAGTAGCTATACTCGTAATACTAGAAGTAGTAGTAGTAGGAGAAGTAAAGTAGTAGTAGTTATTGTAGTGATTGTAGTAGGAGTAGCAGTAGTGGAAGTGGCAGTCGTCATAATAATAGCAGTAGTAATAGTAGCAGGAAAAATAGAGTAGTAGCAGTAGCAACAGTCATTGTTTTAGTAGTTGTATTTGTAGTAGTGGCGGTTCTAGCAGTAGTAGCAGTAGCAATAGTAGTAGTATATGTAGTAGTTCTAGTACTAGCAGAAATAGAAGTAATAATAGTAATAGTAGTAGTGGTGGTGGTAGTAGTTGTAGTAGTAGGAGTTGTTGTTGTTGTTATTGTTGCAGTAGTAGTAGCAGTAGTAATAGTAGTAGCTGTAATAATAGTTGTAGTATTAGTGGCAATGGTAGCAGTAATAGTAGTAGTACTATTTGTAATAGTAGCAGTAGCAATCGTAGTCGCAATTGTAGTAGTAGAAGTAGCAGTAATAGTAGTAGCACTCGAAGTAGTAGAAGTAGTAGTAGAAGCAGCAGTAGCAGTAGTAGTAGTTGTGGTGGTATTAGTATTAGCGGCAGTAGTACCAGTAGTAGTAGCAGTGGTTGTAATATCAGCAGTAGTAGCAGTAGTGGTAGTAAAAGCAGCAGCAATAGTAGTTGTTGTTGTTGTAGTAGTAGTAGCCGAAGTGGTGGCAGGTGTAGGAGAAGTAGCAACATTAGCAGTCATAGTAGTTGTAGCAGAAGTAGAAGTAGCACTAGTAGTGGTAGTAAAAGCAATAGTAGTAGTAGCAGTAGTAGTATTAGGAGAAGTTATAGGAGTAGTTGTAGAAGTAGTAGTAGACGTAGAAGCAGTAGTAGTAGTAGAAGTCGTAGCAGTAGTATTTAGAAGCAGCTGTAGCGGTAGTAGTTATAGTAGTAGTAGTAGTAGCAACACTATTAGCAATAGTAGTAGCAGAAGTAGCAGTAGTAACAGTAGTAGGAGTTGTAGGAGTCGTAGGAGTGGTAGTACTTGGAGTAGTAGTAGTAGGAGTCGTAGGAGTAGCAGTAGGAGGAGTATTAATAGTAGTCGTAGGAGTAGTACTAGTACTAGTAGTCGTAGTAGTAGTATTAGCCGGAGCAGTAGTAATAGTAGTAGTAGTTGGAGTAGTAGTAGTAGTAGTAGTAGTAGTAGTAGTCGTAGTAGTAGTAGTAGTAGTAATAGTAGTGGTCGAAGTAGTAGTAGTAGTATTAATAGTAGTAGTAATAGTAATTTGAGTGTTAAGCGACTGTAGTAGTAGTACTTGTTGTTGTTGTTGTTGTTGTTGTTATTATTGTTGTTGTCTTAGTAGTAGTACGAGGAGTAGGGGTTGTAGTAGGACTAGTAGTAGTAGTTTTAGTAGTAGTAGTTGTTGTTGTAGAAGTAGTAGTAGTAATTATTTTGTTAGTAGTGGTAGTTGTTGTAGCAGTAGTAATTGTACTAGTACGAGTAGTAGGAGTAATAGAAGTAGAAGTAGTAGTACTAGGAAGAGGAGTCGTAGTAGGAGTAGTAGTGGTGGTAGGGTTAGGAATTGTAGTTGTAGTAGTAGTTGTAGTAGTAGCAATAGTCCTAGTAGTAGTAGTAGTAGTTGTTGTTGTTGTATTAGCTGTCGTAGTAGTAGTTGCAATAGTACTAGTAGTAGTGGTATGTGCAGAAGTAATAGTAGTAGTAGTAGTAGAAGTAGTAGCAGTACTAGTAATCGCAGTTGTAGCATAAGTAGTAGGAGTAAAACTACTACTACTACTGCTACTAAAACTACTATTACTACTACTATTACTAGTCACAGGACTGGTAGTTGTCGGAGGAGGTGCAGTAGTAGCAATAGTCGTAGTAGGAGTCGTAGTAGTATTATAAGTAGTTGTAGCAGTAGTAGTTGTTGTAGTAGTTTTTGCAGTTGCATCAATAGTAGTAGGAGTAAAGCTACTACTAGTGCTTTTACTACTACTACTAAAACTACTGCTACTCCTACTACTAAAACTACTATTACTACTACAGCTGCTGTTGCTGCATCTACAATTACTTCTACTACTCCTTTTGCTGCTCCTACTACTACAATTGCTGCTACAACTATAACTACGACACATACAACTATTGCAGCTACTACTACTACTATTGCTGCAAAAACTACTATTACTACTACTACTACTACTACTACTATTGCAACAGCGCTTGCAGCTCCTACAGCAACAACAACAACTGCAACTACTACTGCTGCTCCTACTACTACCCCTACTACTACTTCTACTTCTACTTCTACTACAATGACTACAACAACAACTATTACTACTACCGCTACTACAACTGTTACTGCTTGTACAACTCCAACAACTACTACTACTACTACTGCTACTACTTCTAGTACTACTACTACTGCTACTGCTACTAATTTTGCTGCTAGTACTATTGTTGCTGCTACTGCTACTCCAACTGTTATTACCACTACGACTACTACTACAACTCTGACTACTACTATTACTACTACTTCTAGCATAACAACAACGACAACAACAACAACAACAACAACTGCTACTACTACTACTACTACTATGATGCTTCTACTACTTATATTCCTACTACTACTACTAAGCTGCTACTGCTGCCTACTACACTCTACTACTACTACTGCTACTGCTGCTGCTGCTGCTACTGCTACTGTTGCTTCTACTACTACTACTGCTACTGTTGCAACTACTACTACTGCTACTACCTATATTATTATTATTACTACTACTACTACTACTATTACTACTACAATTACTACTTCTATTACTACTACGACTACTACTACTACTCCTCCTTCTCCTCCTGCTACTACTGCTATTACAACTGCTAGTAAAACGGCTGCTACTTCTGCTAGCACAGCTACCACTCCAACCAATGCTACAACTTCTACTACAACTATTGCTACTCCTATCACTACTAGTACTACGGCCACTACTGATACTACTACCACTACTGCAACTATTGCTTCTACTACTATAACTTCTATTACTACTGCTACTGCTACTACAACTACGACAACTGCTCCAATGGCTACTGCTGCTATGGAAAGTACTATTACTACTACTACTACTATTTCTTATATTGCTACTACAACAAATACTACTACGACTCTTGCCGCTGCTACTAGTATTTCTACAATAACTACTACTGCTGCTACTACTACTACTAGTAATTTTACGACTACTACTGCTATTATTACTGGTACCACCACTACTACAACTACTTTTACTACTACTGCTGCAATTATTATTGGTACCACCACTACAACTACTACTGCGACTATTACTAGTACCACCACCACTACTACTACTAGTACTACGACTATTGCTATTACAACTACTACTACTGCTACTACTACTCTTGTTACTACTATTACTACTACTAGTAAAACTACTACAACACCAACTTCTACAACTGCTACCACAAATTCTACTACTCCTCATATTACTTCACCTTCTACTACTACTACTATGACTACTACAATTCCCCCAACTACTACTGCTGCTGCTGCTGCTACTGCTACTACCAGTACCACTACTGCTACTATTGCAACTACTACTACGACTATTACTGTTACTACAACTGCTAGTCCTACTACTATAGCTGCTACAACTACTGCTACACCTACAAAAACTTCTACTACAACAGCTACTACTACTATTATGCCTACTACAACTCCTACTATTCAGACTACTATAAATACTTCTACTACTGCTGCAGTTGCTACTACTTCTAATACTACTCCTACTATGAGTACTACAACTACTACTACTATAACTAATATTGCTATTGCTACTGCCACTACTACTAGTACTATTACTACTAATTCTTTTACAACTACTGCTACTACCACAACTACTACTATTGTGACTTCTGCTACTACTACTACTCCTATTACTACTATTGTGCTACGTGATATTACACCTACTACTACAACTCCTATTACCACAACAACAACAACAACTACAACTACAACTACTACTACTATTTCTACTACGACTAATACTACTACTACTACTTCTACTACTACAATAATTGCTACAACTACTATGACTACGCATACAAATACTACTACTAATACTCCAACAACAACTACTACTACCACTAATACTACTGCTATTGCCATTACTGCAACTACTACTTCTACTACTACCTCTAATACAACTACTACTATAATTATTACTACACTACTACCACAACAACTAGTACTAATACTACTACTGCCCATAGAACTGCTACTATTACTACAAATAATGCTACTACTGCAACTACTTCTACTACTACTACTCCTGCTCCTCCTACTACTACTACCACTACAGCTAGAGCAACAACTTCTACCACTACTACTACTACTACTACCATGACTACTATACTACTACTACTCTTACGACTGCTACTATTACTACTCCTACTACTACTACCACTACAGCTAGAGCAACAACTTCTACCACTACTACTACTACTACTACTACCATAACTACTACTTCTACTACTACTACTACTACAAGTACTACTACTACTTGTACTAGTACAACTACTGCCAGTAGTACTACTACTTCTACTGCTACTACTTCTACTACTACTAGTACAACTACTACTCCTACTGCTACTACTGCTGCTGCTGCTGCTACTACTTCTACCACTACACCAACACTTACTATTACTACCATGACTACTACTACTACAACAACTACTAGTACTACGACAACTACTACTACTATTACTAGTACTACTCTTCCACTTACTATTACAACCATTGCTACTACTACTACTACTTTTGCTACTACTACTACTACTAGTAGTAGTAGTAGAACTACTACCAGTACTAATACAAAAACTACTAATACTACAACTACTACTATAGCAACAGCTATTACAGATACTACTATTACTACTACTACTACAACTACTGCTGCTACTATTATTGCTACTACTATTACTTCTACTACTGCTACTACTACTACTATCGCTACTACTCCAACTACTTAAACTTCTCCTACTACAGCTACTAGTACTCCTGCTACTGCTACTACTACTAGTGTTGCAACTACTACTACTTCAACTAAGACAATGACTACTACTACAACTACTTCTACTACTACTATTGCTAAAACAACTACTACTACTCCTACTGCTACTACTACTACTCCTACTACTACTACTATTATAGCTGCTACTTCTACTACTACTATAACTACAACAACAACAACAACAACTACTACTACTACTTCTACTATTACTACCACTACTACAACTGCCTCTCCTACTGCATCAACAACACGTACTACTACTCCTCCTCCTCCTACTACTACTACCACAACAACTACTATTGCTATTGCTACTGCTACTGCTGCTACTACTACAACAACAACTACTACTACAACTAAAACTACAACTACTACTTCAACTACTACCTCTACTGTTACTACACTACTACTACAACCACTACTATTACTACTACTACTACACCTACAACTACTACTATTACTACAAATAATACTACTACTGCTAACAGTGCAACTACTAAAACTTCTCCTACTACTACTACTACTACTACTACTACTATTGCTACTACTACTTCTTCAACTACTACTGCTACTACTATTGCAACTACCTCTACGCCCACTACTGGTACTAATACTACTAGTACCCTTGTTGTAACTACTACTCCTCCTACTTCTACTACTACTATAGCTACGACATCTGCTACTACTACAATAACTACTACTACTACTACTACCACAACTACTATTTCTGCTACTGTTACATCAATAAGCACTACTACAACTATTCCTCCTCCTGCAACCACATCTGTTACTATTGTTACTACTAGCACTACTACTACTACTACTACTACTACTTCTACTGCAACTACTGCTGCTGCTACTACTTCTACTGCAACTACTTCACTTACACCAACTACTACTATGACTACTCGTACTACTACTAAAATAACTATTATTACTACTGCTACTGCTACTCCAACTACTTCTCTACTATTACTACAATAACTACTACTACTAATACTGTAGCTACTACTACTACTACAACTACTGTTGACAACAACTACTAATACGGCCGCTACTACTACAACTGCTACTAGTAGTACTGCTACTACTAATGCATCAGCCAGTGCTGCTACTACTACTACCACTACTGCTACTACTACTACTATAACAACAACTACTACTATACTACTACTACTACTTGTACCACTACAACTACTGGTACTGCTGTCACTACTACGACTACTCCCACAACTACTTATACTACTGCTACTATTAGGACTCCAATGTGTCTGTCTCCTACTACAGCTACTACTACTACTCTTACTTCTATTACTACTACCAATACAATTATTGTAGCTACTACACCTCCTACTACTCCTATAACTACTACTACTTTAACTATAGCTACTACCACTACTACAGCTGCTGCTACTACTACTGCCACTACTACTACTACTACTGCAACAACTGCTTCTACTGCTACTATTATTGTAACTTCTGCTACTACTACTTCTGCTCCCACTTCTACTGCTATTACTACAACAACTACAACAACAACTACTACTTTTGCTACTACTATTAATACTACTACAACTACTACTGCTACTACGACTACTAATACGACTTCCACTACTATGACACTACTACTACTACTACTCCTACTCCTACTTCTACTACTTGTACTACTACTAGTACAATGACTTCTCTTACTACTACTATAATAATAACTATTACTACTATTACTGTTGCTATAATCCCCACAACTACTCCTACTACCACAGCAACAACTTCAGCTGCTACTACTCCCACTACTACTCCTAGTCCTACTACTACTGCTACTACTACCAATATTACAACTACTATTGCCACTACAACTATTGCAACTACTACTACTACTTCTACCACTACTACAGCTACTACTACTGCTACTACCACTTCTAATACTGCTACTACTACTACTACTACTATTACTACTACTACTACTACTACTAGGAATACTCCGACTACTGCTTCCACTACGGCTATAACTACTACTATTACTACTACTACTACTACAACCAGAACAACTACTGCTACTACTACTATGGACTTCTACTACTACTGCTACTACTACTTCAGTTACTCGTCCTATTACTACTAGTACTACTACTGCTCCTACTGCTCCTCCTACTACTTCTCCTACAACTACTATACTACTACTTCTCCAACTACTATGACAACTACAACTACTACAACTGCTCCTACTCCTATAGCTACAACTACTACTATAGCTACAACAATTTCCACTACTTGTATTACTACTCCTACTATTACCAGTACAACTACTGCTATTTTTGCTCTTACTGCTGTTACTACTACTATAATTACTGTTGCAACTACTACTATTATTACTACTACTACTATCGCTACTATCGCTATAGCTACTATGTCTACTACTACTGCTGCTAGTGCTACTACAGCTATTACTACTTCCATTCCTACTATTAGTCAAACTGTTGCAGCTACAAGTACTCCAAATAATCTTCTTCTACTACTACAATACTACTACTTCCACTACTACCACTGCTGCCATGATTCATAATGCTAATCCTATAACTACAACAACTACTACTACTACAACTATTCCTACAACTACTACTATGACTACTACTAAAACTACTACTCCTAATACAATAATAACTACTACTGCTACTATTACTACAACTTCTACCACTAGTACAGCTGTTACTACTACTACTACTACCACCACTAGTTCTACTACTCTCACTCCAGCTACTACTACCACCACCACTACTACTACAACTACAACAACTCCTAATACTACAGCTACTAATGCTAATACTACAACTCCCACTATGACTACTACTACTACTACTACTACTAGTATTACTACGCCTACTGCTACAACTATTGCTACTGCTAATACTACTTCTTCTACTATTGCTTCTACTAATGTTGCTTCTGCTATTAGTACTACAACTAATGTTGTTGCTAAAATTACTTCTACAACTATAGCTAATACTATAGCTACTGCTACTACTACTATGAGTACTACTACTACTAACGCTACTACTGCTACTACTGCTACTACTACTACTACAACTACCATTGCTACTTCTACTACTACCACTCCTTTGACTACTATGCCTAGTACTACTCCTACTACTTCTACTGCTGGTACTAGCAATGGTAGCAATAGTACTAGTAGTACGAGTCATAGCAGTAGTAGCAAAAGTAGTAGTAGTAGTAGTATAGCAGAAATAGTAGTAGAAGTAGTAGTAGTAGTAATAATAATAGTTATAGTACTGCTACTAGCAGTAGCAGTGATAGTGGTAGCAGCAGTAGTGTTAGCATGAGTAGCAGTGGTAGTAGTAACAGAAATAGTAGCGATAGTAATAGTAGTGGGAAAAGTCTTAGTAGTAGCAATAGTATTAGCAGTAGTGGAAGAAATAGTGTAGCAGTAGTAGTAGTACTAGCAGAAGTAGCAGCAGAAGTAGTAGTACTAGTACTAGAAGTCTGAGTAGTCATAGTAGTAGTAGTGCTTGTTGTAGTAGTAGAAGTAGTATTCGTAATTACAGTACTAGTAATAGTAGTAGTAGTAATAGTACCAGTAGTTGTAGTAGTAATAGTAGTAATAGTAGCAGTAGGAGTAGTAGTAGCAGTAGTTGTTGTAGTAGTAGTAGTAGTAGAAGTAGTAGCAGTAGCAGTAATAGGAGTAGTAGAAGTAATAGTAGTCGCAGTAGCAATAGCAATAGTAGTAGTAGTAATAGTAGTAGTAGCAGTAGTTGTGGTGGTGGTAGTAGTAGTAGCAGCATTAATTATAGTAGTAGTAGTAGTAGTAGCAGCAGCAGCAACAGCAGTAATAGTAGTAGTAGTAATAGCATTAATTATAGTAGTAGAAGTAGCAGTAGTTGTAGTAGAACTAGTAGTTATAGTATTAGCAGTAGTTGTAATAGTAGTTGTACAAGTAGCACTAATAGCAGTAGTAGTAATTGGAGGAGGAGTAGTAGTAGTAGCAAAATTAGTAGTAGTAGCAATAGCAATAGTAGTAGTTGCAGTAGTAGTAGGAGGAGGAGGAGCTAGAGCTGGAGAAGGAATAGGTGTAGGAGAATTTGTACTAGTAGGTGTGGTATTAGGAGTAACCATAGCAGTAATAGTAGTATTAGTAGTAGTAGCAGCAATTATAGTGGTAGTAGTTGTCGTAGCGGCAACAACATTCATAGTAGTAGTGGTCGCAGTAGTAGCAATAGTAGCAGCAATAGCAGTAGTCATTGTAGCATAAATAGTAGTAGTTGTAATAGCAGAAGTAATCATAGCAGTAGTAATAGGAGACGTAGTAATAGTGTTAGTAGTAGCATTAGCAACAATAATTGTTATATTAATAGTAGCAGTATTAGCAAAAAGAACAGGAGCAGTAGTAGTAGCAATAGTCGAAGCATAATTAGTAGTAGTCGTAGTATTAGTAATAGTAGTAGTACTCTTAGAATTAGTAATAGTTGCATAGTAGTAGTAGTATTAGTTTTAGTAGTATTTATAGTAGTAGAACCTGTAGTAGTAGTTGTAGTAGTAGCAGTAGCAAGAGAAGTAGTAGTTGTTGTAGTAGTAGTAGTATTAGGAGTAGTTGTAGAAGTAGTTATAGTAGTAGCAGTAGTTGTTGTTGTTGTTGTAGTAGTAGTAGTAGAAGTAGTAGTGGTAGTAGCAGTAGCGACAGCAGTAGGAGGAGTAGTTGTAGTAGTAGTAGGAGCAGTAGTAGTAGTTGCATTAGAAGTAGCAGTAGTAGCAGTAGTTGCAGCAGTTGTAATAGTAGTAGTTATTGTTGTTGTCGTTGTTGTTGTTATAGTACAAGTAGTAGTAGTAGTAGTAGTAGTAGTAGCAGTAGAGGCAGCAAGAGTAGCAGCAAAAGTCGTAGAAGTAGTAGTAGTAGTTGTTGTTGTTGTTGTTGTAGACAAAGTAGTAGTAAGAGCAGAAGTAGTAGTAGTAGTAATGGTAGTAGCAGTAATAGTAGTAGTAATAGTAGTAGTAGTAGTAATACTAGTAGTGGTACTAGCAGTAGTAGTGGTTGTTGTAGTAGTAGTAGAAGCAGTAGCAATGCTAATAATAATAGTAATAGTAATAGTAGCTGT
>RXID01022001.1:61436-197868 GCA_005019695.1 Trichopus zeylanicus subsp. travancoricus | reverse complement strand
CGCCACTACTACAACTACTACTATTACTCCTACTCCTACTCTTACTGCTATGACTACTCCTACTACTACTACTACTACTACTATAACTTCAACTACGACTCCTCCAACAACAACCCCTACTACTACTCTGATACTACAACTGCTACTTCTACAACTACTACTACTACTACTACTACTACTACTACTACTACTACTACTACTACTACTACTATTGTTACTACTATTGCTATAACTATTGTTACTACTATAACTACTATAACTCCTTTTACTACTACTCCAACACTACTACAACTGCTGCTGCTACTATTACGACTACTACTACGACTTCTATTAATAGTACAATTGCTACTACTACTACAGCTACTACTACTATTAATACTACTATTAGTAATACTTCTGCTATGAATACTACTACTACTACTGTTGCTTCTGCTGTTGCTACTGCTACTACAACTACTACCACTACTACTACTACTCCTAGTACTATAAATACTATTGCTTCTTTAGCTACTACTATGACAACTCCTGCTACTACTTCTACTACTACTACTACAACTACTAATCCAGCTTTTGTTACTAGTATTACTACTACACCTACTACCGCTACTAGTACTGCTAGTCGTACTACAAATACTAGTATAACAATTAATACAATAACAACTACTACTAGTAATACCTCTTATACTTCTACAACTACTGTTGTTGCTTCTACAACTGCTACTGCTACGACTACCACTACTACTAATATTATTAATACTGCAGCTATCACTACTACTACGACTACTCCTACTCATGCTCCTATTCTTACTCCTTCTCCTCCTTCTGCTCCAACTACTACTACTACAACTACTACCACAACAACTCCTATCGCTACTTACACTCCTAATACTATTGCTCCGAATATGACTAGCAATATTACTATTGCGACTCCTACTACTTCCACTCCTCCTACTACTACAACAACTACTACAACAACTACGACTACTACTACCATTAGTATAGCTGCTACTACTACCACTACAAGTGAATGAACTACTACTACTACCACTACAAGTGAATGAACTACTACTACTACCACTACAAATGAATAAACTACTACTACTACCACTACTACTACTACTACTACTTCTGCTACTACTACTACTTCTACTTCTACTACTTCAGCTACCACTGCAACACTACTACTACAACTGCTACTACTAGTACTACTACTACTCCTGCAACTACTACTACTACTACTTCTATTATAACTACTACTGCTACTACTATTACTGCTACTACTACACTGCTTCTATTACTACAGCTACTACAACAATAACTACAACAACTACTATAGCTACTACCACATCTACTTCTTCTGCAATGACTACTACAATTACTACTGTTGCTACTGCTACAAGAACTACTGCTACTATTGCTCTAACTACAACTATCACTACTACTACTTCTGCAACTACTACTACTACTACCATGACTACTGCTACTACTACTACTTCCATGACTACTATGACTACTGTGACTACTACTACTACTGTAACTATTGCTGCTCTACTACTAATAATGCTATTATTACTATTGATATTACTTTGACTACTGCTACTACAACTCCTCTAGTAGTTGTAGGTGTTGTTGTTGTTGTATTTGGAGCATTAGGAGTAGTGGTTGTAGTAGTAGTAGAAAAAGTTTTAGTAGTAGTAGTTGTTGTTGTCATTGGAGTGTTAGTAGTTGTAGTAGTGGTGGTGGTAGTGGTGGTAGTAGTAGTAGTAATAGTAGTAGTCATAGTAGTAGTAGTAGTAGTAGTACTAGTAGCTGGAGTAGTAGTAGTACTAGTAGCTGGAGTAGTAGTAGCAGATATAGTAGTCATAGCAATCATAGTAGTAATAAAAGTAGTAGTTGTAGTTGTTGTAGTTGTAGCAATAATAATAACAACACTAGCAGCCATAGTAGTAGTAGTACTTGTAGTAGTAGTGGGGGTGGTAGTAGTTGGAGTAGCTAGAATAGTAGTAACAGTAGTAGTAGTGGTAATAGTGGTAGTAGTTATTGTTGTTGTTGTAGCAAAAGTTGTAGTATATTGGTAGGAATAGCAGTAGTAGGAGCTATAGTCGTACTAGTAGTAGTTGGAGCAGTATTTCTCGCAATAGTAGTATGAGTACCAGTTGCAATAGCAATTGAAGTAGTAGTGGTAGCTATAGTAGCAGAAGTATGATTAGTAAAAATAATAGTAGTAGCGGTACTAGCAGGAGTTATAGTAGTACAAGTAGCAATAGCTAAAGTAGTAATAGTAGTAGTAGCAGTAGTTGTAGTAGAATCAGTAGTATTAGTCGTAGGAGCAATAGTTGTCATAGGAATGATAGTAGCAGTCGTAGTGGTAGTTGCTGTAGTAATAGTTGTAGTAGTTGTAGTAGTAGTTGTAGTTGTAGTAGTAGTAGTAGTAGTAGTAGTAGTAGTAGTAGTAGTAGTAGTAGTAGTAGCAGTCATTGTTGTAGGAGAAGTAGCAGTAGTAGCAGCAGCAGTGGCAACAATAGTGGGAGTAGTAGTAGCAGAAATAGTAGTAGTAGTAGTAATAGAAGTAGTAGGAGTAGTAGGAGTATTAGTAGTAATTGTAGTAGTAGCAGCAGCAGTAGTTGTTGTTGTTGTTGTTATTAGTGTAGTACTATAGTAGTAGTAGTAATAGTAGTAGTAATAGCAGTTGCCATAGTAGCATTTGTAGTAGTAGTAGTAGTAGTAGTTTTAGTAGTTGTAGTAGCAATAGTAGCAATAGTAGTTGTAGCAGTAGTAGTTATAGCAGCAATAGTAGTTTTATTAGTTAGGTTAGTAGCAGTAGCAGTTGTAGCAGTCATAGTAGTAGCTGTAGTCCATGTAGTGTTAGTAGCAGTAGTTATAGTACTAGAAGATGTAGCAGTGGTTATACAAATAGTATTAGTAGGAGTAGTAGTTATAGTACTAATAATAGGACTAGTAGTAGTGGCAGTAGTAGTAGAGGTAGCAGCAGAAGCTTTAGTAATAGAATTAGTAGTAGTAACAGCAATTGAAGTAGTGTTAGGAGTAACAGCAGTGGATGTTGTAGTTGTAGAATTAGGAGTAGTAGTAGTTGTTGTAGGAGCAATAGTATCAGGTGTAGGGGAAGAAGTTGTATAAGCAATAGCAGTAGTAGAAGTTGTATTAGTATTTGCAATAGGAGTAGTTGCAATGGTTGTAGTGGCAGTAGTAGTATCTGTAGTAGCAGCAGAAGTAGTAGTGGTTGTTGTTGTAGTAGTAGTTGTGGTAGAAGAAGTAGTAGAAGTAGGAGGAGAAGTAGTAGTAGTAGTAGAAATAGTAGTAATACTAGTAGTAGCAGTAGTAGGTGCAGTAGTGTTAGCAATAGTAGTAGTAGTTAAGGAAGGATTAGTAGTAGTAGTATGGTTAGCAGTTGTGGAAATAGTAGCAAAACAAGTGGTAGTTGTAGTAACAACAACAGTAGTAGCCACAGTACTGGAAGTAGTAATAGTCGTGGTAGTAGCATTAGTAGTAGTAGTAGCAGCAGTAGGCATAGTACAAGCGTTTGTTGCACCTGTAGTAGTAGGAGATGTAGTAGTAGTAGTACTAGTCGTAGCAGCAGTCATTGTCATTGTAGGAGTAGCTATAGTAGCAGTAGTAGTAGGAGGATCCATAGTAGCAGTAGTGGTTATAGCAGTACTAGTTGTAGGATAGTAGTAGTAGTAAGAGTAGCAGTAGTAGTAGTAGTAGCAGCAATAGGAGTAGCAGTTGCAGTACTAGTGATACCACTAGTAGTAGTAGTAGTAGAAGTAGTGGCAGTAGTAGTGGTAGTAGTAGTGGTGGTAGTAGTTGTAGTATTAGTCGTAGTAGTAGTGGCAGTAGTAGTGGTAGTTGTGGTTGTAGTACTAGTGGTAGTAGTAGTGGTAGTTGTATGAGTAGTAGTAGTAGTTGTTGTTGTTGCTGTTGTTGTTGTGGTTGTAGTAGTGGTAGTAGTAGTGGCAGTAGTAGTCGTAATTGTAGTGGTACTTGTAGTAGTAGTAGTAGTAGTAGTGGTAGTAGTAGTGGTAGTAGTAGTAGTCGTAGTAGTAATAGTAGCAACATTAGCAATAGTAGAAGGCGAAGTAGTAGTAGCAGAAGTCATTGTAGCAACAACAGTAGCAATAGTAGTAGTCATAGTAATTGTTGTTGTTGTTGTTATTGTTGTTATTGTAAAAGTAGTAATAGGAGTAGTAGTCATAGCAGCCATACAAGTTGTAGAAGTAGTAGCAATAGTAGTAGCAGTAGTAGTAATAACAACCATGGGAACCGCTGTACTAGTAGTAATAGTTGAGGTAGTCACATTAATAGTAGCAGTAGGAGTAGTTGTAGCACTTGTAGTAGTTGGAGTTGTTGTAGTAGTAGTAGAAATATTAGGAGCAATAATAATTGTAGGAGGAGTAGTCGTTGTAGTAGAAGGAGTAACGGTAGGAGTAGTAGTTGTAGTAGTTGCAGTAGTTGGAGTAGTAGTAGTAGTTGTAGTAGCAGTAGCATTAGCAGCAGTAGCAGGAGTAGTAGCAGTCATAGTAGTAGCAGTCATAGTAGTAGCGGTTGCAATAGTAACAGTAGTAGTAGGACTATAGCTGCAATAGCAGGAGTAGTAGCAGTAGTAGGAGGAGTATTGTTCGCAAAAATAATAGTAGTAGTAGTAGTAGGAGGAGCAATAGTAGTTGTATTAGTACTAGAAGTAGCAATAGCAATAGTAGTAGGGTTAGTAGGAGAAGTAGTAGTTGTAATAGCAGTAGGAGCAGTATTAGTAGCAGTAGGTGCAACAGTAGTATTAGCAGTTGTACCAATAGTAGTGGAAGTCATAGTAGCAGTTGGAGTAGTAGTAGTTGTTTTAGCGGTAGCAATAGCAGTAGTGGTAGCAGTTGTAGTAGTAGCAGTAGTCGTAGAAGTAGGAGAAGTACCACTAATAGTAGCAGTAGCAGCAATGGAAGTCATAGTAGTCATAGTAGTAATAGTTTTACTAAAAGTAGTAGCTAAAATAATAGTAGTATTAGTTGCAGTAGTAGCAGTAGCAGCAGGAGCAATAGTAGTG
This sequence comes from Trichopus zeylanicus subsp. travancoricus, assembly GCA_005019695.1. Lineage (NCBI taxonomy): Eukaryota > Viridiplantae > Streptophyta > Magnoliopsida > Dioscoreales > Dioscoreaceae > Trichopus > Trichopus zeylanicus. The sequence continues at coordinate 192,815 of RXID01022001.1, read as the reverse complement.
GAAGTAGTAGTAGTAGTAGCAGAAGTAGTAGTTGTAGCGGCAATAGTAGTAGTAGCGATAATATCTATAGTAGCTATTCTAGCAATAGTAACAGTAGTAGCAATAATTGCAGCAGCAGCAATAGCCGTAGTAGTAGTTTCAGTACTTAGGGTAGTAGTAGTGGTAGCAGCAGTAGGTATCATAGTAGTAGTAGTAGTAGTAGTAGTAGGAGAAGTAGTAGATGTCGCACTATCAGTAGTAGTAGCAGTAGTAGTAGGCAGAATAGCAGCAGCAGCAGTAGTAGCAATAGTAGTAGAACCAGTAGTCTCATTGGTAGTGGTAGTAGTAGCAGTAGTAGCAGTTGAAGTAGTAGTAAAAGTAGTAGTCGTGGTGGTAGTAGTAGTAGTAGAAATAGCAGCAGCAAGAGTAGTACCAGCAGTATCTGTAATAGCATCAGCAGCAGCAGTAGCAATAGTAGTAGCAGCAGTAGTAGGAGTAGTAGTAGTTGTTGTTATAGCAGCAGCAGTAGCCGCAGTAGTACTAATAGTAGTACTAGCAATGCTAGTAGCCGAAGCAGTAGTCATTATAGCTATAGTAGTAGCAGTAGTTATAGTAGTAGTAGCAGAAGTAGTAGGAAATGTAGCAGGTGTAGCAATAGTAGTTGTAGAAGTAATAGTAGTAGTTGTAGCAATAGTAGTTGTAGAAGTAATAGTAGTAGTTGTAGTAGTGGTGGTAGAAGTAGTAGCAGTAGTAGTAGCAGCAGCAATAGTATTATTTGGAGTAGCAGTAGTTGGAGTCTAAGTAGTAGTGGCAGTAGTAATGGTAGTAGGAGAAGTAGTAGTAATCATAGCCATAGTAGTAGTAGTAGTAGTAGCAACAACAACAGTAGTAATAGTAGTAGTAGCATTTGCAGAAGTTGTAACATTAGTAGTAGTAGTAGTAGTAGTAGTAGTAGTAAGAGAAGTTGTAGTTGTAGTAGTTATTGTTGGTGTAGGAGAGGTAGTAGTAGTAGTAGTAGTGGTAACATTAGTATTTGTTGCTATATTAGTAGCACTATTAGTAGTAGTACTTGTAATAGCAGTAGTGGTAGTAGTAGTCATAGTAGTCACAGTAGTAGTAGTAGCAGTAGCAGCAACAGTAATTATTGTAACTGAAGTAGTAGTTGTATTTGTTGTGGCAGTAGTAGCAGTAGTAGTTGGAGTAGTAATTGTAGCAGCAGTAGCAGGGTATCAGAGCTTAGTTTGCTCTGCCGAACCTTCCACCCCCCCAACCTCTGGTATCAGAGCTTAGTTCCTTACCTGGTTGTAACCCCTTCCATGGTTGAGTAAACACCTTCTTTCTAGGTACTCATCAGGGATGTGTGTGATGGTTTCTCACCTTATGGCCGTTGATAACCAGACCATAGTATACCGAAAAATCCTGGATTGACCCCTCGGGTGGCACAGAGGCTGGACATAATAAGTCCACCGCAAGGTCATTATTGGGAGAGAAGTAGGTATTAGTGGTCTTGGTGAGATATACTATTACTACTACAACTACTACAACAAGAATAACAACTACTACTGCTACTCCTACTATGGCTGACACGACTACTACTACTACTACTTCTTTTGCTACTATTGTTATTACTATTACTACTTCTACTACTACCACTACTATTACTACTACTGCTACTATAGCTACTACTATTACTACTACTACTACTATAGCTGCTACTACAACTACTACTACCCCGACTACTAAAACTACTACTACTACTTCTACTGCTATGACTATAGCTACTACTGGTATTATCGCTACTACTATTACTACTGCTACTATTCCTACTACTGCTACTACAACTATTACAGCGACAACTGCCCATGCTGCTATAGCTACTATAGCTACTATAACTTATACTCCTGCTACTACTACTTCTACAACCCCTACTACAACTGCCACTACTATAATTTCTGCTACGACTACTTTTACTACCACTACTATGACTACTACTACAACTACTACTACTACTGTTGTTACTGCGACTACTGCCGCTACAGCTACAGCTACTATTACAACTACGACTACTGCTATCTACTATAACTATTGTTGCTACTACTACTGCAACAGCTAATATTACTACTACAATTGCTACTACTAGAACAATAGCTACTACTACTGCTGTTGTTGCAGCTGCTCTACTATAATTACTATTTCTACTATTTCTTCTACTCCTACTTCTACTATTACCACTACTCTTGCAACAACTATAACTACTATTATTTTTACAAATGATACTCCTGCTGCTACTGCTACTAATCCTAGTACTACTACTACAACTGCTACTCTTACTACTACTTCTCCTGCCCCTTCTAGTATTGCTACTACTAACACCACTACTACTAATACAGTGGCCACTATTGTCGCTATTACTACTTCTGCTACTACTACGGCTACAACAACAACTACTGCTACTACTTCTACTACAACGACGACTATGACTACTACTAATGCTGCTACTTCTACTACTGCTGTTACTACTACAACTACTAGCAATGGCGCTCCCTCTATCACTAATACCAATACTACTAATACTAATACTACTACAACAAGGACTACTATCTCTACCACAACAACTACAACTACTACTTCTTCTACCACAACTACTACCACCGCTACAGCTATCCCTACTACTACTACTGCAACAAGTTCTGCTGTTGCTACTACTTATACTACTGCTACAACTACAACTACAACTACTGCTACTTCTGCAATTACTGCTGCTGCTACTGCTGCTACTACTACTACTACTTCTGCAACTGCTACTATGGCTGCCACGACTACTACTATAACTACTTTTGCTACTATTGCTACCACTACTACTACTTCTACTACTACTAAAACTACAACTACAACTACTACGACTGCTACTATTGCTACTTCTGCCATTATCGCTACTTCAACTACTACTGCTACTGCTGCTGTTACTACTACTATTCTTACTACTACTACTATTAATACAACAACTACTACTAGTACTACTAGTGCTGCTGCTACTACTGCTACTATTACTACTACTACGGATGCTACTGCTACAACTACTCCTACTGCTACCTCTCCTACTGTTATAACTACTGCTACTACTATTGCTACTACTACTACTACTACAACAACAACTACTACTACTGTTACAACTACAACTACTACTACTGCTAGTTCTGGCACTACTACTACTACTAATACTACTACTACTTCTCCTAGTACTAAATACTACTGCTACTACTAGGACTACTGTTGCGGCTACTACTACAACTACTACTGCACCTCTTACTACTACAACTGCTGCTACTATTCCCACTATAGCTATGATAACTACTACGATAAGTACTCCTACTACTACAACTACTACTTCAACTACTGCTACTGCAAATGCTACTCCTACTACTTCTGCTGCTGCTCCTTTTACCACTACTACAACTCCCACTACTACTGAAACTGTTCCTTCTGCACTACAACTTCAACTAATATCGCTCCAACAACTACTAGTATTGATACTAGAACTCCCAATGCTACTGCTTCTATGATAATAACTACTACAACTCCAACTACTATGACTACTACTACCATAACTACCATAGCTCGAGCTACTACTACAACTACTACTACCACTTCTACAACTACTTAACTACTGCTACTACTACGGCTACTGATGCTACTGCTACTACCACTCCTACAACAGCTTCTATTGATGCTCTTACTACTACTACTACTACTACAGATGCTACGACTGCTACAACTACTATAACAACTACTTCAACTCCTACTTCTACAGCTACTACTGCTACTACTATTACTACAACTACAACAACTACAACAACTACCACAACTACTACAACTTGTGCTACAACTGCCATTTCTACTACAACTACAACAACTACTACTTCTACTTCAACTACTGCTATTGCTTCTACTACTACTTCTCCTACTACTCCCACTACTACTACTACTGCTACTACCATTACTGTTACTACAACTACTACTACTACTAATACTACTGCTACTACTACTACCACTACTACTACGATAGCTACCACTATTCCGATCTGCTTCTGCGACAACTACTACTTCTGCTACTACTACTACTACTACTTCTGCTACTACCGCTATTGCTGCTACTACTACTATAATTATTATTACTACTATGCTACTATTACTACTATTACTACTACTATTACTACTACTACTACTACTACTACTACTACTACTACTACTACTACTACTACTACTACTACTACTACTATTACTGCGACTACTACTACTACTACTACCATTACTACTATTACTACTAATACTACTACTACTACCATGACTACTACTAGTACTACTACCACTACTACTACAGCTACAATAGCAACTACTGCTGCTGCTACTGCTATGACAAATACTAATACTACAACTGCTACTACTACAACTACTACCACTGCTGGTACTATCACTACTAGTGCTACAACCACTACTATTACTACTACTACTACTCCTACTACTACTGCTGCAACAACATCAAAGACTACTACTGTTGTTGCTCCTCCTCCTACTACTTCTAGTAATACTACTATTGCCACTAATACTGCTGCTTCTACTGCTGCTGCAACTACTACTAATACAACTGCTATGACTACTATTACAAATACTGCTACAACTTCTTCTACTACTTTTGCTACTCCTACTTTTGCTACTAGTATTACTACAACAGCTACAACTGCTATTACTATTGCTATTGTTACTACTATAACTACTACTACTGCTACTACTTCTACTACTACTACTATAACTACTCCTCCACCTACTACTACTACTAGTTCTACTACTACTTGAACTGCTGCTACTATTTCTATTCCTATGCCTAAATTAATTTATACCATTACTTCTGCTACTAGTACTACAACCACTACTACTACTCATATTACTGCTGCTACTACTACTACTACTACTACTACTAGTGGCACTACTACAACTACTACTTCTACTACTACTACAACTACTACCACTACTACTACTATTGCTACTGCTACTACTACTATTACTACTACTCCTGCTACTACTACTACTGCTACTTCTCCTACCTCTACTACTACTAATACAACTATTTCTTCTACACTACTACGACAACTACTATTACAAGCACTGCTACTACTCTAACAAATACTACTACTATTACTATGACTACTCCAACTATTACTACTACTATTACGACTACTACTACAACTTCTACTACTACTAGTACTATAAATACCAGAAGTAGTAGTCACAATCATAGTAAAATTAATATTTGTAGTAGTAGTAGTGGAAGTTCTAGTTGAAGTATTCAGAGTAGTAGTTGTTGTTGTTGTTGTTGTAGCAACTATAGTAGTAGTAGTTACAGTTGTAGTAGTAGCAGTAGTAGTAGTAATTTGGGTAGTAGTAGCAATAGTAATCATAGTTGTATTTGTAGTAGTCGTAGTAGTAGTAGTTATACGAGTAGAAGTAGTAGTAGTTGTGGTAGTAGCAGTAGTAGTAGTAGTAGTAGCAGCAGTAGTACTATTAGTAGTACTTATAGTCATAGTAGTAGTAGTAGTGGCTGTAGTAGTAGTAGTTGTTGTTATTATTGTAGTAGTAGTAGCAGCAATAGCAGCAGCAGCAGCAGTAATAGTAGTAGTAGTGGCAGGAGTTTTAGTAGTAGTAGTTGTAGTTGTTGTAGTAATAGTCTTAGTAGTAGTAGCAGCAGCAGTGGAAGATGTAGCAGCAGTGGTGGTAGTAGTAGTGGTAGTAGTAGTAGTAGTAGTAGTAGTAGTAGTAGTAGTAGTAGTAGTAGTAGTAGTAGTAGTCATAGTTGTAGTTGTAGTAGTAGATGTGGTGGTAGTAGCAAAAGTAGTAGCATAAGTTGCAGTAGTTGTTGTAGTTTTTGTAGTAGTAGTAGTAGTAGGAGTAGAATTAGTAGTAATAATAGTTGAAGTTATTATTATTGTAGTAGTAGAAGTACTAGTTATAGTAGTAGAAGTGTTAGTTGTTATTGTTGTAATAGGAATTATAATAGGAGTATTATTAGTATTAGTACTAGTTGTTGTAGCAATCGTCGTTGAAGAAGTAGCAATAGTAATAGTAGTAATAGGAGGAGGAGGAGGAGTAGTAGTACTTGTAGTAGTAGTAGTAGTAGTATTAGTAGTTGAAGGAGGAGTAGTAGTAGTACTAGTCATAGTTGTAGTTGTAGTACTAGTTGTAGATGTAGTATTAGTGGTGGTAGTAGTAAAAGTAGTAGCAGTAGTAGCAGTTGTAGTTAGGGTAGTAGTAGTAGTATTAATAGTAGTTGTATTAGTAGTAGGAGTAGTAGGATTAGAATTAGTGGTAGTAGTGGTAGTAGTATTAGTAGTAGTTGTAGTAGTAGTTGAAGTAGTAGTAGTCAAGCAGTAGTAGTAGTAGTGGCAGTAGTACTAGTAGTAGTAATCGTAGTCATAGTAATACCAGTAGTAGTAGTAGTAGTTGAAGTTATAGTTGGAGTATTAGGAGGAGTAGTAGTAGCAGATGTAGTAGTAGTTGTAGAAGTAGTAGTAGTTGTAGTAGTAGTAGTAGTAGCTATTATTGTTGTAGTAGTTTCTGTAGTAGTAGCAATAGCAATATTAGTTGTATAAGTAGTAGTCACCGTAGTTGTAGTAGTTGTAGTTGTAGCTGTAATGGTAGTAGTAGTGGTGGTAGTAATAGCAGTAGTAGCTACAGTAGTAGTAGTAGTAGTAGTAGTAGTAGTAGTAGTAGTAGTAGTAGTAATTTAAGTAGTAGTAGTAGTGGTAGTAGTAGTATTAGTTGCAGTACTAATAGAAGTAGTAGTATTAGTAGTAGTAGTAGAAGCAACAAAAGTAGCAGTGGTAGTAGAAGTAGTAGTAGTTGTAATTTTTCTAGCAGTAGTAGTAGTAGTAGCTGTTATAGTAGAAGTTGTAGTAGCAGTAGTAGTAGTATTCGTGGTAGCAGTAGCACCAACAATGACAGTAGCAATAGTAGAAGTAGTAGTAGTGGTTGCAACATTAGTGGTAGTAGTAGCAGTAATAGTGGCTGTAGTGACAGTAGTAGTAGTCATAGCAGTAGCAGTTGCAACACTAGTAGTTATAGCAGTGTTAGGAATATGAGTAGTAGCGGTAGTAGGAGCAGTAGTAGTAATAGAAGTGGCGGTAGTTGTAGTGGCAGTAGTAGTAATTGTAGTGGTAGTCGTAGCAGTAGTAGTTGCTACAGTTGTTGTAGCAAAAGTAGTCACAGTTGTTCTAGCAATAGTAGCAGTAGAAGTAATAGCAATAATAGTAGTTCTAGTTGTTGTAGTGGTAGTAGTAGAAGAAGAAGAAGTAGTAGTAGTAACATGAGTCATAGCTATAGTATTAGAATTAGTAGTAGTAGAAGTAGTAGTAGTAGTAGCAGCAGCAGCAGCTGCAATTGTAGTAGTAGTAGTGCTAGTAGTAGTTGAAGTAGTTGTAATAATAGTAGCAGTAGTAGTACTAGTAGCAGTTGAAGTAGTTGTAATAATAGTAGCAGTAGTAGTACTCCTAGTATTAGAAATAGTAGTAGTAGTAGTAGCAACAGCAGTACTAGTATTAGTAGAAGTAGTTGTAGTGGTAGAAGTTATAGCAGTGATGGTAGTAGTAGTTGTTGTTGTAGTAGTAGCAATAGTATATAGCAGTAATAGTTATAGTAATAGTAGCAATTGTAGTAGTAGTAGTTGTTGTAGTAGCAGTAGTAGTACCAGTAGTTGTTTTTATTATTATTGTTGTTGTTGTTGTAGTTGTAGTTGTAGTATTATACCCGAAGTAGTAGTAGTAGCATTTGTAGAAGTAGTAGTAGTGGTGGTGGTGGTGGTGGAAGTTGTTGTAGTAGTATCCTAAGTAGTGGTAATATTATTAGTAGTAGTTGTAGTAGTACCCAAAGTAGCTGTAGTAGTAGTTATAGAAGTAGTAGTAATAGTAGCAGCAGTAGCAGTAGTAGTAGTAGTGCCAAAAGTAGTAGTAGTAGCAGTTATATAAGTAGTAGTAGTTGTAGTAGTAACAGTAGTAGTAGTAGTAGTAGTAGTAGTAGTAGTAGTAGTAGTAGTAGTAGTAGTAGGTAGTAGTTTTAGTAGTAGCAGCAGTAGTAGCAGAAGTAGTTGTAATAGTTGTAGTAGTAGTAGAAGCAGCAACAGTTGTAGTAGTAGTCGAAGTATTAGTCACAATAGTTGTAGTTGTAGCTATTGTGGCAATAGTAGCAACAGTAGTCTTAGCTATAGTTGTAGCAGTAGTAATAGTTGTAATAGTAGTAGTAGTAGCAGTAGTAGCAGAAGTAGGAGTAGTAATAGTCACAGTAACGATAATTAGAGTAGCAGTCGTGGTAGGAGAAGTGTTAGTATTAGTAGTAGTTGTAGTAATAGTAGTCGTAGTAGCAGTGGTAGTAGTAGTAGTGCTAGCAGTTGCAGCAGCAGTAGTAACTACAGTGTTAGTACTAGTAGAAGCTGTAGCAGAAGTAGCTCTAGTAGTAGTTATAGTTATAGTAGCAGTAGTTGTAGCAGTAGTTGTACCAGTAGCAGTAGTGGCCATAGGAGAAGTAGTTGGTTAAGTAGCATTAGTAGTAGTAGTTATTGTTGTAGTTGTAATAGTAGTACTAGTTGTTACAATAGTAGTAACAGTAGAAGTAGAAGAAGTAGTAGTTGTTGTAGCAGTAGTAGCAGTAGCTATAGTGGGATTTGTAGCATTAGCAGCAGCAGTAGTAGTAGTAGTGGTAGTAGCAAGCATAGGAGGAGGAGGATGAGGAGGAGGAGGAGGAGTAGTAGTAGCAGTGCTAGTAGTAGTGGTGGTGGTGGTAGTAGTAGTAGTAGCGGCAGTAGCTGCAGTAGTGGTAGTAGTAGCAACAACAATAGTAGTATTGGTGGTTATTGAAGAAGTAGTTATTGTAGCAACTGTAGTTGCAGGAGTCACAGTAGCCGTAGCAGGGTGATTACTCAACCGGTGGCATGGTGATAAAGCGTTGATTGCCACCATGGAAGTTGACCTCACACAGGGAAGCCAATTGGTCTATATCATCCCTGATATGATGCTTACTATAGGGGATTTTTGCAGAAACATTCAAATCTCCATCCTTACTCATGGGTATGATACCTGGCACCATGGTGAGGCCAACTTGCTGATTACCCGAGGACTAATCGGAAGACTTTCAAACACTCCAAACGTGGCCTTTGCTTATGAAGTCACAGGAGTCATTGACTACCTGGCGAGTCACAGCGTCCATGCCCTCCCTGGGAAGCGGTACTCTGCAGCATAGCTTTGTGGGATAAATTGGCTACTTAAGCCCTCTCAAATCCCGCCTGTCCTGACACCCACCGAGGTGTCCAGCCATACACTTCTGGATGGGCGTATCTCACTCAGCTTTAACCAGTTTGCCTCCCTTCCTGACACCGCAGAAGGTGATGAAGTTGTCGCCATCCTCACTCAGGATAAGGCGCCTGCTGAAGTTTGGGACACTTTGGGCGAGCCTAGCGGGAAGTACGACTATTATGTTCGCTAATCCGCTCCCCCATTCTTCTTCGCACCATTTTCGACCACACCAACAGAGTGGGATGTTTCCCCCAGTGACACAACAGAGCTGTGGCCTGACGACACCTGTGGCAACCAGCAGCCTCCTGTATCCATAAGGAACGTAATGCCAGCAAAACAGTGGAGCCGCCGTTTTAACCAAAGGACAGCAAAGAAGCACTCTTTGTGGCGGCCAAGGACGAAAGAACACCAATTTCCAGCTTGTGGAGACCATGCAGGAGATACACGCCTAGGGGCCTCTGTACTCCGGTCCATAGAACCTCCACAAGAAGGTACTGCTGATAATATGCATCTCCTGGCCACACTGCGTATGGACACCGGGAACGGCACCTCGGAGGACGACCCAGATGAGTATTGCAATTATCTTCAATATTATACTTGTTTGGGTGACACAGAAGTCATTGCTACATTAGAGGAAGACTGGGGAATGGAATATCCCCAACGGGCACCTCAACGAGCAAAGCCTACAGAACGGCTTGCTCGTCCTCAATTGTTTCAGAATATAGGCCCCCGGTGGAATCTACCATGGGCCCTATTAATTATCCTCCTGCTGCTAGGCCAACGGAACCCAGGTCAAGCCAGGGACCGACACCTGGGGGCTATTATCCGAAAAGTTTGAAGTTCAAAACCAGGAACCCATCTGAATGGTGGAACCTCCCTTCTGCCCAGCAACAAACGGGAGCTATCTTCGTCATGCCTTCTCAAATCGGGCAATTCAATGACGTCTTCATGCGATGGGAATCCATTACAAAGAACACAGTTGCCTTGCATGGTTTTACTGACCCCCGCAGTAAAACCGAGTTTATTGAAAATTTGCTTGGAGAATCTGAGAAATTAGCTTGGATCCAGTGGCAGGTGGCATACCCGATAGAATATCAGCACTTATTAGACCATGCCGATGGGGCCGATGGTACTCAAAACATCCTCTCACAAATTCAGACCATTTTTGCCCTCGAAGATCCTTACCTAGGCTCGACCACGATACAAGAAGAGGCCTATCGTGACCTGGAAAGGTTGTCCTGCCAAAATTTACGTGATATAATCCCTTTTCGCAATGATTATATGCAGGTAGCATCGAAAACGGGACGGCTATTCACGGGTCCTGAGCTATCCGAGAAACTATGGTCCAAGATGCCTGGCACTATTGGGAAGAAGATTAAAGCCACATTCGAAGCCAAACACCCAGGTAACACAATTGGAGTTTACCCGAGAATCCTATTTACTTATAAATACCTTGAAGAGGCCTACAAGGAGGCAGCCTTTACCCGAGCGCTCAAGGACCTCTCCTTCTGTCATGACATTCCAATCCCCGGGTACTATCAACGACCCCGATGAAAGTTTGGTGTTCTGCGGTCGACTACCTATAAAGGTAAGCCACATCCCTCGCATGCTGGAATCGAGAAGAAGAAGCACCTCATCCGCAACAGGCGCTGTCGATGCTTCCTTTGTGGAGAAGAGGGGCATTTTGCCCGAGAATGCCCTAATGAGTGGCGCAATATCAAGTGCATCACCATGTTCGAGCAGCTTGATCTCCCTGAGGACTGTGAAATCGTGTCTGTCTAGGACGGTGACGACCCCAGTGATGCCATCTATAGTATTTCTGAAGGGGAAGAAGACACGGCAATCCTACAGGAAGAAAAGCTATTTATGTTTTGGGAAGAAAATCAGACCTGGTGGATTGGCCCTACAGGGGGCTATCGTGCCATGGTCGAAGTTTCACAACAACAGTACAAGTGTAGCAACACTTGGGAGATGAACCAAGAGGTTCCCGACGCCTATGAGCATTGCTGTTGCTGCCAGGCGCCCTCCCAAAAATGCTACCGGATGCACTGCCCAACCTGCAAGCTGACAGTTTGTGGACGGTGCAGCTCATATTATTTCAACAAATGGACCCCCTTGTCCAAGACGATAGGGAGGCCCTCCTACAATGCCTCCTTCTTGCTCAGAAGGATAGTCAACGCTGGTAACATGAGTCTAAGCACTGGAAGGGAAAATACAAGGAGCTTGAAGACGCTACGATGGAAGTCGATCACATGATGCTCGAGTGAGAAGACCTTCAGAAAGAAATACAAAGACTCCACCAAGAAAAGGGGACTCTAAAGCAGCATGAGGATGAGCCGGCTGATACGGACCTCAACGTTTTCCTTGTTGACACCACTCATCAAGTTCTCTCAGTCGACACCCAGCTGCCAACACAGCCTCACCGAGGCAAAAATATGCTATACAATCTAAAGGTGAAGTTTGATATTCCCCACATTGTGCCATTTGAAGTTAATGCCATTCTCGATGCAGGGGCAACAACCTACTGTATTGATCAACGGGCAGTCCCTGTCAACGCCCTGGAAAACAACCCCTTCTTAGTGCACTTCAGTGGCATCAACTCTCGCATCTTGGCCAATAAGAAACTTAAACTCGGCCGCATGCTGATTGGGGACAATGGCTTTCGGATCCCTTACAACTACGCCTTCCCAATGAAGTTGGGGGAAGACATTCAGATGATCCTCAGCTGCAACTTCATTCGAGCAATGCAAGGTGGAGTCCGCATCGAAGGGAACACAGTCACGTTTTACAAAAACGTGACCACCATTCACACTCTTCCCTCAGTACCAACTGCAGCAGCCATTGAAAAATTGGAGTTAGAAGAACAAGAGTACACACAGATACAAGAACTAGTGCGCTACTCAGCGGACCAACAACCAGCACGAAATTTCACTAGCAAATTCGTCCCCTTGCTCCAGGAGCTCCGAAGCCAAGGCTATATTGGTGACAATCCGCTGAAGTACTGGTCCAAGAACCAGGTGCTATGTCACCTGGAGATCAAAAATCCAGACTTCATTATTGAAGACCGGCCTTTAAAGCACATTACACCGCAAGCCAAGTCCACATATGCAAAACATGTGAAGGCACTCCTAGACCTTGGTCTTATTCGACCCAGCAAAAGCCGACATCGCACGACTGCAATAATCATGAACCCCGGCATAATAGTTGATCCTCGTACGGGCCAAGAGATCAAAGGCAAAGAACGAATGGTGTTCAACTACCGGCGCCTAAATGACATCACCAATAAAGATCAATACAGCCTACCCGGGATCAACACAATTCTACGGAAGGTCAGTCTAAGATGCATATACTTAAAGTTTGATCTCAAATCAGGGTTTCATCAGGTGGCTATGCATCCTGCTTCCGTAGAATGGACGGCATTTTGGGTGCCCAGTGGCCCGTATAAGTGGCTCGTAATGCCTTTTGGCCTTAAAAATGCACCCGCCATTTTCCAGAGAAAAATGGACACCTACTTTAAAGGTACGGAAGACTTTATTGTGGTCTATATTGATGATGTTCTTGTCTTCTCTTCCTCCGAAGCAGAACATGAGCAACATCTCTGAGTCATGCCGCAGATCTGCCAGACTAATGGCTAATCCTGAGCCCAACCAAGATGAAGTTAGCAGTCTCTGAGGTGGAATTCTTAGGGGCAGTGCTTAGTAACCTACGAATCAAGCTACAGCCCCACATTATCAAAAGGATTGCAGATTTTCAGGAACAGGAACTGACCACCACAAAAGGCCTCCGAGCTTGGCTCGGGATCTTGAACTATGCCTTAAGCTATAATCTGGGGACCCTACTCGGGCCCCTATATGCAAAAACAAGTCCTATAGGGGAAAAACGCTGGAACTCCCAAGATTGGGACTTAGTCTCAAAGATCAAGGCCTTGGTGCAACAACTGCCTGATCTAGAAATCCCACCAGAAGCCAACCATACGATCCTCGAAATCGATGGTTGCATGACAGGATGGGGCCGAGTATGCAAATGGAAGTCCCAGAAATTTGACCCTAAGTCAATGGAGAAGGTATGTGCCTATGCTAGCGGCAGGTTCCACTCGATCAAATCCACTATTGATGCAAAACTCTTTGCCATCATGAATACGCTAGAAGCATTGAAAATTTACTATCTGGATAAGGCCGAGCTAACCATTCGAACAGACTGTCAGGCTATCATTAGCTTCTTCGACAAATCGGCCAATAATAAGCCTTCCCGCGTTCGCTGGCTTGCCTTCACCGACTACATTATCGGTAAGGGACTCGCCATCCAATTTGAGCACATCTGCGGAGAGGATAACCAGCTGGCAGATATTCTCTCTCGCTTAATCACTTCTCTTGTGATTGCAGGATGGCCAGCACCCGAAGGCTTAGAGGTCCTCAGCCTCGTAGCCACCCAGTTACAGGAAGCTCATCAAGTACCCTCTCAGGAGGTGAAGAAGCACCTGGCGGCAGCTCAAGCCTTGTGCTACACTATGAACAACAATTACAGCTCCTACGGGACCTTCACATGTCCCTTGATGCCTACGATACCATCAGACGGCGGCTCCAACAACTTGAACGACAGAGTGCCCAGGAAGCACTTACGGCTGTTCGACAATTCTGTGACCTACACACCCTCAAGCTGACCGAACCCACAAAGCACGCAAGACACAAAACCACGGGCAACTTCTGGGCCCAGTGGCATCTTGTTGTAACTCAGATCGATATCCAGCTTGAAACAGCAGTCAAACTTACAGCTGACTCAGCACAGCGACTGCCCGCCTTCATGTTCTGAGCAAAGCAGGACATGGGGATAGCTTGCGCGTGAAGAAAGTCTGATGGGATGTAAAATAAAGTAGATGGGCTGTAAAATAATAAAGATGCAAAGTCGATGTGATATAAAGCAGATGCCCTTATCGCATCTGCTCGTGTATGTACTGATAAGGTTTGGGATGTAAAGCAAAGTAGATGTGTTGTAAAGGTAGATGTGATGTAAAGCGGATGACCTTATCGCATCTGCTCATATGTGTGATGAGACAGGCTTCTCATCCAAACCTTTCCTCTCCTCTATAAAATCCCTCTGAGTCGTCTATGAACGACATTGAGGAAATTCTGTACACTCTCTCATCTTTCATGTCTTTCACTCTTCTCTTCTTAGAAATTCTCTTCTTAGAAGTAGTACTAGAAGAAGTAGTAATTGCAGTTGCAATGGAAGTAGCCGCAACAGTAGTAGTAACAGAAGTAGTAGCAGTAGTAGTAGCAGTCATAGTTGTAGTAGTAGTAGCAGCAATAGCAGCCATAGTGGCAGTAGCTGTTGTAGTAGTAGTAGCAGTCGTAATGGTAGTAGAAGTAGTTAGTAGTAGTAGTTATACTATGAGTAATAGTAGCAGTAGTAGATGCAGTAGCATTAGTAGTAGTTGTAGCAGTAGTAATAGAAGTAGTAATATTAGAAGCAGTAGTAGCAGTAGTTGTAGTAGTAATAGTGGTAGTTGTAGCAGCAGTAGCCATAGTAGCATAGCTAAAGTTGATGCAGGAACAATAGCTATACCTATTGCTATAGTAGCAGTAGTAGCTGTAATTGAAGTACTAGGAGTAATAATTGTGGTACTAGTACTAGTAGTAGTAGAAGTGGTAGTAGTAGTTGTTGTTGTAGTACAAGTATTAGCAGTAGCAGTAGACGTAGTAGTAGTGCTAGTGGTAGCAGCAGTACTAATAGTAATAGTAGTTGTCATTGTAGTAGAAGTAATACTAGTAGTAGTAGTAATAATAATAATAATAGTAGTTTCAGCACTAGTAGTAGTAGAGGTAGTAGTAGAAGAAGTAGTAGTAGTAGTAGTAGTAGCCGCTATGGTAATGGTAGTAGCAAAAGTACTAGTAGTAGTAGTACTAGCAGTTATGGTAGTACTAGTTGTAGTAGTTGTTGTAGCAATCGAAGTAGTAGAAGTAGTCATAGTAGAAGTAGTAGCAGCAAGAGTTGTAGTTGTAGTAGTAGAATTAGTTGTAGAAAAAGTAATAGTAGCAGTAGCACCAATAGCAGCAATAGTAGTAGTAGCAGTAGTAGTACTAGTAGTAGTTGAAGTATTTGTAGTAATAGTAGAAGTAGTTGTAGTAGTAGCATTAGAAGTAGTTGTTGTAGTAGTGGTGGCTGTAGTAGTACTAGTATTAATAGAAGTTGTACTAGTAGTAATAGTAGCAGTAGGAGTAGTAGCAGTGGGAGCAGTAGTAGTAGTGTCTGAGGTATCAATAGTAGCATTTGTAGAAGTAGTAGTGGTGGTGGTGGTAGTAGTAGTGGTAGTGGTAGTAGTAGTACCTGAAGCAGCAGTAGTAGGAGTAGTAGTAGGTGTATTAACAGTAGTAGTAGTAATTGTATTAGTAGTAGTAATAGTAGTAGTAGGAGTAGCAGCAGTAGTAGTAGTAGTAGTTGTAGTAGCAGCAGCAGTAGTAGTGGGAGTAGTAGTAGTAGTGTCGAAAGTAGTAGCGGTAGCGTATGTAGAAGTAGTAGTGGTAGTAGTAGTAGTGGTGGCAGTACCAGTAGTAGTATCCGAAGTAGTAGCAGCAGGAGTAGTAATAGTAGTACCGGTTGTAGTAGTACCCTAAGTAGCAGTAGTAAGTTATAGTAGTAGTAGTTGTTGTTGTTATATTTATAGTAGCAGTAATAGTTGTCCCCGAAGTTGTAAGAGTCATAGTAATGGAAGTAGTAGTAGTAACTATAGTAGAAGTAGTAGTTGTAGTAATAATAGCAATAGTAGTAGCAGCAGTTTTAGAAGTAGCTATATTAGTATCATAAGTAGTACTAGTATGAGCAGTTGTAATAGCTGCAGTAGTAGTAGCTGTAGCAATAGTTGTAGTAGTGGTAGAAGTATTAGTAGTTATAGTAGTAGTAGTAGTTGTAGAAGTACTAGTTGTAGCAGCAACAGTAGCACTTGTAGTAGTAGTAGTACAAGTAGTTACTTTAGACATAGTTCTAGCAGTAGTAATAGCAATAGTAGTGGCAATTTTTATAGTAGTAGTAGTATTAGTAGTAATAGAAGTAGTAGGAGTAGCAGTAGTAGTTGCAGAAGCAGTAGTAGTCAGAGAAGTAGTAGTTGTACTAGTAGTAGTAGCAGCAGTAGTAGTAGTAGTAACAACATTAGTGGTAGTAGTACTAGTTGAAGCAGAAACAGTAGTGCTAGCAGTTGTGGCAGAAGTAGTAGTCATACTAGTAGCAGTAGTTATGGCAAAAGTAGTAGTATTTGTAGTAGTACAAGCAAAAGTTATTCTAGAAGTATTAGTATCAGTAGTATTACTATTAATGGTAGAAGTAGTAGTAGCATGAGAAGTTGTAGTAGTATGACTAGTAGTAGTAGTGGCAGTAGCTGTAGTAGTAGTAGTTGTTGTTGTTGTTGTGGTAGCTATAGTAGTAGTAGTAAAATGGTAGTAGTGGTAGTAGTAGCTGTATTAGTTATAGTAGAAGTAGTAATTGCAGTAGCAGTAGTAATGGTCGTAGTAATAGTAGTGGTAGTGGCAACAACAACAGCAGTAGTAGTATAATAGTAGCAGTAGTTGTAGTAGCAATAGTGGCTGTAGTGGTTGCAGTAGCCATTGTTGTTGTTGTAGTAGTAGTAGTAATAGTAGTAGTAATAAAGGTAGTAATAGTTGCAGTAATAGTAGTAGTAGTAGTAATAGTAGCAGTAATAATAGTCGCAATTGTAGTAGTAGTCGCAATAGTAGTAGTGGTAGTAGTAGTAGTAGTAATTATAGTGGCAGTTGCATCAGTAGTTGTAGGAGTGATAGTAGTAGTAGTTGTAGTAGCAGTAGTAGTAGTTGTTGTTGTAGAAGTAGTAGTTATAGAAATAGTAGTTGTAGTTGTTGTATCAGCAATAGGAGTAGCAGAGGCAATAGTAGCAGTAGTAGTAGCAGCGGCAGTAGTAGTAATAATAGCTGGAGTGGCTAAAGTAGTAGTAGCAGTAGTGGTTGTGGTAGAAGTAGTAGTAGTAGTACTAGTGATAGTAGCAATAGTTGTAGCAATAGAATTAGTAATAATTGTCATTGTAGTTGTTGTTGTAGTAGGAGTAGAAGTAGTAGCAGTAGTCGCAATAGTAGTAGTTGTAGTAGGAGATGTAGTAGTAGTTATAGTAGTAGTATTAGTACAAGTGGCATTTGTAGTAGTAGCTATAGTAGCTATAGTAGTTGCCGGAGTAGTAGTAGTAGTGCAAGTAGTAGTAGTAGCAGTAGTAGTAGATGTAGTCATCATAATGGTAGTAGGAGTGATAGTTGTAAGATTAGCAGCATTAGTAGTAGTAGTCACAGTAGTAGCAGTCGTAGTAGTAGTAGTTACAGTAGTAGCCGTATTAGAGGAAGTAGAACTAGTAGTAATTGTAGTTGCAGTAGTAGCAAGAGGAGCAGTAGTTCTAGTAGTAGTTGTTATTGTAGTTGTAGTAGTTGAGGTGGTGGTGGTGGTCGTAGTAGTAGTAGTAATGGTAGTAGAAGTAGTAGAAGTAGTAGTAGTAGTAGTGGTCATAGTAGCAATCGTAGTACGAGTAGTAGTAGTAGAAGTAGTATACTAGTAGCAATAGTTGTAATAGTAGTAGTAGTATTAGTAGTTGTAGTATTAGTGGTCTTAGTAACAGTCGTAGTACGAGTAGTAGTAGTAGAAGTTGTAGTACTAGTAGCAGTAGTTGTTATAGTAGTAGTAGTAGTGCTAGTGGTACTAGTAGTAGTAGTAATAGTAGTAGTATTAGTATTAGTTGCAAGAATAGGAGTAGTAATAGCAGATGTATTTGCAATAGTAGTAGTAGTAGAAGTGATAGTAGTTGTAGCTATTATGGTAGTAGTATTAGCTGAAGTTGTCGGGGCCTCGTCGTTCTATAACGCAGATTCGCACGTCATCGCCCGTCGTCGTGGTCGTTGTAGTATACGGAGTCCTCGTCGTACGTCGTCAGGCGTACGTCGTCGTCAGAACGCACTCGTCGCAGTCGTAGGTAGTACGTACACAGATTGTGGTCGGAAGTCGGAGTAGGAACTTAGAGTATCATAGCCGCGTGTTGTAGTAGCAACAGCTGCAATAGTAGTAGTAGTGGTAGCAGTTGCAGTAGAAGTAGTAGTAGTAGTACAAGTGGTAATAGTAATAATAGTAGTAGTAGCAACAGTAGTAGCAGCAGTAGTAGTGGTAGCAGTTGCAGTAGAAGTGTTAGTAATAGTAATAATAGTAGCAGTTGCAACAGTAGTAGTAATGGAAATATCAGTAGTAGCTGTTGTAGCTGTAGTAGTATTAAAGTATTAGCAGCAACATTAGTAATGGCAGAAGTAGTAGTAGTAGCTGCTGCAGTAGCAATAGTAGCTATAGTAATAATAGTAGTTGTTGTTGGTATAATAGCAGTGGCAGTAGTTGCTATAGTAGCTGTAGTTGTTGTTGTAGTAGTCGGAGTAGTGAAATTAGCAGCAACATTAGTTGTATTAGTTGTAGCAGCAATAGTATTAAAAGTAATTATATAGTAGTAGCAGCAGCAGCAGTAGCAATAGTAGTAGTGGTAGCCGCAGCAGTAGTAGTGGTGATAGTAGCAGTAGTACTACTAGTAGTAATAGTAGCAATAGTAGTAGTAGCAGCAATAGTAGTAGTTGTCGGACTAGCAGCAGTAGTAGTCGTAGAAGTAGAAGTTGTTATAGTAGTAGTAGTAGGAGCAGTAGTAGTAGTAGTTGTAGTAGTAATAGTAGTAGTAGCAATAGTAGTAGGCGGAAGAGGAGTCATAGTAATAGTAGTAGTATTATCAACCGTGGAAACAACTAGTAGTAGTTGGTGTACTAGCAGTGGTGGCAGTAGCAGCAGTAGTAGTTGTAGTAGAAATAGTATTAGTAGCAGAAGCAATAGCAGTGGTAGTAGAAGTAGTAGTAGTAGTATGAGTAGTAGTAGTAGTAGGATAAGTTGTAGGAGTAGTAGTAGTAGTAGAAGCAGCAGCAGTAGCAATAGTAGTAGTTGTTGTAGTATCAGCAACATTAGTGGAAGAAGTAGCAGTAGTAGTAGAAGTAGTATTTGCGACATTAGTGGTAGAAATAGCAGTAGCAGCAGCAGCAGTATTTGTAGTAGTAGCAGTAGTAGCAGTAGTAGTAGAAGTAGTAGTTGTAGCAGTTGCAATAGTAGTGCTAGTAGTTGTCGTAGTGGTAGCAGTTGAAGTAGTGGTAGTAGTAATTGTCCTAGTAGTAGTAGTAGTTGTTGTTATAGTAGCAGTAGTAGCAGTATTAGTAGTAGTAGAAGTACAAGTAGCAGCGATAACAATAGCAGAAGTACTATTAGTTGAAGTAGTTGTAGCAATAGTAGTAGTAATATGAGTAAGAGTAGTAGTAGTGGTGGTGGTATTAGTTGTAATAGGTATAGTAATATGAGTAATAATATTAGTAGTAGTAGTAATAGCAACAGTAGTAGTCATCGTAGTATTAGTAGTAGTAGTTGCAGTAGTAGTAGTAAGTAGTAGTAGTTATAGTTTACTAGTAGTAGTAGCAGTAGCAGTAGCAATAGTACTAGTAGTAGTCATAGAAGAAGTTGTCGTTGTTGTCGCAGAAGTCGTAGTAGTAGTACTCATCGTAAAAGTAGTAGTGGTCATTGTAGTAGAAGCAGTTGTAGCAGTTGCAGTAGCAATAACACTAGTAATAGCCATAGCAGTAGTAGTATCAGTAGTAGGTGTAGTAGTAGTGGTAGTAGAAATAGTAGTAATGGTTGTTGTAGTAGTAGTAGTTGTTGTTGTTGTTGCAGTAGCAACAGCAGTAGTATTTGCGGTAGCAGTAGTAGTAGTCGTGGTGGTAGAAATGGCAGTAGTAGCAGAAGTAGTAGTAGTAGTAGTTGCAATTGTAATAGTAGCAGCGGTAGTAGAAATAGTATTAGTTGTAGAAGCAGCAGCCAAAGTACTATCTGAGTAGTAGTAGCAGCAGTAGTAGTAGGATAGGTAGTAGGAGTAATAGTAGTAGAAGAAGCAGCAACAATAGTAGTAGTAGCAGTAGTAGCAGTTGTTGTAGTAGTAATAGTAGCAGTAGAAGCTACAGTAGCAGCAATAGTAGTAGTATCAGTGGTAGTAGTAGTAGTATTAGTAGCATTAGTGGTAGAAGTAGCAACAGTATCAGTAGTAGTAGTTGTAGTAGTAACAGTAGTAGTAGTAGTACTAGTAGTAGCAGTATGAGTAGCAATAGCAGTAGTTGCAGTAGTAGCAGTAGCAGTAGTATTAGTGATAGCAGTGGTAGTAGTAGTTGTCACAGCAGCAATAACAGCAATAGTACTTGTACTATTAGTAGTTGAAGTAACAGTAGCCGTAGTAGTAGAGATTGTAGTAGCGGTAGTGGTAGTACTTGGAGTAGTAATAGAAGAAGAAGTAGTAGCAGTAATAGTAACTGCAGCAGCAGCAGTTGTAGTAGTAGTTGTTGTTGTAGCAGTAGCTGTAGGAGCAGCAGTAGTAGTAGTAGAAGCAATATTTGTAGCAACAGCAGGAGTAGCAGCAGTATTAGTTGTGCTGGTAGTAGTAGTAGTAGTATTAGAAATAGTAGTAGAACTAGTACTAGTACTAGTAGTAGTAGCCTCAATATTAGTAGCAGTAGTAGTAGTAGTAACAGTAGTAGTAGTAGTAGCAATAGCAGTAGAAGTAGTACTGCTTGTAGTAGTAGTAGTAACCTCTGTAGTTGTAGCAATAGTAGTGGTAGTACAGGTAGTAGTAATAGTGGTAGCCTTAGTAGTAGTAGTAGTTGTAGTAGTAGATGTAGAAGCAATAGCCATAAAAATAGTTGTAGTAGCAACAACAGAAGTAGTAGTAATAGTAGTAGCGGGAGTAGTAATAGTGGTTGTGGTAGTAGTAGTAATAGTAGTGCGGTAGCAGTAATAACTGTTGTGGTAATAGTAGTAGTAGTAGTAGTAGTAGTCATAGTAGTAGATGTAGCAACCATATTAGTAGTTGATGTTGTAGTCGTAGTAATAGTAGTAGTAGCAGTAGTAGTAGTAGTAGAGGTAATAGTAGTAGTAGTAATAGCAGCAGTAGCAATAGGAGTATTGATAGCAGCAGCAGTAGGAGTAGTAGTAGACGTTGTAGCAGTAATAGCGGTTGTATAAGTTGTAATAGTAGTAGTAGCAGAAGAAGAAGAAGTAGTAGTAGTAATAGTATTAGTGGCAGTATACTAGTATTAGTAGTTGTTGTAGTGATAGTAGCAGTAGTAGTAGCAGTTGTTGTAGTAGTCGCGGTATTATTAATAGTAATAGTTATATTACCAGTAGTAGTAGTAGTAGTATTAATAGTAGTTGTAGTTATAGTACTAGTTGTTGCGGTGGTAGTAGTAGTAGCAGGGGTCGTGGTAGTAGTAATTATAGTAGTTGTAGTCGTAGTAGCAGTTGTAGCTGTAGTAGTAGCTGTTGTAGTAGTAGTAGTAGTAGTAGTTTCGGTATCACTAGTAGTAGTAGTTGTTGTTGTTGTAGGAGTAGTAGTTGCAACAATAGTGGTAGTAGAAGTAGTAGTTGTATTACTAGTAGTAGTAGCAGTACTAGTAGTAGAAGTAGTAGTAGTGGGCGTAGTAAAAGTAGTAGTAGCTGTAGAAGTAGTTATAGTAGTAGCAGTACTAGTAGTACTCATAGTAGTAGTTGTAGTATTCATAGTAGTAGTAGTAGTACTAGTAGTAGTAGTAGTAGTAGTAGTAGTAGTAGTAGTAGTAGTAGTAGTAGTAGTAATAGTAGTATTAGTCGTAGTGGTAGTAGAAGTAGTAGCGTAGTAGTTGGAGTAGGAGTAGTAGCAGTATTAGTAGTTGTGGTAGGAGAATTTATAGTAATTGTAGTAGTAGTAGTAATAGTCATAGTAGTAGGAGTAGTTGTAGTGGTAGTAGGAGTTGTGGTAGTAGTTGTAGGAGTAGTAGCAGTAGTATTAGTAGTAGTAGTAGTAGCAGTAGGAGTAGTAGTAGTTCAAGTAGAAGTAGTGGTAGTGGTACCAACAGCAGTAGTAGTACTAGTAGTGGTAATTATAGTAGTTGTAGGAGTAGTAGTAATTCTAGTAGTAGTGCTTGTGGTAGTAGTGTCGTTGTAGTATCAGTAGCCATAGTAGTAGTAGTCATCGTAGTGGAAGCAATAGTAGTAGTAGTTGTTGTTGTTGTGGTCGTAGTAGTAGTGGTAGTCGTATTAATAGTTTTAGTAGTAGTAGCAGTTGTTGTAGCAGCAACAATAGTAGTATTGGTCGGAGGAGGAGGAGTAGTAGTAGTAGTAGTAGTCGGTGTAGTAGTAGTAGTACAAGTAGTTGTACTAGTGCTTGCAGTAGTAGGACTAGTAGTTGTCGTAGTGGCACTGGTAGCAGTAGTAGTTGTTGTAGTAGTCATAGTAGTACTAAAAGGGACAGTAGTAGTACGAGTAGTTGTTGTAGTAGTAGCGGTTATTGTTGTAGTTGTAGTAGTACTTGTTGTAGTAGTAGTTGTAGTAGTAGCAGTAGTAGTAGTAGTATTAGTAGAGGTAGCAGTAGCAGTAGTAGTAGTAGTACTAGGAGTGGTAGTAATAGCAGTACTAGTAGTCGCTATAGCAGTAGTTGCAATGGCAGTAGTGGTAGTAGTTGGAGTAGTAGTTTTAGTAGTAGCAGGAGTAGTAGCAGGAGGAGGAGTAGTAGAAGTATTAGTGGTCGTAGTTGGAGAGTTCATTTTAACTACAGTAGTAATAGTAATAGTCACAGTAGTAGTAATCTTAGTAGTAGCAGTTGGAGTAGTTGTAGTAGTCGCAGGAGTAACAACAATATCAGTGGTAGTAATAGTAGTAGTAGTAGTAGTAGTAGTGGTAGTAGTATTAGTAATTGTAGTACCAGTAGTTGTAGTAGTAGTGTAGTAGTAGCAACGTTTGTAGTGGTAGTAGTAGTCATAGTAGTAGTAGTAGAAAGAGTAGCTGTACTCACAGGAGTAGTAGTAGGTGTTGCAATAGTAGTAGTTCTCATAGTAATAGTAGTAGCAGGAGTAGTAGTAGTAGTAGTAGGACGAGTAGCAATGGTAGCCGCAACAGCAGAAGCAATAGTTGTAGTAGTAGCAGTAGTAGTCGTATTAGCAGTAGCAGTAGTTGTAGTAGTTATGGTTGTATTAGTACTAATAGCAGTACTTGTAGTAGTAGAAGTAATAGTAGTAGTTGTTGGTGTTGTAGTAGTAGTGTTAGCAGTAGTAGATGTAGTAGTAGTAGCAGCGGCAGCGGCAGTAGTAGTAGTCGCAGTAGCAGCGGCAGTAGTAGTAATAGTTATTGTAATAGTAGTAATAGTAGTAGTAGTACTAGTACTAGTAGTTGTAGCCTCAGTAGTAGTAGTAGTAATAGCAGTAGTAACAGTAGTAGTAGTAGTAACAATAGTAGTAGAAGCAGTACTTCTTGTAGTAGTAGTGCAGTAGCCTCAGTAGTTATAGCAATCATAGTAGTAGTACTGGTAATAGTAATACTAGTAGCCTCAGTAGTAGTAGTTGTTGTAGTAGTAGAAGTAGTAGCAACTGCCATAGAAATAGTTCTAGTAGCAACAACAGAAGTAGTAGTAGTAGTAGTAGTAGTAGTAGGAGCAGTAATAGTTGTTGTGGTAGTAGCCGTAATAGTAGTGCGGTAGCAGTAATAGTTGTTATGGTAGTAGTAGTCATAGTAGTAGACGTAGCAGCCATATTAGTAGTTGATGTTGTAGTCGTAGTAATAGTAGTAGTAGCAGTAGTAGAAGTAGTAGAAGTAATAGTAGTAGTAGTAGGAATAGCAGTATTAGCAGTGGGAGCAGTGGTAGCAGCAGCAGCAGTAGTAGTAGCAGTAGTTGTAGTAGACATTGTAGCAGCAATAGCAGTTGTAGAAGTAGTAATAGTAGTAATAGTAGAAGAAGAAGAAGAAGAAAAAGTAGTAATAGTATTAGTGGTAGTATACTAGTAGCAATAGCAGTTGTAGTGATAGTAGCAATAGTAGCTTTAGTAGCAGTAGTAGTAGCAGTAGTTGTAGTAGCCGTGGTATTATTAATAGTAATAGTTGTATTACCAGTAGTAGTAGTAGTAGTATTAATAGTAGTTGCAGTTATAGTACTAGCTGTTGCGGTGGTAGTAGTAGTAGCAGTGGTCGTGGTAGTAGTAACCATAGTAGTAGTAGTCATAGTAGTAGTTGTAGCTGTAGTAGCAGTAGTTGTTGTTGTTGTAGTAGTAGTAGTAGTTTCGGTATCAGTAGTAGTAGTTGTTGTTATTGTAGGAGTAGTAGTAGCAACAATAGTGGTGGTAGAAGTAGTAGTAGTAGTACTAGTAGTAGAAGTAGTAGTAGTGGGAGTAGTAAAAGTAGTAGTAGCTATAAAAGTAGTTGCAGCAGTAGCAGTAGTAGTAGTAGTAGTAGTAGTAGTAGTAATAGTAGTAGTAGTAACAGCAGTATTAGTCATTGTGGTAGTAGAATTAGTAGAGTAGTAGTAGGAGTAGGAGCAGTAGCAATATTAGTAGTTGTGGTAGGAGAATTTGTAGTAATTGTAGTAGTAGTAATAATCATAGTAGTAGGAGTAGTTGTAGTAGTAGTAGGAGTTGTGGTAGTAGTCATAGGAGTAGTAGTAGTATTAGTAGTAGTAATAGTAGCAGTAGGAGTAGTAGTAGTTCAACTAGAAGTAGTAGTAGTTGTAGCATCAGTAGTAGTAGAACTAGTAGTGGTAATTGTAGTAGTTGTAGGAGTAGTAGTAATTCTAGTAGTAGTGCTTGTAGTAGTAGTGTCGTTGTAGTAGCAGTAGCCATAGCTGTAGTCATCGTAGTGGTAGCCATAGTAGTAGTAGTAGTAGTAGTAGTAGTAGCAGCAGTTGTTGTAGCAGCAACAATAGTAGTATTGGTAGGAGGATGAGGAGGAGGAGGAGTAGTAGTAGGAATAGTAGGTGTAGTAGTAGTAATACTAGTAGTTATAGTAATTCTTGCAGTAGTAGTACTAGTAGTTGTCGTAGGAGGACTAGTAGCGGTAGTAGTTGTTGTACTGGTCATAGTAGTACTAAAAGGGACAGTAGTAGTAGGAGTAGTTGTTGTGGTAGTAGTTGTTGTTGTTGTAGCTGTAGTAGTAGTTGTTGTAGTAGTAGCCGTTGTTGTAGTTGTAGCAGTAGCAATAGTAGTAGTTGTAGTAGTAGTAGGGGTATTAGTAGAGGTAGCAGTAGCAATAGCAGTAGTAGTAGGAGTGGTAGTAGTAGTAGTACTAGTAGTCGCTATAGCAGTAGTTGCAGTAGGAGTAGTAGTAGTAGTTGGAGTAGTAGTTTTAGTAGTAGCAGGAGTAGTAGCAGGAGGAGTAGTAGTAGAAGTATTAGTGGTCGTAGTTGGAGAGTTCATTTTAGCTCCAGTAGTAATAGTAATAGTCATAGTAGTAGTAATCTTAGTAGTAGCAGTTGGAGTAGTTGTAGTAGTTACATGAGTAACAGCAGTATCAGTAGCAAGAGTAGCTGTACTCATAGGAGTAGCATTAGATGTTGCAATAGTAGTAGTAGGCATAGTGATAGTAGTAGTAGTAGGAGGAGGAGGAGGAGGAGGAGGAGGAGTAGGAGTAGCAACGGTAGCCACAGCAGCATAAGCAATAGTTGTAGCAGTAGCAGTATTAGTAGCTGTTGAAGTGGTAGTAGTAGTAGAAGTAGTAGTAGTAGCAGCAGCAGTAGTAGTGGCAGTCGTATTAGCAGTAGCAGCTGTTGTTGTAGTAGTTGTGGTTGTATAGTACTAATAGCAGTACTTGTAGTAGTAGAAGTAATAGCAGTAGTTGCTGGTGTTGTACTAGTAGTGGTAGCAGTAGCAGCGGCAGTAGTAGCAGTCGCAGTAGTAGCGGCAGTAGTAGTAGTTGTTGTTGTAATAGTAGTAGTAGTAGTAATTATAGTAGTAGTTATAGCAGTAACAGTTGTACTCGTAGTAGTAGCTGTAGTAATTGTAGTAGTAGCAATAGTAGCAATAGCAGAAGTAGTAGTAGATGTAGTCATAGCAATAGTAGTAGGTGCAGCAACAGAAGTAGCAGTGGTAGTAGTAGTAGCAGCAGTAGTAGTAGTAACTGCAGTAGCGGCAGTAGTAGAGTAGTTGTTGTAATAGTAGTAGTAGTAGTAATTATAGTAGTAGTTGTAGCAGTAACAGTTGTTCTCGTAGTAGTAGCTTTAGTAATTGTAGTAGTAGCAGTATTAGTAGCTGTTGAAAAAAAAAAGGGTAGTAGAGTAAAAGTAGTAGCAGCAAGCACAGCAGCAGAGTAGGAGTAGGCGTATTAGCAGGAGCAGTTGTGGGTGGAGGAGTTGTGGTTGGATAGGAATAATAGCAAGTACGTGGTAGTAGTAGAACAATAGCCAGTATTTGCTGGTTTGTAGTGTATGGTAGGCTGTAGCAGGTGTAGTAGTAGTAGCATAGCAAGCGGCCAGTAGGAGGAGCGCAGGTTAAGTAGTAGCGGCAATAGAGTAGTTTTGTTTATTGTAATAGTAGTAGTAGTAAGTAAGTCTAGTAGTAGTTGAGAGAGCAGTAACAGTTGGACTCGTAGTAGAGCTGTAGTAATTGTAGTGTTACAATAGGACAATAGCAGAAGTAAGTAGTAGATGTAGTCATAGCAGTAGTAGTAGGTGCAGCAACAGAAGTAGTAGTGGAGTAGCGCAACAGCAAGAGTAGTAGTACGCTTAGTACGCAGCATAGTAGGATTGTTGTTGTAATAGTAGATAGTAGGAATTATAGTAAGGAGTTGTAGCAGTAACCATTGGCTCGTAGTAGTAGCTGTTAGTAATTGTGGTAGTAGCAAAATAGTAGCAATAAGCAGAAGGAGTAGTAGAGTGTAGGCATAGCAGTAGTAGTAGGTGCAGCAACAGAAGGAGGAGTGGTAGTAGTAGCAGCAGCAGCAGTAGTAGTAGCTGCAGTAGCCGCAATAATAGCAACAGCAGTAAGAATGATGGTAGGAGTAGTAGTTATTGTAGTAGTAGTAGCATTAGTAGTAATTGTAGTAGTTGTAGGAGTAGTAGTTGTAGTAGTAGTATTAGCACTAGAAATAATTGTAGTAGTAGTAGTAGTAGTAATAGTAGTAATCGGTGGAGTAGTTGTAGCAGTAGTTTAAGTAATAGTTGAAGTAGTAGTAGTAGTAGTTGTTGTTCTACTAGTTGCGGTAGTGGAAGGTGTTGGAGTTGGAGTAGTAGTGGTTGGATTAGGATTAGTAGTAGTTGTTGCAGGAGTAGTAGTAAGAGTGGGAGTAGTGGTAGAACTAGTTGTATTACTAGTAGCAGTAGCTGTTGTAGTAGTAGTTGTTGTTGCCATAGTGGAAGTAGTTGTCATAGTATTGGGAGTAGTGGTAGCAGTATAAGTTGTAGGAGTAGTAGAAGCTTTAGTAATAGTAGTAGTAGTAGAGTAGTAGAGTAGGAGTAGGAGTAGAAGTAGGAGTAGTAGCAGTATTAGTAGTTGTGGTAGGTGAATTTGTAGTAATTGTAGTACTAGTAGTAGTAGTCAGAGTAGAAGGAGTAGTTGTTGTAGCAGTAGGAGTTGTGGTAGTAGTTGTAGTAGTCATATTAACAGTAGTAATCTTAGTATTAGGAGGAGTAGTAGTAGTAGTGGTAGCAACCGTAGTACTAGTATTAGTAGTGGTAATAGTAGTAGTTGTAAGAGTAGTAGTAATTCTAACTGTAGTACTTGTAATAGTAGTGTAGTAGCAGTAGCAGTGGTAGTAGTAGTAGTAGTCATAGTAGCAGTAGTAGTAGTAGTCCTAGTAGTAGTAGTAGTTGTTGTTGTTGTTATTGTTGTTGTAGTAGTAGTAGTAGTCGTAGCAGTAGTAGTAGTAGTAGTAGTATTTGAAGAACTAGTAGTAGTAGTAGTAGTAGTAGTAGTAGGTGTAGTAGTACTAGTAGTACTAGTAGTACTAGTGGTGGCTGCTGTAGTAGTACTAGTAGTTGCTTTAGTGGCAGTAGTAGCAGTAGTAGTTGTTGTAGTGGTAGTAGTAGAAGCATTAGTAGTACTAGTAGTAGTAGAGTAGTATTCGAAGTAGCAGTTGTAGTTGTAGTACTAGTAGTAGTAGCTATAGTTGTAGTAGAATTAGTAGTAGTAGTAGTACTTGTGGCAGTAGCAGTAGTAGTGGGAGTATTAGTAGCAGTAGAAGCTGTAAAAGTAGCTATTGTAGCAGTAGTCATCGTCGTAGTAGTATTGGTTGTAGCAGTAGTTGTTGTAACAACAACTACTACTATTACTACTACTCCTGTTAATACTACTACTACAACTACTAATACTACTACTATTACTACTACTACTCCTACTACTACTAGTCCGACTATTTCTACTACTACTACTACTACTACCCCTATAACTTTCTACTACTCCTACTCCTACTACTCCAACTACTACGACTCCTACCACTCCTCCAACTACTGCCACTACTACTATGACTTACGCAGCTACTACTACCAGTACTGCTGCTACTATGACTACTACTAGAACTACTGCCGCTAAAGCTACTTCTAATTCTACTACTGCTACTCCTACTACAACTACTACTGCTGCTACTGCCACTAGTGTTGTTGCTACTATTGTTGCCATTGCTACAGCTACTACTAATACTACTACTACAACTACAACTACAACTTCTACTCCTACTACTACTACTATTGTTGTTGTTGCTACTGCAACTACTAGTCCTATAACTTCTCCTACAGCTACTACTACTACTACTGCTGCTACTTCTACTACTCTTATTTCTACTAATGCTACTACCACTACTTTTACTCTGTTGCTATTGCTGCTTATACTGTCACTGCTGCTACTACTTCTACAACTACTACTATTGCTATAAATACTACTATTATCACCACAACTACCGCTACTGCTACTAACGCTTCTAGTACTGCTTCTAATACTTCGTCTACTACTAATACTATTGCTACAATTACTACTACCACTGCTACTACAACTACAACAAATAGTGCTATTAGTATTATTGATACTATTGCCACTAATAATACTACTACTATTGTTGCTAGTACTGTTACTACAGCTAGCACTACTACTAGAACTACTACCAATACTACTACTACAACTACTACTGTTGCTGCTGCTACTACTGCTAGCACCACCACCACTACTACTATTACTATTGCTACTCCCACTACGACTACTACAAGTACTAATCATACTAATGCGACTACCTCTCTGAATACTACTATTCTACTACAACTACTACAACTACTACTTTTGCGACGACGGCAACTAATTTCTCCACTACTATTACCGCTACTGCTACTAATACTACTATGACAAGTACTACGGCTATGGCTACTACTACTACTTCACCTAGAACTACCACTAGAACTCCTACTACTACTGCCACTACTACTATTGCTACAACTACTACTATTACTACCACTACCACTACAATTGCTACTACTACTACTACTCCTCCTAAAACTATTAGTACTAGTGCTACTACGACTACATTTGCTTCTACTAC
Organism: Trichopus zeylanicus subsp. travancoricus; assembly: GCA_005019695.1. Taxonomy (NCBI): domain Eukaryota; kingdom Viridiplantae; phylum Streptophyta; class Magnoliopsida; order Dioscoreales; family Dioscoreaceae; genus Trichopus; species Trichopus zeylanicus. Next base: position 163,131 of record RXID01022001.1, on the reverse strand, counting down.
CACTAACACTACTATTGCTGCTACTACATCGCTTACTATTTCTACTGCTACTATTATTCCTATTGCTACTACTACTACTGCTATTACTACTACGACTACTACTATACTACTACTACTTCTCCCGCTACTACTACTAGTACTACTACTACTTTTGCTACTACTACTACTATAGCAACTACTACTGCAACTGCTGTTACTACTACAGCTACTACTAGTACTATTACTGCTGCTACTACTACTACTAGTACTATTGCTACCACCATTACTACTACTCCAACTGGTTCTCCCACTACAACTACTGCTACTACTACAACTGTTACAACTACTTGTTTTTCTTCTATTACTATTGGTACTACTTCGGCTACTACTACTACTTTTACTACTACTTCGACTTCTACTACTACTACTACCACTATAGCTAATTCTGCTGCTGCTGCTACTATTACTACTACAACTCCTACTACTAGAAATACAATTCCTACCCCTATCACCACTACGACTCCTACGGCTACTACTACAACTCCTACTACTACAACTACAACTACTACTCCTACTACCACTCCTTCTACTCCTACTACTACTACTAGTACTAGTAATACTCGTACTACTACTATGACAACAACAACAATAACTACTACTACTACCACTACTACCATTTGACTGTTACTAACCCTCCAATTACTACTATTACGACTACTAATACTACTACCACTACAACTACTCCAACTACAACTACGACAACAACTAGTGCTACTACAACTACTACTACTACTAAAACTACTACTACTACAACTACTCTTACTACTATTACTACTGCTCCAGTTAATACTACTACTATGGCTACTAATACGACTACTGCTACTACTCCTACTACTACTACTCCTACTACAACTACCACTACTGCAACTATTGCTTCTCCTACTAATCCTACTACTTTGACTTCTCCACCTCCTCCTCCTACTACTACTACTAGCACTACTATCACTATTGCTACTTCTACTACCACTGCTTCAACTCCAACTACTACTCTACTATTGGTACTACTGCTGCTACTACCGCTACTACTACTACTACAACAACAACAACAACAACAATAGCTACACTACAACAATTACTACTATTGTTGTTGTTGCTACTACTACTACTACTCCAACTCCTATAACTTCTGCTGCTACTATTACTACTCCTACTACTACTTTTGCCGATTTTACTACTACTACTACTGCTGCTACTACTACTACTACTGCTACTGTTGCATGTCCTACACCTGCCACTGTGTCTGCTACTACTACTACAACTACTACCACTACCGCTGCTGCTACTTATACTACCACTACTGCTATTACTATTGCTATTACTACCACTGCTACTATTGCTACAACTACTACCCCTACTACTATTACCACCACAACTACTACCACTGCTACTACTGGTTATACTTCTATAACTACAACAACTACTACTACCAATACCTTTTCTAACACAACTACAACTATTACTACTAAAGCACATATACTATCACTGTTGCTACTACTACTGCTACTACTACAGCTGCTACTATAGCAACTACTGCTGCTGCTACTGCTACTACTACTGCTACTGCTATTATTACTACCACTTCTATTACTGCTACTACCACTACTGCTACTGGTACTACTACTACTACTACTATTGTTCCTATACTATTGCGAAGACTATTGCAACTGCAACTACTCTATTTCTCTTACTACTACTACTACTGGTATTATTACGACAACAACTACTTCTACTACTGCTGCAACTACTACTTCTACTACTACTTCGGTACTTCTCATAATACTACTACAACTACGGCTACTACTACTACGACTAATACAACTACTACTGTTACTACTGCTGCTGCTGCTACTATCGCTACTATTGCTACCATAGCGACAGCTGTTATTACAACCACTATTGCTGCTACTACTACTATAGCTGCTGCTGCTGCTCCTACTGCTACTATTACTTTTACTACTATTGTTGCGACTGCTACTACTGATACTACCAACACAACTAGAACAATAACGAATACTACTTCTTTTATTGCTACGACTACTATAACTACTACAACCACTACTGCTACTATTACCACAACTACAATAACTACTACTATTGCAGCAATAACAAAAACAACTACCACTTCTACTAGTACTATTTCTACTACTACTCAAAGTACTACTACTACTGTTTCTACTTCTACAACTACTACAACTACTGCTACTACTGCTACTACTACTAATATAACTGCTCCTACTGCGACAATCATTGCTACTACTACTGATCTACTGCAACTAGTACTACTTCAGTTAGTGCTACAACTACTATTGCTTCTACTGCTATTGCTACTACTACTGCTACTACAACTACTACAACAACAGCTACTATAACTACTACTAGTACTACAACTACAACAACAAGTAGTTCTACTATACCTACTACTATTCCTACTGCTACTATTGCTGCTGCTACTGTATTATTATTACTACTACTAGTACTATTACTACTACTACTCCTAGTGGTACTGGAATTACTACTACTACTACGATTACTACTACTACAATTACTACTACTACTACTAGTACTACTACTACTAGTACTACTACTACTACTACTACATCTACTTCTACCAGTACTACTACCACTACTGCAGTTGTTGCTGTTGCTGATGCTACTACTACTATTACTATTGTTGCTGCTGCTATGATTACTGCTACTACTATTGCTACGACTGTTGCTGCGACTATTATTATCGCTATGTGTGTTGCTTCTGCTTCAACAACAGCTACAATAACTTCTGCTACTAATACTACAACGACAACAACAACAACAACTACTACTACTAACACTACTATTACTAGAAATGTGGCTACTACTATTACTACTATTACTCATACCACTACTATGGTTACAAATACTATTGCTACTTCTACTACTACTGCTACTACTACTACTACCACTACTTCAACTACTGCTGCTACTACAACTATTAGTACTACTACTAGTACTGCTGCTACTACTCCTACTACTTCTACTACTACTTCTGCTACTACTAGTATTACTACTGCTACAACCACTACTGCTGCAACTCTACACCAGCTACTACTACCACTGCAACTACATCTTCCACTGATACTACTACTACTACTAATACTAATACTTTTACTACTGCTACTATTGCAATAACTATTACTGTTGCTACTACTGCTACTACTACTACTACTACTAGTACTGCTACTACTACTCCTACAACCACTTTGACTAGTTCTGCTACTACTGTGACTAATACTACTATGACTTCGACTAGTACTACTACTGCTACTACTACAAATACTACTACTACTACTACTACAATTGATACCACCGCTACTACCACTATTGTTGCCACTAATACTACTACTACTTGTACTACACCTAATAGTATTAACGTTGTTGCTACTCCTACATCTACGACTACTAATGCTGCTGCTCCTGCTTTTGCAACTACCACTACAAATATGACAATGACTACTTTTGCTACACCGGATGCTACTACTAGTAATACTACTACTAGTACTACTTGTACCACAACTGCTACTACTGCTACTACTATAACTACCTATACTGCTATTGCTGCTACTGTTTCTACTATTGCTACTACTGTTGCAACTACTATTACTACTACAGCTGCTACTGCTGCTACAATGGCTACTACTACTACTACTGCTGCTACAACTGCTGCTACCACAACTACTACTTCTATTTCTACTAATACTACTACTATTAATACTATTACTCCTACTACTAGTACCATTGCTACAACTACCACTATTGCTATAGCTATTACCACTACATCCCCTAATTCTACCACTTTTGCAACTACTACTGCTTCTACAATAACTACTACTACTTCTGCTACCACAACTACTACTACTTCTACTACTACTACTGCAACAACAACTACTACTAGTACAAGAACAACAACTACTATTACTACAACAACAACAACAACAACAACAACTACTTCTACTACTAATTCTATAACTAGCACTACTACTTCTATAGCTCCCACAACAACTACTACTAGTATGACTACTATTACAACTCCTCCTCCTCCCCCTACCACTACTACTACTACAACTACTGCTACAATTACTGACACTGCTTCTACTGCTGCTACTACTACCACTTCTACTACAACAACTACTACTATTACAATTACTACAACCACTACTATAAGTACTAGTACTAATACTACTGTTGCTGCTGCTACTGCGACTATAGCCACTACAACAATTGCTTCTACACTACTACTTCTATTACCACTACTACTACCATTGCAACTACAGCTAGTACTCCTATGACTACTGCTATTACTACTACTGCTACTACTACTACTACTACCGCTACTACTACTACCACTACTACTAGTCCTATAGTTACTGTAGCAACAATTGCTGCTTTTCGTACTACTGCTACTTCTGCTAAGACTACAACTATGACTACTATTGCTACTACTATTTCTGCAACTTCTGCTACAACAACTATTGCTAGTAATACTTCTACTACAACTATAACTGTTGCTACTACTACAACAATTATTACTAGTTCTCATATTACCACGACTTAAGCTACTACTACTACTACTACTACTACTACTACTACTACTACTACTACTACTACTTCTACAACTAATATACTACTATTACTATTACTACTACTTTTACAACTAATATACAACTACTACTATATGTACTACAACTACTACTCCTGTTGCTACTACAATTACAAGTACTACTACAATAGCTAGTACTACTACTACTAGTACTACTACCACCACTTCTACAACTGCTACTTCTCCTAATGCAATAGCAGCTACTAGCACTCCCACCACCACCACCATACTACTACTACTTCTACTACTGCTACTATTGCTACTACTACTCCAGCTAGTACTATTTCCGCAACTATTGCTGCTAATCTACTATCAATACTACTACTCCTAGTCCTACAACTATTATTATCGCTACTACTACGATTACTACTACTATTATTACTAATATGACTACTACTACTACTTCTACTTGCACTAGTACAACGACTACTACTGCTACCGCTTCTGATGCTGATGCGGCTACTACTAGTATTACTAGTACAACTGCTGCTACGCTTACAGCTACTAACACTGCCACGACTGCTACTGTGACTACTACTGCTGCTACGAGTATGGCTGTAACTTCTACTACAACTATAATAATTTCTAGTACTACTACTACGACAACAACAACAACTACTACTGCTACTACTACTACTGCTACTACTATGGCTACTACTACTACTACTACTACTACTACTACTATGGCTACTACTACAACTACTACTATGGCTACTACTACTACTACTACTAATTCCACTACTACTGTTATAACCATTGCTGCAACTACTACTGCTACTACTACTACTCCTCGTACTACTACTGTTGCTGCTACTACTACTACTGCGATGACTGCAACTACTACTATTGTTTCTAGTACTGCTACGACCACTACTACTAGTAACTAATACTTTTACGACAACTATTGCTACTACTGCTTCTGCTACTACTACTACTACTACTGCTGCTGCTACTACTACTACTACAACAACTACCACTACAACTGCTACGGCTGCTAGTACTACCATTGCTGCTGCTATTACTGCTACAACTACCACTATTGCATCAACTACTATCACTAATACTACTATTGCTGCTGCTACTACTGCTATAACAACAGCTGCTACTACCACTACTAATACAACTATTGCATTACCACTGCAACTTCTACTACTACTACAACCACTACTACTACAACAACAACTACTACTAGTACTAGTACTACTGCTTCTACTTTTGCTACTGCTTGTACTATTACTAATGAAACTCCAACTACTCCTATTACCGCTACAACTACTACTACTTCTATTACTACCTCTATCGCAAGAACTACCACTTCTCATACTACTGCTAACACTACTATTGCTACTACTTCTACTACTACTGCTACTATTGTTACGGCTACTGCTATTACTACTAAACCTACTACAAGTACTACGTCTACTACTATTTCTATTACTACTTCTACTACTAGTCCTACTAATATTACTACTACTTTTGCTTCTAATGCTGCTACTCCTACCACAACTAAATCTACTACTACAACTACAACTACTTTTTCTGCTACTGCTACTACTCCTACCACTACTATTGCTACTACTGCCACTACTACTGCTGCTATCGCTACTACTTCTACTACTACTAGTACTACTACTACTACCACTACTACTACAATTACTACACTTGCAACTACTATCACAGCTACTACAACTTCGATGGCAACTACTACTACTACTAATACTAATACTTTTACTACTGCTACATTGGCAACAACTGCTACTATTGGTATTGTTGTTGCTACTGCTACTACTACAACCACTTTGACTAGTTTTGCTACTACAATGACTACTACTACAACTATGACTACAACTAGTACTACTACTATTACAACTATAATTGCTACCACTACAACTATTACAACCAGCTCTACTATTGCAACTATTGCTACTACTACTATTGCTACTACTACTATAGCTACAACAACTAGAGCTACTATGGCTCCTACTATTGCTACTACAACTACTGCTACCACTACAACTAATACTATAGTCAATACTGTTGCTATAGCTACAAATTCTACTACAGCTAGTACTCTTATTATTATTATTACTACTACTACTATTACTACTAATACAACTACTACAACTATTATTACAGCTACAACTACTACTACTTCTCCTACAAATACTATAGCTACAACTTCTATTACTACTACTACTACTACTACTACTAATGCGACTGCTGATGCAACTACCACTACTACGACTACTATAACTGCTGCTACTGCTACTACTACTCCTACTACTACTGCTGCTGCTGCTACTTCTGCTACTGCTACCACGACTACTTATCATAACACTACTTCTACAACAACTGCTACTACTAATACTACTATTACTTCAACTACTACTACTCCTACTCCTACTCCAAATACTAATACTAATGCTACTGCTACTACTGCTAGTACTGCTACTACTGCTAGTACTACTACTACTGCTATGACTGGTATTACTGTTACTACCACTATTGCTGCTGCTACTACTACTACGGCTATTACTACTACTACTAATAATAATAATAATTTGAATACTTTTGTTGCTTTGAATACTACTACCGCGGCTACTACTACTGCTACTACTGCTACTACTACTTCTACTACTACTATAGCTACTATAATTACAACTATTACCCCTACTACTACTACTATTTCTACTTCTACTATTACAACTACTACTGATGATGCTGCTGCTGTTGCTGATGCTATTGCTACTATTGCTACTCTTGCTAATGCTGCTACTATTATTGGCACTACTACTGCTATGACTACTGCTGCGACTACTACTATGGCTACAATTGTTGCTGCTACATCTACTGTTACTACAACTAGTACTGCTGCTACTACTACTACTACTACTGTGGCTACTTCTACTATTGCTATTACTGCTGCTGTTGCTACTACTCCTACTACTACTACTTCTACTACTACTACTACTAATGCTGCCGCTACTACTGTTACTGCTACTACTTCTATTGCTATAATTTATGCTACCACAACTGCCCTAACTACTGCTAGTAGTAGTATTAGTATCATCAGTAGTGTAGCAGCAGCAACAGCAGTAGTAGCAGTAGTAGTAATAGGAGTAGTAGTGGTAGTAGCAATAAGAGCAGCAGATGTAGTTGTAGTAGTAGAAGTAGAAGTAGTAGGTGTAGCAGTAGTAGAAGTAGTAGTCATTATTGTAGTAATATTAGTAGTATAAAATGTAGCAGTAATAGAAGTATGAGTAGTATTAATAGTAATAGTAGTAGTAGTGGCAGCAATCGCTGTGGTAGTAGTAGTCATAGTAGAAGTTGTAGTAGTATTAATAGCGGTAGTAGTAGTAATAGTAGGAGTAGTAGTAGTAGCAGCAGTAGTAGCAGTAGCAATAGTAATAGTAGTGATAGCAATAGGAGGAGAAGTCGAGTGGTTGCAGTTGTTGTAGTAGTAGATGTAGTAGCAGAAGTAGTAGTAGTAGTAGGAGTAGTGGTTGTAATAGTATAGTAGTAGTAGTAGTAGAAGTAGGAGGAGGAGGAGATGAAGAGTACTAGCAATATCAAAAGTAAAAGTTACAAAACTAGTTGTAGTAGTGGTAGCGATAGTAGTAGTTACGGTAGTAGTGGCAGTAGTAGCAATAGTAATAGTAGTAGGAGGGGTAGAAGAAGTAGCAGTAGTTGTTGTAATAGTTGTAGAAGTAGTTCTAGTAGTAGTAGAACTAGATGTACCAGCAGTAGTAGCAATATTAGTAGTAGTTGTTGTTGTAATGTTAGTAGTAGTAGTAGCAGAAGTACTAGCAATAGTTCTAGTTGCGGAAGTAGTAGTACTAGTAGTAGTGGTAGGAGATGTTGTATTAGTAGTAGTAGTAAAAGTAGTAGTAATGGTAGTAATAGTAGTAGTAGTAGCAGCTATAGCAATAATAATTGTAGTAGCAGTAGTAGTATTTGTAGCAATAGTAATAGGAGTATCAATAGTAACAGTGGAGGTTGTAGTAGTAGCAGCAGTAGGAGTAGTAGTAGTTGCTGCAGAAGCTATAGCAGTGTTGGTAGCAACAGTAGTGGTAGTAGGAGTAGTAGAAGTAGCAATAGTTGGTGCAGTATTTCTAGCTATAGTAGTAGGAGTACCATTTGTGGTAGTAGTTGAAAAAATAGTAGTTGTAGTTGTAGTAGCAGGAGTAGCATTAGAAAAAATAATTGTAGAAGGAGTTATAGCAAGAGTTGTTGTTGTACTAGTAGCAGTAGCAGTAGTTGTAGTAGAAGCAATAGTATTAGTAGTAGGAGTAGTAGTGGTCATGGTAGTAGCAGTAGTAGTACTCGTTGTAGTAGCAGCAATAGTAGTAGTACCAGTAGCAGTAGTTATTGCAGTAGCAGAAGTTATTGTAGCCATAGTAGTAGGAGAAGTAGTAGTAGTAATAGGAGCAGCAGCAGTAGTAGTTGGAGTAGTAGTAGCAGTAGCAGCAGTGATAGTAGGAGTAGTAGGGGTAGTAGTCATAAGAGTCGTAGCAGTAGTTGTAGTGGTGGTAGTAGTAGTTGTAGTAGTAGTTATTGTAGTAGTAGTAGTAGTAGTTGTTGTTGTTGTTGTAGTAGTTGTAGTAGTAGTAATAGTAATAGTAGCTATAGTAGTAGTAGTAGTAGTGATGGAAGTAGCAGTAGTAGCATTTCTAATAGTAGTTATCGTAGTAGTAGTAGTAGTTTTACTAGTTATAGTAGGAATAGTAGCAATAGGAGCAATAGTAGTAGTAGTAGCATTAGTTACAATAGTAGTAGTTTTAGTAGTTAGGGTAGTAGTAGTAGTTGTTGTTGTAGCAGTCATAGTAGTAGATGTAGTCATAATCGTGGTGGTAGCTGTGGTAGAAGAAGTAGTTGTAGTAGTAGTTCTAGTGGGAGAAGTAGTAGTAGTAAGAGTTGTAGTAGTAGGAGGAGGAGTAGCAGTATTAGTAGTAGCTATAGAAGTAGTAGTAGCAGAAGTAGTAGTTGAAACAGTAGTAGTAGTAGTGGGAGTAGTAATACAAGCTGTAACAGTAGTAGAATCAGCAGTAGTAGTAGCTGTAGCAGCAGCAACAGTTGTAGTTGTTGTAGTAGTAGTAGTATTAGTAGGAGTAGTAGTAGTAGTAAAAGTAGTTGTAGTTCCAGTAGTAGCAATAGTTGTCGTAGTAGTCATAGTAGTAGTACAGTAGTAGCATTAGTAGTAGTACCAAAAGTAGTAGCAGCTATAGTATTTGTAGGAGAAGTAGTAATAGCAGTAGTAGTTGTTGTACAAGTAGTAGCAGTAGCTATAGCTATAGGAGTAGTAGTAGCTATTGTACCAGAAGTAGTAGTCATAGTAGTAGTACTAGTAATAGTAGAAGCCGTAGTAGCAGTAGTTGCAAGCCTAGTATTGGTAGCAGTAGTAAGGGTAGTGGCAGTAGTAGTTGTCATTATTGTCGTAGCAGAAGTAGTAGTAGAAGTAGTAGTAATAATAGTAATAATAGTAGTAGCAGTCCAAGTAGTAGCAGTAGTACTAGCAACAATAGTAGTAGCAGCAATAGTAGTAGTAGCAGTAGCAATAGGAGTGGCAGAAGCAGCAGTAATTGTTACGGTAGTAGTAGTAGTAGTAGTACTAGTAGTATTAGTGTAGTTGTAGCAGTAGTATTATTAGTGTAGTAGTAGAAGTAGTAGTTGGTGAGGTAGTGGTTGTAGTAGTTGTGGTAGATGTGGTAGAAGCAGTAGTAGTAGTAGTGGTAGTTGTAGTATTAGTAGTAATAGTTACCGTAGTAGCAATAGTAGTGCTAGCAACAGTAATAGGAGAAGTAGTATTAGCTGTAGTAGTCATTGCATAAGTAGCAGTAGTTGTAGTACTTGCAATAGTAGTAGTAGTAGAAGCAACAACAACCGCAGTAGTAGTAGTAGCTATAGCAGTAGCTATAGTAGTAGTTGTTGTAGGAGAGGTGGTGGTAGTAGTAGTAGTAGTAGTAGTAGAAAAACTAGTTGTAGTAGCAGTAGTAGTTGTTGTAATAGTAGTAGTAGTAGTTGTTGTACTAGTAGTAGAAGTAGCAGCAGTAGTGTCATAAATAGTTATTGTAATTGCTACAATAGTAGCCGCAGTGGTAGTAGTTGTAGTGGCAGTAGTAGCAGCAGTAGTAATGATGGTTGTAGGAGGAGTACTACTAGTAGTAGTAGCAGTAATAGTAGTAGGAGTAGCAGTTGTGGTACTTATAGCTAGAGTAGTGGTAGTAGTTGTAGTAGCGGTAGCAGCAGAAGCTTTAGTAGTGGTAGTAGTAGGACTAGTAGTAGTAGGACTAGTAGTAGTAGGTGTAGGGGAAGAAGCAGTATAAGCAACAGAAGTAGTAGAAGTTGTTGTAGTATTTGTAGTAGTAGTAGGGGCAAAAGTTACAGTAGTTGTTGCGGTAGCAGTAGTAACTATAGTAGCAGTAGCAGTAGCTGAAATAGTAGTAGTAGTAGTTATAGTAGTAGTTGTAGTAACATAAGTATTAATAGTAGTAGTAGAAATAGTAGTAGTCCTAGTAGTAGTAGTCATCGTAGTAGTGTTAACAATAGTAGTAAAAGTCAGGGTAACAATTACAGTAGTAGCAGCAGTTAGAGTAGCCGTAGTAGCTGTCGAAATAGTAACAATACAAGTAGCAATAGTAGTAATAGCAACAGTAGTAGCCATAGTATTAGTAGTAGTAGTAATAGTGGTAGTAGCATTAGTAGTAGTAGTAGCTGTAGAAGGAGTCATAGGAGCGATTATAGCAGTTATAGTAATATGAGTTGTAGTATTAGTGGTAGTAGTAATAATAGGAGCAGTTGTAGTTATAGTAGAAGTAGCTCTAGTAGCAGTAGTAGTACGAGTATCAGTAGTAGCAGTAGTAGTTATAGGAATAGTAGTAGTAGGAGTAGCAGTAGTTGTAGCTAGAGCTGTAGTAGTAGAGTAGTAGTAGTAGTAGTAATAGGAGAAGTAGTTGCAGTAGTAGTAGTTGGAGCAGAATTAGTAGTAGTGGTAGTAGTAGCAATCGTAGTAGTAATAGAAGCAATAGTAGCCATAGTAGTTGGGGAAGTAGTTGTAGCAGTAGGACCAGTAGCATTACTAGTAGGAGTAGCAGTCGCAGTTGCAGTTATAGTAGTAGTAGTATTATTTCTAAAAATAATTGTAGTAGTAGTAGCAGTGGAAGCTGGAGTAGTAGTATTAATAGTAGCAGTAGGAGAAGAAGAAGTAGTTGTAGTAGTAATAGTAGTTGGAGCAGTAGTGGTTGTGGTAATTGCAGTAGAAGTAGTAGCAGTAGTAGCAGTTGGAGGAGTAGTTATTGTTGTTGTTGTAGTAGTTGTAGTCGTAATAGAAGGAGAAATACCAATAATAGTAGTAGGAGTAGCAGTAGTACTAGTATCAATAGTAGTCATAGTAATAGTAGTACAAGTAGCTGTAGCTGAAATAATAGTAGTAGTGGTAGCAGCAGCAGCAATAGCAGTAGTAGTAGTTGTTGTTGTTATAGTAATAGTTGTAGTAGAAGTAGTTGTAGTTGTAGTTGTAGAAGCAGTGGTACTAGTAGTATTAGTTGTAGTTGTAGTAGGAGTAGGAGCAGTAGTAGTCATAGTAGCAACAGTAGTAGTGAAGCAGGTGCAGTAGTAGTAGTAGTAGCCATTGTAGCAATTGTTGTAGTTGTAGCAATAATAGTAGTAGCAGCAATAGTAGAAGCAGAAGTTGCAGTCGTAGTAGGAGTAGGAGTAGTAATAGTCATACTAGCAGTAGAAGTAGGAATAGTAGTAGTCGTACTAGTAGTAGTAGCAACCATTGTAATAGTTGTTTTAGTCGTAGCAACAATAGCAGTAGGAGCAATAGTAGAAGTAGAAGTTGTAGTTGTAGTAGTTTTTTTAATAGTTGTGGTAGTTGTAGTAGCTGTTATAGTAGTAGTAGTTGTAGTAGTAGCTATCATAGTAGTAGGAGGAGGAGGAGGAGGAGAAGTAGTAGTAGTCATAGTAGCAGTAATAGAAGTATTAGTAGTTGTAGAAGTGGAAGTCAGAGTAGTAGCAGTAGTATTAGTTGTTGCAATAGTAGTAGTAGCAATAGTAGTAGTAGGACAAGTAATATTACTTACAGTAGCAGTAGTAGCTATTGTAGCCACGATAGTAGTAGTAGTAGTTGTGGTAGTAGGAGTAGTAGTAGTAGCAATAACAATAACCATATTAGTCGTAGTAATAGCAGTAGTAGTTGTAGTAGTCACATTAGTAGTAACATTTGGAGCAGTTGTAGCACTTGTTGTAGTTGGAGTTATTGTAGTAGTACTAGTAATAGAAGGAGCAGTAGTAGTAGGAGGAGGAGTATCAGTAGTCACAATAGTGGCAGGAGTATCAGTAGAAATAGTAGTGGTTGTAGTTATAGTTGCAGTAGGAGTAGTTGTAGTAACAGGAGTAGTAGTAGTAGTAGCAGCAGCAGCAGTAGGAGTAGTTGTTGTTGTTGTAGTAGTAGCAGCAGTTAGAGCTTTATTAGCAATAGTAGTAGTAGTAGGAGTAGCAGCAGTACTAGTAGTTGTAGGACGAGTAAGAGTAGTAATAGGAGCAGTAGCAGTTGAAGTTGCAGCAGTAGAAGTAGTAGTAGTAGCAGTAGTAGTAGGAGTATTATTAGTAAAAAAAATAGTAGTAGTAGTAGTGAAGAGCAGTAGTAGTTGTAGGAGCAGCAGCAACAGTAGTAGTAGCTATTGGAGTAGTAGTCGTAGCTATTGGAGTAGTAGTAGTAGTAGCTACAGCATAGCATTGTAGTAGTAGCAGTAGTCATAGTAGTAGGAGAAGTACCAGTAATAGTAGCAGTAGCTGCAATAGCATTAGTAGTGGAAGTAGTAGTAGTAGTAGCAGAAGTAGAAGTTGTAGCATTAGTAGCAGTAGTTTGAATAATAGCAGTAGCAGTAGTAGTAGTAGTTTTAGTAGTTGGGGTAGTAGCAGTTATTGTTACAGCAGAAGAAGTAGTAGTAGCAATTGTAATACTAGTAGTAGTAGTAGAAGAAGAAGTAGTAGTAGTCGCAGCAGTAGTAGTAACAGCAACAGTAGTAGTAGCATTAGTAGTAGGTGTAATAGCAGTAGCAGTAGTAGAAGCAGTAGTAGTAGCACTAGTAGTAGTGCTAGCAGTAGTATTAGTAGTAGCAGAAGTAGCAGTAGCATTAGTAGTAGTACCAGTAGCAAAAGCAGTAGTTGTAGTAGTAGTAGCAGCAGTAATAGTAGTAGTTATAGCAGTAGCAGCAGTAGCAGTAGTAGCATTAGTAGTAGTGGTACTAGTAGTAGCTATAATTGGCGTAGTAGTATTAAGAGTAGTAGTAGTGGTAGTAGAACTAGTAGTAGCAGTAGTAGTAGCCGCAGAAGTAGTAGTAGTTCAAGTTGCAATAGTAGTACTACTAGAAGTAATAGAAGTAGAACTAGCAGTATAAGGTGTAGTAGGAGGAGTAGTAGTAGCAGTAGCGGCAATAGTAGTAATAATAGGAGTAGCAGCAGTAGTAGTAGTTATAATAATAGTATTAGTAGTATCAGTAGTAGTAGTAGTAGTAGTAGCAGTGGCCGTAATAGTAGTAACAGTGGTAATAGTAGTTATAGTAGTAGTAACAGTAGTAGCAAAACTAGCAATAGTAGTATTAGTTGTAGTAGTAGCAGTAGTAGTGGATGCCTTAGTGGTAGTAGCAGTAGTAATAGTAGTAGTAGAAGTAGCAATAGTAGCAGTAGTTGCAATAGTAGTGGTACAATAATAGTGAAGTAGTAGTAGTTGTGGGAGATGTAGTAGTAGCAGCAAACATAATAGCTATAGTAGGAGTAGCAGTAGTACGAGTGGTAGCAGTAGCTGTAGTAGTAGTATTACTAGTAGTAGCAGCATTAGTAGTAGTACTAGTTGTTGTTGTAGTAGTAGTAGTAGTAGTCATAGTAATAATAGTAGTAACAACAGCAAAAGTAGTATTAGTAGTAGTAGTAGTAGTAGTAGTAGTAGTCTTAGTAGCAGCAGGAATAGAAGTAGTAGTAGCTATATTAGTAGTAGCAATTGTAGTAGTAATAGTAGCAGTAGTAGTATTTGTGTAGCAGTCGTGGCAGCAGTAGCAGCAATATTAGTGGTAGTAGTAGTAGCAGTAGTAGCAATAGTAGTAGCAGTAATAGTAGTAGTAACATTAGCATTAGTTGTAGCAGTAGTAGTAGTAGTTGTTGTTGTTGTTGTAGGAGAAGTAGTAGAAGTAGTAGTTATCCTTGTTGTAGGAGAAGTAATAGCAATAGTTGTAGTAGTAGTACTAGTATTTATTGTCTTAGTTGCAATACTAGTTGTATCAGTAGTGGTGGTGGTAGTAGTTGTAGTAGTCATAGTCGTCGTCGTAGTAGTAGTAGTAGTAGTAGTCGTAGTAATAGTAATAGTAGTAGAAATAGTAGCCATAGTAGAGGAAGTAGTCACAGTAGCCATCATAGTAGCAGTAGCAGTTAAAGTTGTGGTGGTTGAAGTAGTAGTAGTAGCCGTTGTAGTAGTAATAGTAGTAGTAGCGGTAGTAGTAGCAGGAGTAGTAGTAGTAGTAGCAATAATAGTAGTAAAAGTAGTAGTAGTTATTGTAGTAGCGATAGTAGTAGTAATAGTAGTAGTAGTACTAGCAAAACTAGTAGTAGGAGTAGAAGCAGTAGCAGAATAGTAATAGTTGGAGCAACAAAAGTCGTAGTAGTAGTTGTAGTAGCAGTAGTAATAGTAGTAGGAGAAGTAGTAGTAGTAGCAGTAGTGGTAGCAGCAGCAGTAGTGGTAATTATAGTAGCAGTCGAAGTAGTGGTAGCAGCAGTAGTAGTAGTAGCCGTAGCAGCAGCAGCAGCAGTAGTAACAGCAGCACTAGTTGTAGTCGTAATATTAGTAGTAGTAGTACTAGTAGTAGTAGTAGCAGTAGCAGCAATAGTAGCAGAAGTAGTTGTAGTAGAAGTTGTAGTTGTAGTAGTAGCAGTAATTATAGTAGTAGTAGCAGTAGTTGAAGTAGTCTGAGTAGTGGTAGCAGAAGTGGCAATAGCAGCCATTGTAGTCATAGCAGTAGTAGCAATACTACTACTAGTAGTAGTGGTAGTAATAGTAGCAGAAGTGGTTGTAGTAATACTTGTAATAGTAGTAGTATTAGTTGGAGTTATAGAAGCAGTAGTAGAAATGGTTGTAGCAGTAGTAATAGTAGTTGGATAAGTAGCAGTAGTGGGATTAGCAGTATTATTTGTAGTAGTAGTACCAACAACAACAACAATAGTAGTAGTAGCATTAGCTATAGTTGTAGCATTAGTAGTCGTAGCAAAGTAATTACTGTAGAAGAAGAAGAAGTAGTAGTAGTAGCAGTAGTCTTGGTTGTCGTATTAGTTGCACTAGTAGTAGCAGTAGTTGTAATAGCAAAAGTAGTAGTAGTAGTCATAGTAATAGTAGTAGCAATAGTAGAGGTAGTAGCAACAGTAATTGTTGTAGTTGTAGAAGTAGTAGTATTTGTTGTAGCAACAGTAGCAGTAGTAGCAATAGTAGTAGATGTAGAAGTATTTGTAGTAGCAATTGTAGTAGCAGTAGTAGCAGCTGTAGCAATCAAAGTAGTGGTAGCAGTAGTAGAAATAGCAGCCATAGCTGCAATAGTAGTAGTAGTAGAAGTAGTAGTTGTAGTAGTAGTAGTAATAGTAGTGGAAGAAGTGGAATTAGTAGTAGTACTAGTAGTAGTGCTAGTAGTTGTTGTAGAAGAAGTAATAGTAGCAGAAGTAGTAATTATTGTATTGTAGTAGTAGAAGTTGTAGTAGTAATACTCGTAGCAACAGTAGTAGTAGAAGTAGTAGTAGTAATACTCGTAGCAATAGTAGTAGTAGCAACAACAGTAGTATTAGTTGGTGTCGGAGTAGTAGTAGTAGCAGTGGTAGTACTATTATAGTAGTAGTAGTAGTAGCATTCGAAGTAGTGGTAGTAGTAATAGTTGTAGAACTAATAGTAGCAGTAGTAGAAGTCGTAGCAGTAACACTAGTAGTAGTAGTTGTAGTACTCACAGTAGTAGTATTAGATGGACTGGCAGTTGTTATAGTCGGAGTAGCAGTAGCAGTAGTAATAGTAGTAGGAGAAGTAGTAGTAGTGGCAGTTGTCATAACCATAATAGTAGTAGTAGTAGTAGTGGCAGTAGATACAACAACAGTAGTTGTAGTTGTAGGATTTGCAGTAGTTGTAGCATTAGTAGTAGTAGTTATTGTTGTTGTTGCTGTAGAAGAGGTAGTAGTAGTAGTAGCAGTCGTCGCAGTAGTATTTGTTGTTGTATTACTAGCACTAATAGTAGCAGTAGTTGTAATAGTAGTAGTGGTGATGGTGGTAGTCATAGTAGTTGGGAGTAGCAGAAGTAGTAGTAGTAGCAACACTAATTGTCATAGTTATAGCAGTAGTAATATTTGTTGTGGTAACAGTAGTAGTAGTAGCAGTAGTAGTAGATGTAGTAGTAATTGTAGTAGCAGTAGTAGCAATTGCTGCAATGGATGTACTGGTAGCAGTTGTAGTGGTAGTGCCGTAGTAGTAGTGGTGCTAATAGCAGCAGTAGTATTAGTTGGTGTAGTAGTAGTAGTACTAGCTATAGTAGTAGTAGTAGTGGTAAAAGTAGTAGAGGAAGTAATAGTAGTAGCAATTGTCATAGTTATAGCAGTAATAATATTTGTTGTGGTAACAGTAGTAGTAGTAGCAGTAGTAGTAGATGTAGTAGTAATTGTAGTAGCAGTAGTAGCAATTGTTGCAATGGATGTACTCGTTAGCAGTTGTAGCGGTAGTGCCGTAGTAGTAGTGGTGCTAATAGCAGCAGTAGTATTAGTTGGTGTAGTAGTAGTAGTACTAGCTATAGTAGTAGTAGTAGTAGTAAAAGTAGTAGAGGAAGTAATAGTAGTAGCAGTAGTAGTTGTAATCATAGTAGTAGTAGTAGTAGGAGTAGTATTAGTAGTAGTACTTGTAGTGGCAGTAGTGGCAGTTGTGGCAGTCAAAGTTGTGGTTGCAGTATTTGCAATAGTAATAATAGTAGTACAAGTAATAGTGGTAGCAGTAGGGGCACTAGTAGTAGTCGTCGAAATAATACTAGTCATTGCAGTTGTAGCAGTAGCAGTTGTAGTATTAGTTGGAGTAGCGGTAGTAGTAGCAGTAGTGATAGTAGTAGAAGAAGTTTCAGTTGTTGCAGTAGTAGCAACTACAATAGCAGTGGTATTGGTAGCAGTAGTAGTAACAACTGTAGTAGTTGTTGTAGTGCTTGCGGCAACTGTTATAATAATGGTAGTCTAGTATTAGTAATAGTAGTATTAACAGTAGTAGCAGTAGCATCAGCAGTAGTAGTAGTGGTGGTGATGGTGGTAGTAGTAGTAGTAACAATAGCAGTAGTAGTAGCTGTGGTAGTAGTAGTAATAGCAGCAGCAACAGTAGCAGTAGTAGTAGTAGTAGAAGCAGCAGCAGCAGCAGTGGTAATAGTGATAGCAGCAGCAGTAGTGGTAGTAGTAGTAGAACTAGTAACAACAGTAGCAGCAATAGTAGCAGTAGTAGTTCTAGTAATAGTAGTAGTAGTAATAGTAGTAATAGCATTAGCTGTAGTAATAGGAGTAAGTGTAGGAGTAGAAGTAGCAATAGGATTTGTAGTAGTAGTTGTAGTAGTAGGAGCAACAACAACAGTAGTAGTAATAGTAGCAATAGTAGTAGTAGTTGTTGTAATTGGAGTAGGTGTTGGAGTAGGAGTAGCAGTAGGAGTAGAAGTAGTAGTTGTAGAAGTATAAGAAGAAGTAGTAGTAGTAGTGGTGGTTGTAGTAGTAGTGGTTGTAGTAGTAGTAGTGGTGGTGGTGGTGGTAGTAGTAATAGTTATAGTAGTAATAGTAGTTGCATTAGTAATAGTAGTAGTGGTGGTAGTAGCTGTAGTAGGAGTAATAGTAGTAATAGCAGTATTAATAGTAGTAGGAGTAATAGTTGTAGTAGTAGTTGTTGTTGTTGTTGTCGTTGTTGTAGTTGTAGCAGTAGTACTGGTAATAGTAGTAATAGTTATAATAGTACTAGTAATAGCAGTAGTAGATGTAGTAGTTGTAGTAGTAATAGGAAGAATAGTTGTGGTAGTTGTAGCATTAAAAGTAGTAGCAGTAGTGGCAGTAATACTAGTAGTAGTAGAAGTAGTACTGGCAGTAGTAGCAGTAATTCTAGAAGTAGTAGAAGTAGTAGTTACAGTAGAAGCAGTAGTAGTAGTAGTCGTAGTAGTAATAGTAGTAGTAGCAGAAGTACTTGTAGTAGCAGTAGTAATAAATGTGGTAGTAGGAGGAGGAGTAGTAGTAGTTGTTGTTATCGTTCTAACCATAACAGCAATTGAAGTTGTGCTAGCAGTAGCAGTTCTTGTTTTTGTAGTAGGAGTAAGTGTAGGAGTAGGAGTAGCAATATGATTAGTAGTAGTAGTAGCAGTAGTAGTAGTATGAGTAGTAATAGTAGTAGTAGCAGTAGCAGTAGTAGTAGGAATACTAGGAACAGTAGTAGTTATTGTTGTAATAGGAGTAGGTGTTGGAGTAGGAGTGGCAGTAGGAGTAGATGTAGTAGTAGTAGTTGTTGTTGTAGTAGTAGTAGTAGTAGTGGTGGTGGTGGTAGTAGTAGTAATAGTTGTAGTAGTAATAGTAGTAGCATTAGTAATAGTACCAGTGGTGGTAGTAGCAGTAGTAGGAGTAGCAGTAGTAGTAGTAGTATTAGTAGTAGTAGGAGTACGAGAAGTAGTCGGAGTAATAGTTGTAGTAGTAGTTGTTGTTCTTGTCATTGTTGTAGTTGTAGCAGTAGTACTGGTAATAGTAGTAATAGTTGTAATAGTACTGGTAATAGTAATAGTAGATGTAGTAGTTGTAGTAGTAATAGGAAGAATAGTTGTAGTAGTTGTAGCATTAAAAGTAGCAGCAGTAGTGGCAGTAATACTACTAGTAGTAGAAGTAGCAGTAGCAGTAGTAGCAGTAATTCTAGAAGTAGTAGAAGTAGTAGTTGCAGTAGAAGTAGCAGCAGTAGTAGTCATAGTAATCGTAGTAGTAACAGTAGTAGTAGTGGTAGTAGTAGTTGTTGTTGTGACAGAAGTACTGGTAGTAGCAGTAGTAATAAATATGGTAGTAGGAGGAGTAGTAGTAGTAGTTGTTGTTATCATTCTAACCGTAACAACAATGGAAGTTGTGCTAGCAGTAGCAGTTCTTGTTGTTGTAGTAGGAGTAAATGTAGGAGTAGGAGTAGCAATAGGATTCGTAGTAGTAGTTGTAGTAGTAGTAGTACGAGTAGTAGTAGAAGCAGCTGTAGTTGTAGTAGTAGTAATAGTAGCAACAGAAGTAGTTGTTGTTGTAATAGGAGTAGGTGTTGGAGTAGGAGTAGCAATCGGAGTAGAAGTAGTAGTTGTAGAAGTAGAAGTAGTAGTAGTAGTTGTTGTTGTTGTAGTAGAAGTAGTAGTAGTGGTGGTGGTGGTGGTGGTAGTAGTAGTAATAGTAGTAGCATTAGTAATAGCAGCAGTGGTGGTAGTAGCAGTAGTAGGAGTAGCAGTAGTAGTAGCAGTATTAGTAGTAGTAGGAGTACTAGAAGTAGTAGGTGTAATAGTTGTAGTAGTTGTTGTTGTTGTTGTCGTTGTTGTAGTTGTAGCAGTAGTACCGGTAATAGTAGTAATAGTTGTAATAGTACTGGTAATAGTAGTAGTAGATGTAGTAGTAATAGTAGTAATAGGAAGAATAGTTGTAGTAGTTGTAGCATTAAAAGTAGTAGCAGTAGTGGCAGTAATACTAGTAGTAGTAGAAGTAGTAGTAGTAGTAGTAGCAGTAATTCTAGAAATAGTAGTTGCAATAGAAGCAGGAGTAGTAGTAGTCGTAGTAGTCGTAGTAGTAACAGTAGTAGTAGTAGTAGTAATAGCAGAAGTACTTGTAGTAGCAGTAGTAATAAATGTTGTAGGGGGAGGAGTAGTAGTTGTTGTTGTTGTCGCTCTAACCATAACAGCAATTGAAGTTGTGTTAGCAGTAGCAATTCTTTTTTTTGTAGTTGTAGTGGAAGTAGTAATTGTAGTAGTTGTAGCAGTAGGAGTAGTAGTAGCTGCAGTAGAGGTAGTAGTAGCAGTACTAGTAGTAGTAGTAGAAGTTGTTGCATTTGTAATTATAGCAGTTGTTGAAGAAGTAGCAGTAGAAATAGTAGTAGTAGTAGTAGTAGGAGAAGTTTTAGTACTTGTACTATTAGCAGTAGTAGTATTGTTTGTAGTAATAGTTATCGTTGTAGGAGTAGTAATAGTGTAGTAATAGTAGTAGTTGTAGTAGTAGAAGTAGATGTAGGAGTAGTAGTAGAGTAGAAATAGTAGCAGCAACGGCAGTAGTAGAGGTAGTAGTAGAAGTAGTAGTTGCAGTTGTAGCAGCAGCAGCAGTAGTTGTTGTAGTTGTTGTTGTTGTAGTAGTAGTTGTTGTTGTGGTAGTAGGAGGAGGAGTAGTGGTTGTTGTTATTGTTGCTGTAGCAGCAGCAGCGCCAATTGTAGTAGTGGTAGTAGTATTTATAGTTGTTGTAGTAGTAGCATTAGTAGTTGTAACAGTACGAGTATTAGTGGTTGTTGTACCTGTAGTAGTTGAAGTAGTAGCAGTAGTAGTCGTTGTATTAGTTGACGTAGTAGTAGTCCCGACACTAGTAGTAGTAGTAGTAGTAGCAGTAGTAGTCATTGTATTAGTTGACGTAGTAGTAGTCCCGAGACTACTACTAGTAGTAGTAGTAGCAATAGTAGTGGTAGCAGTAGTAGGAGAAGTTTTAGTAGTTTTAGTAGTAGTAGTAGTAATGTTAGTAGCAGCAGCAATCAGAGTAAGAGTTGTAGTAGTAGCCGTAGTTGTAGTAGTAGGTGGAGTAGTAGTAGTAGTAGCAGTAGTAGTTATAATAGCTATTGTTGTGGTAGTGGTTGTAGTAGTAGTAGTATTTGTAGTAGTACTAGTAGTAGTTCAAGCAGTAGTAGGAGTAGCAGTAGAAGTAGAAGCAGAAGCAGTAGTAGTAGTAGCAGTGGTTGTAATAGTAGGTGTAGTAGTAGTTGTTCCAGTAGTACTCACAAAAGTAGTAGTAAGTGTTGTAGTAGTAGTGGAAGTAGTAGCAGCAACAGTAGTAATTGTCGTAGTAGGAGGAGTAATAGTAGTAATAGTAGTAGTAGTTGCAGTACTGGTAGTAGTAGTAATCGGAGTAGTAGCTATAGTAGTAGGAGTAGTAGCAGTAGGAGTAATAGTAGTTGTAGTAATAGTAGATCTAAAAGTTGTTATAGCTATAGTAGTAGAAGTAGGAGCAATAGGAATAGTAGCAGTAGTAGTATTATTTGTAGTAATAGTTGTAGTTGTAGTAGTTGTAATATTAGTAGTAGTTGTTGTGGTAGCAGTGTTGTAGCAGTAACAGTTGCAGTGGTATTGGTGGTAGTAGTAGAAGTAGTTGTTGTTGTTATGGCAGTAGTAGTAGTTGTAGTAGTAGTATTAATAGTAGTAGTTTAAGTAGTCGTAGTAGTACAAATAGGAGCAGTTGCAGTAGTTGTAGCAATTGTTGTAGTAGTAGAAGTAGTATGAGTAGGATTAGTAGTAGTAGCAGTGGTAGTACTAATAGTAGCAGTATTAGCAGTAGTAGTTGTAGTTGGAGTAGCAGCACTCGTAGTAGTAGTAGTAATTGGAGTAGTAGTGGTAGCTGTAGTAGCAATAGTAGTAGTCGTAGTAAAAGTAGTAGTAGTAATAGTAGAAGAGGTAGCAGTAGTAGTAGCAGTAGTTACAAAAGTATTAGTAGCAATAGTACTAGTAGTTGCTAGAGTAGCAGTAGCAATAATAGTAGTAGTAGTAGTAGAAGCAGTAGTACTCATAGTAGGAGTAGTATTAGTAGTAGAAGTAGCAGCAACAGTAGCAAGAGTAGCAGTAGGGTTTATAGTTGTTTTAATGGTAGTAATTATAGTAGGCGTAACAGTAGTAGTAGCAGTACTAATAGTAGTAGTAGTAGCAGTTGTAGTAGCAATAGTAGTAGTAGTAGTATTTGCAATAGTAGTAGTAATAATAGTAGCAGTAGCAGTACCAATAGCAGTAGAGGTAATGGTATCAGTTACAGCAGTAGTAGTAGTATGTGAAGTAATATGAATAGTAGTTGAATTGTGGAACTAGTAGTAGTAGCAGTTTTAGTAGGAGTAGAATATGTTGTTGTAGTAGTTATAATTGTGGTAGGTGTAGCAGTTGTTGTAGCAGTTGTACTAGTTGTAGTTGTAGCAAAACTAGTAGTAGCAGCAGCTACAGCAGTAGCACTAAAACTAGTAGTAGTAGTAGTAGAAGAAGCAGCAGCAACTATAGTAGTAGCAGTAGTAGAAGTTGTAGTAGCAACTGCAATAATAGCAAGATTAGGAGTAGCTGCAGTTGGAGCTGGAGTAGTAGTAGTAACAAGAGTAGGAATAGGTGTAGAATTAGTAATAATAGTAGTAGTAGACGTGATAGTAGAAGTAGTAGGCGTAGGATAAGTGGTAGTTGTGGTAGGCGTAGGATAAGTGGTAGTAGTGGTAGCCCAAATAGGAGTAGGAGTAGTAGTAGTAATTCAGCTACTGATGCTGCTACTACTACTTCTGCTAGTACTACAGCTACTACAAGCACTGCTACTTGAGCCACTGCTACTACTTCTACTACTAATACTGCTGCATCTTTCGCTGCTACTACTATTGCTATTATTACTATTGCTACTACTTACACTACTACTACTACTGCTGCTATTACTTTCACGGCTACTGCTACTATTGCTGCTACTACTACTGCAAGAATTGCTATTGCTGGTACTGTCACTACTATTACGTATACAACCGCTACTACTGCTACTACTGCTTCTTCTACTACTACTATTGCTACTGCTGCTTATACAGCAACTGCTACTACTTGTGCTACTACTACTACTATTACTACTACTACTACTACAACTACCACTAATGCTATTACTACTTCTACTACTGCTACTCCTGCTACAGCAACCACTATTCCTACTACAACTTATGCTATTAGTACTACTATAACAACTACAAGTACTATAACTAGTACTACTACTATTAATACTACTACTACAACTACTCCTATTCCTGCCACTAATTTTACCACTACTACTACAACAACTACTACTACTAACTACAATTACTACCACTATTATTGCTACTACTATTACTACTACTACTATGACTACTACTATTAATGCTGCTGCAACTACCACTGCTACTACCAAAACTACTGCTACTGCTACTACTACTATTTTGACTACTATTGCTACTGCTGCTACTACTACCACTACTACAACCAGAACTACTACTATTGTTACTACTACTTCTACTACTACTGCTGCAGCTACTACTACTTATACTATTACTACTACTGCTGTTACTATTACTACTAGCACTACTTCTACTCCGGCTACTACTACTACAACTTCTACTTCTACTAACACTGTTGGTACTACTCCTAGTACTCCTACTACTACTACAACTACTCCTATTAATACTACTACAACTACTATTGCTGCTGCTATTTCTCCTACTTCTACTACTACTAATACAACAACCACTACGACTACTACTACTACAACCACAACTACTGCTACCATGACTATTGCAACACCCGCCACTATAATTACAACAACAACAACAACTACTACTATTACTAAAACTACTACTACTATTACTATTGCTACCACTATTACTACTACTACTATTTCTGCTACTACTATTACTACTACTACTACTACTGTTGCAACAACTACTTATACTACTACAACACTTATTACTGCTAATGCCACTACTATTGCTACAACTACTTCTACTACTACTACAACAACAACAACTACAACTACAACTCCGACTACTACTATTACTGCTGCTACTACTACTATCATTGCTACAACGACTATTGCTACCACCACTACTGCTACTACTACTATTGCTACTCCTGCTATTGCTACTACCACTATTGCTACTACTACTACTTTTACTATTGTTGCTACTACTTCTATTGCTACTCCTACTACTACTACTGCTGCTGTTGCTACTTCTACTACTACTACTGTGACCAGTACTACTACTACTACTGGTACTACTACTAATTCCACTAGTACTATGACCACTACGACTACTATGACAACTACTGCTACTACTACTACTTCTACTACTACTATAAGAACTACTGCTACTTCTACTACAACAACAACAACTACTAGTATCAAACCTAATACTGCTACTTCTACCCCTAAGACTTCATCTGCTACTATTACTACTACTACAACTATGAGTGCAACTTCCCCTACTACTACTTCTACAAACTACTACAACTAAAACTACTCTTGTTGCTGCTACATCTACAAGAAGTCCTACTACAACTGCCACTACAGCTGCTACCGGTAGAACTAATACTGCTATTTCTACTACAACTACTATTGCTACTGCTACTACTATGGCTGTTGCTACAAGTACTATTGCTTATATTATTACCTCCACTACTACTATCATTATAACTTCTACTATTGCTACTGCTAGTGCTGCTACAGCTACAACTGTCACTACTACTAATGCCGCTACTACTACTACTATTACTACTATCACCACTAGTACAACTACTATTACTACTATCACCACTAGTACAACTACTAGTACTACTGCAACTACTACTAGTGTTGTTGTTATAACTACTACTACTACTATTACAACAACTACTACTGCTACTGCTAGTACTGCTAGTACAACAACTACTACTATTGCTACAGCTGCTACAACAACTACTACTACTACTAATACTACTACTACTACCACCACCACCACAACAACAACTACTACTGCTACTGCTACTACTGCTGCTGCTGCTACTCTCACTACTACTACTGCTACCACCACTAATGCTACTACTACTACTACTACTACCACCACCACCACCACCACTACTGCTACAGCCGCCGCTATAATTGTTACAACTACTATAGTTACTCTACTACTTCTACAACTACTGTTGTTATTGCTTCTGTTACAATGACTACTACAACTACTACTAATACTACTACTGTTGTTGCTGCTACTACTGCTGCCATTACTTCTTCTCATAGTACAATTACCGTAGCTAGTACTACTGCTACTCTACTACTGCTACTCCAATTAATACTATTGTTGCGACTACTACGACTGCTACTCTAGTATTGCTACTACTATTAATATTACTACTACTTCTAGCTCTATTACTATTTCTACTACTACTGCTGCTGCTGCTGCTATGACTGCTACTACTGTTGCTACAACTACTATGGTTACTGCTGCTAATACTACTACCACTTCTTCGACTGCCACCACAACTACTAACACTACTGCTATTTCTTCTACTACTGCTGCTACTACTACGTCTGTTGCTACAACAATAACAACAATAACTACTACTACTACAACTGCTACTACTACCACTTCTGCTACCCCCAGTTTGATTGCCACTAAAATTACTATTGCTACTACTACTTCTACTACTACTGCTACTACTACTACTATTGCTACAACAACAATAATGACTACTAGAAATACTACTACCACTACTCCTACGGCTTGTACTATTGCTACAGCTAGTGCTACTGGAACTGCTACAAGTGCTAGTACCACTAGTACTACAACTATAACTTCTACTGCTTCTACTATGACTACTGCTTCAGCTACTAGTATTACTACCTACCACCTCTATTACTACTATAACTGCTACTACTTCTATTACTATTGTTGCTACTAGAACCACAGCTACTACTAGTATTGCTACTATGACTATTAATATTGCTGTTACTACTACTACTACTACTTGTTTTGCTACAACCATTATAGCTACAGCTACTACTACTACTGCTATGACTGCTACTACTGCCACTTCAGCCATGGCGGCTACTACTGCTACTACTGCCACCACTACAACGACTGCTACTTTTGCTACTAATGCTACTACTACTACTATTGTAGCTACTACTACTGCTATTCCGGCTACTAATGCTACAACTACTACTGCTACTTTTACTAATGCTATAACTACTACTACCTCTGCCACTACCACGACTAGTACTACTACTGCTATAACTTTTGCCACTAGGACTACTACTACTACTACTACTACTACTACTACTACTACTACTATTGCAAATACTACTTGTACTACTACAAGACCTATTACTACTAATACCACTACTATTGCTACAACTACTTCTGCTACTATTACTACTACTACAATTACTACTACTACTACTACAACAACAACAACAACAACTACTACTACTATTACTGCTGCTGCTGCTACTACTACCACTACCACCACTACTGTTACTACCACTACTGCTACTACTACTACTCCTCCTCCTCCTACTACTACTCCTACTACTACTACTACTCCTACTACTACTACTCCTCCTACTCCTACTACTACTTTTACTATTACTGCTGCTACTTCTATTGCTACACCTACTACTCCAAATACTACTACTACCATAGCTACTGCTACTACTACAGTTGTGACGACTACTACTACTTCTGTTGGTACAACTACTAATGCCACTAGTACTACGATCACTACGACCACTATAACAACCACTGCTACTACTGCTACTTCTACTACTACTATAACAACTAATGTGACTTCTGCTACAACAACAACTACTACTACTATCAAAACTAACATTGCTTTTGCTACCACTATGACTTCTTCTACTACTATTACAACTACAACAACAACTTCTCCAACTGCTACTTCTACAACTATTACAACTACAACACCTCCAGCTACTACTACATCTACTACAAGTACTACAACCACTACTGCCACTACTGTTGCTGCTGGTAGAACTACCACTACTACTTCTACTACAACTACTACTGCTCCTGCTACTACTACTATTACTTATATTATTATCACTATTACTACTACCACTATAACTTCTGTACCACTAATGCTAGTGCTGCTACGGCTACTATTACTATTACTACTAATGCTGCTGCTGTTAGTACTACTACTACTATAACTACTTCTGCAGCTACTAGTACTACAACAACTACCACTAATACTACTACTGCTGTTGTTGCTGTTGTTACTGCTACTACTACTACTATTGCCACTACTACTACAGCTACTACTACTACTACTATTCCTTCAGCGACTACATTTGCTACTACTGCTACCACAACAACTACAACTACTATTGGTTCTACAACAACAACAACAACAACAACTCCTACTACTACTACTAATACTAGTACTACGACTACTCCTACTACTACTACTATCACTACTACTACTGCTACTACTACTACCAGTACTACTACTACAATAGCCGCTACAACTTTTGCTACTACTATAGGTGCTCTACTACTGCTACTGCTGCTACTACAATGACTACTATAACTACTACTAATACTAGTACCGTTGATGCTGCTACTACTGCAACTATTACTTCTCATACTATAATTTCTGCAACTACTACTACTACTACTCCAACTAATATGACTCCTGCTACTACTATGATTGCTACTACCAGTATTACTACTACTACAACTATTGCTACTCCTGTTGTTACTACTGCTACGATTGCTGCTACTATTGCTACAACTACTACGATTACTACTGCAACTACTGCTACCACTTCTTCAACTGCCCCTACAGCTACTACCACTACTACTCTTCTACTATTACTACTACTATTGCTACAACAACAACAACTCCTACTACTACTCTACTGCTACTACTACCACTATAGCTACCACCAGTTTAACTGCCACTAAAATTACTACTGGAACTAGTGCTACATCTACTACTAATGCTACTACTACTTCTATCGCTACAACAACAACCACTACTACTACAAATACTACTACCACTACTCCTACGGCTACTACTACTGCTACAGCTATAGCTACAACAACTTCTACTAGTGCTACTACTACTACTACTACTCCTCCTCCTCCTACTATTACTACTGCTACCACTTTTGCTACTTCTATTAATACTGCAACCACCTCTGCTACTACTTCTACTACTATTGTTGCTACTACTACCATCGCTACTACTAGTATTGCTACTACGACTATTAATATTGCTATTACTACTACTACTACTTTTTTTTTTCTATATCTATTACTGCTACTACTGCTGCTATTGCTACAATTGCTATGATTGCTACTACTACCAGAACTATTACTACTATAATTGCTACTACTACTACTATTGCTATTGATGCTACAACTACTGCTACTACTTCTACTATTGCTATAATTACTGCTACGTTTCCACAAATGCTACTAGTACTACTACTACTATAACTACTACTACTACTACTACTAATAATTCTACTATTACTACTGCTACAGCTGCTATTTCTACTACTAATTCTACTATTATTATTACTACTACTACTACTACTACTCGTACTACTGCTACTATCAATAATGCTACTGCTATTACTACTATTACTGCAACTACTGCTTTTGCTACTATTATTACCATGACTACAATTACAGCTGCTGCTATTACTGGTACAACTACTACAGTTCCTACAACCACTACTACTACTACTACAACTCCTACTGCTACCACTATGACTACAACAGTAAGTACTAATACTACTACCGCAGCTGTTACTACTACTACGACTACTACTGCTTCTCCTACTATAATTACCTCTGCTACAACTACTACTACTTCAAAAAATATTATCGCCGCTACTACTACTACTACTACTACTACTACTACTAGCATTACAACAACAACTACTATCACTACTTCTACTACTACTACTACAGTTGCTACTACTACTGCTACTACTACTAATACTACTACTGTTATTGATATTTCTAGTTCTATTACTGCTTCTGCTACTACTACGACTGCTACTAATGCAGCTACTGCTACTTCGATTACTAATGCAGCTACTGCTACCCCTTCTTCGACAACCACTACAACTAGCACAGCTACTACAACTACTGCTACTACTATTACTTCTACAACTATCGCTACTAATGATACTGTTGCTATAATAACAACAACAACAATAACTACTACTACTACTGCTGCTACTACTACCACTACTACTACCACTAATTTGACTATCACTAAAATTGCTACAGCTACTACTACTACTTCAACTACTACAGCTACTACTGCTAGAACTACTACTCCCACTACTCCTATGGCTACTAGTATTGCTATAGCTACTACAACTGCAACTGCTACTAGTGCTACTACTACCACCACTACTACTACTACTCCTTCTACTACTCCTACTCCTACTATTGCTACTTTTGCTACTACTACTACAATGACTACTACTATTGCTTCAGCTACTGCTACTACTACTAGTACTACCTCTACTACTACTACTGCTGCTACAAATACTGCACTACTACTATAACTATTTCTGCACTACTACTACTATTGTTGCTCATATTACTACTACTACTACTACTACTCCTACTACTACTATGACTACTACTAGTGCTGCGACAACTACTTTTGCTAGTATTTCTACTACTACTACTACTCATACTCTTACTACTACTACTACTACTACTACTACTACTACTACTACTACTACTACTAGTCATAGTATTACTTCTACTCTTACTCCAACTAATACTACTGCTACAACAACTATTGTTGCTACTGCTACTACTTTCACTACTAACTCTACTACTACTATTACTACTACTTCTACTATGACTACTACTCCTACTACTCCTCCTCCTCCTCCTTCGCCTACTACTACTACCATAGCTACAATAAGTAGGGCTACTACTTCTACTCTGACTCGTAAAACTACATCATTAACTACTTTTGGCACTAGATTTACTTCTACTACTTCTACTTGTAGTTACTGCTATTGCTACTACTACTACTACTTCTACTACTGCTGCTACTACTGCTACTACTACTACAACTACTAGTGCTACTATTACGTTAGCAACTACTGCTATTACTACTATTAATACTCCTACTACTAGTAGTAGTAGTAGCACTACTACCACTACCACCACTATTACTAGCCCAACTACCACTACAACTACTACTAATGCTACTAGTATGACTTCAACTACTACTACTACAACTGCTGCTACTGCTACTACTACTACTACAACCACCACCACCACCACTACTACTACTCCTACTACTAGTTCTACTATAACTTCTGCTACTACAATTACTACTACTCCTACTAGCAATTCTAATACTACTACAACTCGAACTACCACTCCTACTACAACTCCTACTCCTACCACTACACTAACGACTATAACATCTACAACTACTACAACTACTAATACGCCTACTACTATTTCTACTACGGCTGCTGCTACTACCACTATAGGAATTGCTAATACTATTGCTACTATTACTACTATTATTACTACTACTCCAATTACTACTTCTAATACTGTGATAACTACTACTACTACTACTACTACTGCTGCTACTGCTACATCTTTTACTAGTACTACTACCATTGGAGCTGCTGCTACTACTACTATTATTGTAGTAATAGTAGTAGGAGTAGTAGTTATAGTCAAAGTAGTATAAGTAATAGTAGCAGTAGGAGCAGTAGTTGTAGAAGTAGAAGTAGTATTAGAAGTAGTTAGAGTAGTAGTAGTACTAGTAGCTGTTGTAGCAGTAGGTGTTGTAGTAGCGGTAGTAGTTGTTATTGTAGGAGTAGTTTTAGGAGGTGGAGTTGGCCTAGGTATAGTAGTAGCAGCAGTAGTAGTAGTAGCAGTAGCAATAGTAGTGGTTGTACTAGTTGTAGTAGTAGTAGTAATAGTTTCAATAGTAGTTGTAGCCATTGTAGTAGTAGCAAGAGTAGTAGTAGGAGGTAGTTGTTGTCACAATTGTAGTGGTAGTTGTTGTAGTAGTAGCTGGAGTAGTAGTAGGAGTAGGAGTAGGAGTAGGAGTAGGAGTAGTAGTAGTAGTAGTTATTGTTATTGTTGTTGTTGTAGTAGTAGTAGCAGTTGTAGCAGCAGTAGTAGGTGAAGTAGTTATGGTAGTATTAGTAGTAGTCCTAGTAGGAGTAGCAGAAGTAGTAGGAGTTGTAGTTGTGGTAGTAGTAGTGGTTGGAGTAGGAGTAGTAATAGTAGTAGTAGTATTCGTAGCAGCAGTAGGAGTAGTAACAATAGTAGTAGTATTAGCAAAAATAGTAGTACTACTACTACTAGTAGTAGTCGAAGTAGTAGTAGTACTAGTAGTAGTAATAGTAATAGAAGTAGTTGTAGTAGTAGTAGTACTACTAGAAGTAGGATTAGTAGTAGCAATAGTAAGAGTAGAAGCAGCAGTAGTAGTAGCAATAGCAGCAGTAGTAGTAGTTGCAGTAGTAGAAGTAGTAGTAGTAATAATAGTAGTAGTAGCAGTAGCAGTAGCAGCAGCATTAGTAGAAGTAGTAGTAGTACTAGTAGTAGTAGTAGTATTATTATTTGTAGTAGTGGTAGCCATAATAGTAGTAGTCATGGTAGTAGTAGGATTAGTAGCAGTTGTAGTAGTGGAATTAGTAGAAGTAGTGGTATTAGTAGTAGTAGTAGAAGCTATAGTCATAGTAGCTGTGGTACTAGCAGTAGTAAAAGTAGCAGTGATAGTTGCAATAGTAGCAGTAGTCGTGGTAGTAACGGAAGCAGCAGCAGTAGTAGTAGCAGCAGTAGTAGTAGTGCTAGTAGTAATAGCTATAGCAGTAGAAAAAGTAGTAGCAATAGAATTTATAGTAGTAGTCGAAAAAGTGGGAGTAGTAATAGTAGCAGTAATAGTACTAGTAGCAGAAGTAGTTGGTGTTGTATTAGCAGATGTATTAGAAGTAGTATTATAGGGAGTCGTAGTTGTCATAGTAATAGTTGTAACAGTAGCAGAAGTAGTAGCAGCAGTAGTATTAGCAGTAGTAGTAGCCATAGTATTAGTCGCAGCAGTAGTAGCATTAGTCGTAGCTGTTGCAAAAGAACTAGCAGTAGTAGTAGCTCCAGCAGTAGTAGTACTAGTAGCAGTAGTAGTAGCAATAGTAGTTGTTATTGTTGTAGTAGTTGCAGTACTAACAACAGTAGTGGTAGTAGTAACAGAATTAGTAATAGTAGTAGTTGGAACATTGGTAGTGGTAGTAGTAGTAGTGGTGGTGGTAATTATAGCAGTAGTGGTAGCGACAGTAGTGATAGCAGTAGTACCAATAGTAGTAGTTATAGTTGTAGTAGAAGTAGTAGTAGTAGTAGTATAAGTAGTAGTAGTCGTAGTAGTTATTATTGTTCTCATACTAGTAGGGGTAGCAGTGGTAGTAGTAGCAACAGTCGTAGGAGCAGGAGCAATTTTTGTAGTAGTAGGAGTAGTACTAGTAGCAGTAGTAGTAGGAGGAGCAATAGTAGAAGTAGTAGTACTAGCTGTAGTAGTAGTAGTAGCATTAGTAGTAGCTGTAGTAGTAGCCACAATAGTAGTAGCAATAGTCATAGCAGTAGTAGTAGAACTAGTAGTAGTAGTAGTAGCAACAGTAGTAGTAGCAGTTGGAGCAGACGCTGTAGTTATAGTAGTACTAGTAGTAGTAGTAGTAGTAACAACAATAGTAGTTGTAGCAGCAATAGTAGTAGTAGAAGTAGTAGTAGTAGCAGCAGCATCAGGAGTAGTAGTAGAAGCAGAAGCAGTGGTGTCAATAATAGCAATAGTAGCAGCAGCAGTAGTAGTTGTAGTAGCAGTAGTATTGGCAAAAGTAGTAGTCATTGTAGTAGTAGTAGTAGTAGTAGTAGTAGTATTAGTAGTAGTTATTGTAGAAGAAGTTGCAGCAACAGTAGCAGAGATTTTTGTAGTAGCAGTAGTGGTAGTAGTAGTAGCAGCAGTAGCAGTTGTAGTTGTGGTAGTAGTAGTAGCAATAGCAGCTATAGTAGCTATAACTTTAGTAGTGTCAGCTGAGCTGTAGTAGCAATAGTAGTAGTAGCATTAGTAGTATAGTAGTGGAAGTAGGAGTAGTAGTAGCAGTAGTAGTAGAAGTGCATTAGCAGCAGCAACAGTAGTAGATGTAGTAGTATGAGAAGTAGTTGGAGTAGCAATAGTAGTTGTAGTAGTGGAAGTAGTAGCAGTTGTAGTTGTAGTAATAGTTATTGTAGTAGTAGTAGTAGTAGTAGTAGCTGCAGCAGGAGTAGTAGTGGTAATAGTTGTTGGTGCTTTTGTTATACTAGCAGTAGTAGTAGTTGTAAGAGCAATAGTAGTAGCTGTAGGAGCAATAGAAGTTGTAGTACCAGTAGTAGTATTCGTCGTAGCAGTAGCAGTCATGGTAGCAGTAGTTATTATTGTAGTGGTTGTAGTAGTAGTAGTAGGGGTAGCAATAGTAGTCATCGTGGTAGCAGTGGTAGTAGTAGTTATTGTAGAAGGTGTTGTTGCCATAGCTGTAGTAGTTGCAGACATAATAGAACTAGCAAAAGAAGTAGCAATAGTTGTAGCAGCATTAGTAGCAGTAGCAATGATAGTAGTGGTAGATGTGGTAGTAGTATTAGTAGTAGTAGTAGTATTAGTGGTAATAGAAGTAGTAGTTGCAGTAGAAGTAGCAGTTGTAGTAGCGGTAGTAATTGTTGTACTAGTTGCAGTAGTAGTAGTAGTTGCAGTAGTAGTAGTAGTAGTAGTAGTAGTAGCAATAGTACAGGAGAAGTAGTAATGGTAGTAGCAGTAGCAGTAGTAGTGGTTCTAGTAGTACTAGTAGTAGTATTACAAGTAGTAGCATCCGTTATAGGAGCAGTAGTAGTTGTCATACTAGTAGTGGTAGTTGTAGAAGTAGTAGTGGTATTAGTAGGAATGGTAGTACTTGCAGCAGCAGTAGGAGTAGTTGTAGTAGCAGCAGTAGCATCATTAGTAGTAGTAGTAGTAGCAACAGCAATAGTAGTAGTAATAGTACTAGCAGTAGTATTAACAGTAGTAGTTTTAGTAGCAGTAGAGTAGCCGTAGTAGTAGCTGCAGCTGTAGTTGTAGTAGTTGTAGCAATTGTAATTTCACTAGCAGTTGTAGCAGTAGCAGATGTAGCAGTACTAGTATTAGTAGGAGGAGTAGCAGCAATAGCCGCAGTAGTTGTAGTAGTAGTAGTAACAACAATAGTAGTAGAAGTAGTAGTAGCACGGATAGTAGTAGTAGTAGTTGCAATTGCAATAGTGTCGGTAGTAACAGTAGTAGTAGTAATAGTAGTAGTAGCAGTAGTATTAGCAGAAGTAGTAGCAGTTATAGTAGGAGTAGTTGTAGTAGTAGTATTAGTAGTAGTATTAGTGTTAGTTTTAGTAGTAGTCGTTGTAGAAGTGGTAGCAGCAGAAGTAGAAGTAGTAGTAGCAGTAGTAGTAATAATTGTCGTAGTAGTCACACCAATAGCAGCAGTAGCAGTCGTAGTAACAATAGTAGTAGTAGCAGTCATAGCTGTAGTAGCAGTAGTAGTAGTTGTAGTAGTAGAAGCAGTAGTAGCAGTAGTAGTAGTAGCAATAGTAATAAATGTAGTATTAGTAGTAGTAGGGGGAGGGGGAGAAGCAGCAGCAGTAGTAGTGTCGGTGGTCGTAGTAGGGGTAGTAACAGTTGTAATAATAGTGGTAGCAATAGTAATAATAGTAGTAGTAGTAGTTATAGTAGTAGTAGTTGTTGTTGTTGTTATTGTTGTTGTTGTTGTAGTAGCAGCAGTAGAAGCAGCTGCAGTAGCACTAGTAGCAACAGTATTAGTTGCAGAAATTGAAGTAGTTGTAGAAGTAGTTGTTTGTTGTAGTCATAGTAGTAGTAGTAGTAGTAGTAGTAGTAGTAGTAACTGTAGTAATAGTTGCAGTCGAAGTACTATTAGTAGGAGTTGGTGTCGGAGTAGAAGTAGTAGTAGTCGGAGCAGAAATAGCGAGACCAATAGTAGCAATAGGAGTAGTAGTAGTTGCTGTAGGAGCAGCATTTGTAGTAGCAGTAGAAGAAGAAGAAGAAGAAGTAGTAGTAGTAGTAGTATTAGTAGCTGGAGTATTAGGAGTAGTAGTAGTAGTAGTAATAGTAGTATTAATAGCCAGAATAGTAGTAGTAATAGTAGTAGTTGTTGTAGTAGTAGTAGTGTTAGTAGTAGTAGTGGTAGTAGTAGTGAAAGTTGTGGTAGTAGTAGCCATTGTGCTAGTAGAAGTAGTTGTAGCAGACGTGGTAGTACTGGTAGTAGTAGCTATACTAGTAGTAGGAATACTAGTTGTAGTAGTAGTAGTAGTAGTCATAGTAGAAGTACGAGTACTAGCAATAGTAGTTGTAGTAGTAGTAATAGTATTTGTAGTACTTGTAGTGGTAGTAGTATTAGAAGTAATGGTAGTAGCAGTAGTAGCAATAATAGTAGTTGTTGTTGTTGTTGTAGTAATTTTAGTTGTAGGAGTAGCAGTAGTAGGGGCAGCAGTAGTAATTGGAGTAGTGGTAGCAGTAGTGGTAGTAGTAGTAGTCGTAGGAGTAGTAGTGTCAGTTGCAATAGTAGTAGTAATAGTTGTAATAGTAGTAGCTGTAGTTGTAGTGGCAATTGTAGTAGGTGTAGTACTTGTAGTAGTTGTTATAGTAGTAGTAGTAGTGGTGGTGGTGGTGGTAGTAGTAGTCATAGTAGCAGTAGTAGTAGTAGTCATAGAAGTAATAGTAGTAGAAGAAGTTGTAGCTGAAGTTGTAACAGTAGTAGTAGTTGTTGTTGTTGTAGTAGTTGCAGTATTAGGAGTAGTAGCACCAGTATTTGTAGCAATAGTAGCAGCATTTTTAGTAGTTGTAGTAGTTGTAGTAGCAAAGGTAGTAGAATTAGTTTTCGTAGTTGTTGCATTAGTTGCTGTTGAATGAGAATAAGTTGTACCGGTAGTAGTAGTTGCAGTTTTAGCAGTTGCAAAAGTAGTAGAAGTAGTAGCAGTGAAATTAGTAGAAGTAGTAGTGGTAGTAGCAGCAGTAATAGTTGTAGCAGAAGTAGAAGTAGCAGCAGCAGCAGCAGTAGTGGTAAAGCAGTAGTAGTCTAGTAGCAATAGTAGTAGTAGCAGTTGTAGTAGTTGAAGGAGAAGTAGTAGTAACAATAGTATTTATAGTCATAGTGCCAATACTAGTAGTAGCAGTGGTAGTAGTAGCAACAGTAGTATTAGTGGACGTAGTAGTTGTAGTAGTAGCAGAGGTGGTAGTAGTAGTAGTAGTAGTAGAAGAAGTAGTAGTTGTGGCAGAAGCAGTAGAAGTTATAGTAGTAATATTCATTGTAGCAGTGGTAGTAGCAGTAGTAGTAGCATTAGTAGTAGTAGTAGTACTAGTAGCAGATGCAATAGTAGTAGTAGTCATTGTAGCAGTAGTAGTAGGCATAGGAGTAATGGTAGTCGTAGTTGTAGGAGTTGTTGTTGTTGTTGTAGCAATCATAGTAGTAGTAGAAGTAGTCGTAGTAGCAGTGGTTATTTTAGTGGAAGTCAAATTAGTGGGAGCAGTAGTGGTAGTGGTGGAAGTAGTACTATTGCAACCTTAGTAGTAGAAGCAGTAGGAGTAGAAGTAATAGTAGTTGTTGTTGTTGTTGTAGCAATACTAGTTGTAGTGGCAGTGGAAGAAGTGGTAACAGTAGTGGCAGTTGAAGCAGTAGTAGCAAAAGTGTTGGTGGTAGTAGTAGCAGTAGTTGTTGTTATAGTAGAAATAGTAGCAGTGGTGGTGGTAACAGTAGTAGTAGTATTTGTAGTAGTAGTATTAGTAGTAGTTGCAGAAGTACTAGTAGCTGCAGTAGTAGTGATAGTTGTAGTAGTAGTGGTAGTAGTAGTAGTGGTAGTAGAAGTAGTAGTAGTAAGTGTAGTAGTTGTAGTAGTAGCAGCAGT
This sequence comes from Trichopus zeylanicus subsp. travancoricus, assembly GCA_005019695.1. Classification (NCBI taxonomy): domain Eukaryota; kingdom Viridiplantae; phylum Streptophyta; class Magnoliopsida; order Dioscoreales; family Dioscoreaceae; genus Trichopus; species Trichopus zeylanicus. Next base: position 125,736 of record RXID01022001.1, on the reverse strand, counting down.
AGCAGTCATTGTAGTAGTTGTTGTTGTAGCATTAGTAGTAATAGTAGTAGTCATCGTAGCAGCACTAGCTATAGTAATAGCAGTAGTTGTAGTGGTATTACTTGAAGTGGTAGTAGAAGACATAGTTGTAGTTGAAGATGCAGTACTAGTAACGGTAGTTGCAGCAGTAGTGGTAGCAGTATTAGTAGCCATTGTAGTAGCAGTAGTAGTATCAATAGTATTAGAAGCAATAGTATTAGGAGTTGGAGAAGTTGTAGTAGTAGTGGTAGTAGCAGTAGCAGCAATAGTAGTAGTAGTATTAGTAATAGTTGTAGTTGTCATGGTCATAGCAGTAGTAGTAGTTGAGGTAGAAGTAGGAGCACAAGTTGAAGTAGAAGTAGCAATAGTAGCAGCAATAGTTGGAGTAGTAGTTGTAGAAGCAGTAGCAGTAGTAGTAGTTATAGTTGTAGTAGAAGTGGCAGTAGTAGCAGAAGCAGCAGTAGTTGTAGTAAAAGTGGCAGTAGCAACAACGATAGTAGTAGAAGTAGCAGCAGAAGTGGCAGTAGTAGTAGCAGTAGCAGTCATACCATTCATTGTAATAGTAGAAGTAGTAGCAGAAGTCGTAGTAGAAGCAGTAGTAGTACTAGCACCAAGAGTTCCCGTAAAAGTGGTAGTAGTAGTAGGAGAAAGATATGGAAAACTCACAGATAACTATGCACTACAATTTTGAACTTGAACTTTGAACTTGAACTTCTTCGATGATTTTCTCATTGCCATGTCCCCCTTTTATGGGAGGAAACTTACACTAGCAGATGCGATAAGGTAGCATCTGCTTTACACACCTTTACACATCATAATTTACACTGGCAGATGCGATAAGGTAGCATCTGCTTTACAGACCTTTACAAATCATAATTTACACTGGCAGATGAGATAAGATAGCATCTGCTTTACACACCTTTACACCTCACTCCACTGCTTTACACTAGCAAATGCGATAAGGTGGCATCTGCTTTATAGTACTCACATCTGCTTTACAGTACATTTTACACGAGCAAGGCCCATCTCCCACCACGCTTCTGTTGGTAGGGTTACTACAGTTTGAAGGCTCCCATCCTTTGGACTGAATTGATGGTGAGGTTAACAACTCGTTCCAGTTGGGCATCAATCTATTTGGTGAAGGGGTACCACTGTCCCAGAAATTGTCAGTCGTACTGAGTTTTAGACATTCCTTGGTCTTCAAGGAATGTATTTCCCTGAGTTGGATAAGTGCTGCAAGGGCTTCCCGTGCGGCTTGCTGCTCCAGATGTTGGATGTCACTTCTAATTGAGTCGTGGACATCCAGGGGCATTGGTAGGCATCCAAGGAGTCGGATGAGCTGCCTATCGCACTCAATGTTTCCGGCATGATTGCCAGGTGGTCCTGGGCTTCCTTGCAGAGTGTTACTCCTACCTCCTGTAGAGCCATAGCTGCTAGGCTCAGTTTCTCCTGTGCTTCTTCCGCCGGCCATCCTGAAAATATAACATAGTTAATCAATCTAGAAAGGGCGTCCGCCAGTTGGTTATCGCCTCTGTCAATATGTTCAAAATGGACTGCAACCCCTGTCCCTGTTATGTAGTCGGTGAAAGCCATCCACCTAACCCTAGAAGGTTTGTTGCTGGAGGATTTATTGAAGAAGCTTATAATGGCCTGACAATCTGTTCTGATAGTTAATTCCGCTTTGTCAAAATAGTAGATTTTTAGTGACTCCAGCGAATTCATGACAGCAAAAATATCTGCGTCAATTGTGGATTTTGGAGGATTGAACTTCCCGCTTGCATAAGCACATACTCTTTCCGCAGTCTTGGGGTCATATTTTTGCAGCTTCCATTTGCATACACCTCCCCACCCTTCCATGCAACCGTCTGCTTTGAGAATAATATAACATTTCTCAGGTGGTACCTCAAGATCTGGTAGCCTTTGGACGAGGCCTTTAATTTGTTTCACAAGGTTCCAATCTTGTGAATTCCACCGCCTCTCACCTGTTGGGATTGTTTTTGCATATAACGGCCCAAGCAGTTTCCCCATGTTTGGGATATAGTTTCGGGCATAATTGAGAATTCCCAACCAAGAACGTAGCCCCCTTATAGTTGTTAGCTCCTGCTCCTGAAAATCAGCAATCCGTTTAATTATATGAGGCTGCAATTTTACCTTCTGGCTTCCGATTACTGCCCAAAGAAATTCCACCTCTGGGACTGCTATCTTCAGTTTTGTTGGACTGAGGACTAACCCTTTCTTTTCACAAATTTGCAACATAACTTCCAGGTGTCTTACGTGCTGTTCCTCGCTTTCTGCAAAAACCAGAATGTCGTCAATATAAACGGCAATAAATCCTTCAGTACCTTGGAAGCATTTATCCATCTTTCTCTGGAATACTGCTGGCGCATTTTTTAATCCGAATGGCATGACCAGCCATTCATATAATCCTTCCAGTACCCAAAAGGCAGTCCACTCTATTGAGTCGGGGTGCATTGCAACCTGATGAAAACCGCTTTTTAGGTCAAATTTTGAGTAAATCTTACTAGTGCATACCCTCTTTAGTATTGTGTTGATCCCAGGGAGTTTGTACTGGTCTTTGTTGGTAATATCATTCAGCCTTTTATAATTGAAGACCATCCTCTCCTTCCCTTTGATTTCTTGCCCAGTCTTTGGATCAATGCTTGTTTCAGAGTTGACAATTATCGCAGTTGTTCGATGCCTGCTTTTACCGGGTCTTATCACCCCTATCCCAAGCAATGCCTGCACATGTCTCTTAAATGCATCATGTAATTGGGGGGTAACATGCTTAAGTGGCTTATCTGTGATAGTGAAGTCTTGGTTCTTGATATCTAGCTGGCACACCACCTGGTTTTTTGACCAGTGCTTTAAGGGATCTTCACCAATATAGCCTGCCTCTCTGAGCCTTTGTATTAGTGGGTTGAATTTCTTCAGAAATGACTCCCTGCTTTTCTCCTGATTATAGTACACGGACTCCTTGATGTCAATGTACTCATCTTCCTCAAGATCAAGCTCCTCCAGGGCTGCCACCACTACTGCTGTAGGAGTAGTATTAATGGTAGTTAGATTCTTATATAAAGTAACCATACTACCTTCTATTCGTACTCCCCTTTGCATTGCCCTTATAAAGTTGCATCCAATGATCATTTGGATGCCATCTCCTAGCTCCATCTTGAAGCTGTAGGTGTATGGAATTCTGAAGATATTTTCCCCTATGTACATTCTTCCTTGCTTCAATTTTTTGTCAGCTGTTTGCTTCGAGTTAATCCCGCTGAAGTGGACAGTAAAACAATTCTTCTCCATAGCCTCTCTTGGAATGGATGCCTCATCTATGCAACATGCGGTCGCGCCAGTGTCCAGTATCACCCTGACCTAGAACTTGGGAATCCCGGGAATTTCAAATTCCACTTTCATATTGTACAGTATATTTTTTACCATCCTTGGCCCCGATTGTTGCTGAGGTCCCATCTTCCCCATTGTAGCGGCTTTGAGAATACTTTCCTGCATTAGAACATTAGCGTCTTCTTCCTGGATGCAGATTCCTTTTCCTTTGGCTCTTGTGAGATCTTTGACCTCTAGCCTCTCTTGATCTTGTCGGAGTTCCTTTTCCAGTTCTAGATTTTGTAGCTTTTCTTTATAGTGGTCCACCTCCCTTTTTAGGCGCTCAATCTCTCCTTCGCACCAGGAGATATAAGATTGCTGCTCTCGAATCAGCTGGTGTGGGAAGAATGGTGCAGGTGCCGCTGGTGCAACTTGAACTCATTTTTTGAAATAGTATGGCCCGCATAAATTGCACGCTGTTACTTTGCACTCTGCGCAATGAATCCATGCTCTCTGCATCGATCTTCTTTTACAACATGAACAGCTCTCATGTTGTGGCTGCACAAATTCATTGTGTTGCCAGTTATGTAAACAATTCATTTGTTCTTCGGGTAATTTTACCTACGGTCGGTATCCTCCCTCAATTTCTCCAAGCATATAAATTGATTCCTCCTGAATCATTGTTCTGAGTGACTGTATTGGCTCCCCATCTTCTCCCTCAGAGATGCTAAAGATGGCGTCGCTCTGTTCTTCTCCTTCCTGGACTGATAAAACATCATATTCCTCAGGAATGGTTAATTGCTCAAAAATAGCCACTCTTTTAATGTTTCTTTTGTCATTAGGGCACTCTCTTGCAAAGTGTCCTTCTTGACCACAGAGAAAGCATTTGCACTTCCTACTCCTGATTAAATGCTTCCTCCTATCCACCCTGATATGGATTTCATGAGGTTTACCTCAGTATGTTGTTGACTTTCTTAATCCATACCTCTTTTTTTCCTTGTAGTAGCCTGGTATAGGAATTTGGCTACAAAATGAAAGATCTTTCAAGGACCTCTTGAATGCTGCGTCCTTGCATTCAGCTTCTAGGAACTTATAAGCAAAAAGTATCCTGGGCATTACTCCCACCTGAACTCCTGAGTACCTTTGGTCAAACGCCTCCTTTATTTTTCGGCCTAAATCTTCAGACATTTTCAGCCAAAATTTTTCAAATAGTTCTGTACCTGTATAGAGCCTTCCTGTTTTGGCTGCGAGCCTCATGTAGTCATTCATGTATTTGACAATGTTTTTGACATTGTCACATGACAGCCTTTCGAGGTCTCTATATGCTTCATCCTGAATGGCAGTAGATCCAATAGTGGGGTCTTCCAGAGTGAACACCGTCCTCATCTGGGATATAATATTTTGCGTACCTTCTCGTCCCTCCCCTGTTGAGATTAACCCCTGGTACTTTTCCCCGTATTGCATCCTCCACTGAATCCATGTGAGCTTCTCCACTTCTCCTAGTAGATTTTCCATGTAATCAAGCTTATCCCTTGCGTCAGTAAATCCCATGCTTGCCACATGGTTTCTAGTAATAGACTCCCATCTTGAAAATGCATCATCAAATAATCCCAATTGCTCTGGGATTACCAGTAAGGCTCCTCCACTTTGCTGTGCCGAAGGTAGGCTCCACATTTCATTGTTCATTACCCTCTTGAAAGTCTCCTTTTCGTATCCTTTGAACAGAGGCTCCTGTCTTGATAATGAAGGAATTGTTGTTGCTGGAGGGTAACTTGGGGGTCCCATTGATGTATCAACAGGGGGTCTCTGATTGAGTATAGCGCCTCTGATTGCCTTTTAAGCATTGGATAATCCAACGCTCCTTGAGGTTCATCATCAACTTCATAGCCGGCTGCAACGATGTTGTTAGAACATCTTTCTCTACCTTCTTCAAGTGCTTCATCGTCTGGGTAGGAATCCCAGATTGGCTCATCTTTCCTGGGATAATCATCGACTCCTGTGTGTACAAATTCCCTGATTTGGAGACTACTAAAGTATGTCTCCTCCCAGTCATCAGTTTCCTCCAATGAGGGGTCCATGGACCGAGGTACAGAGGCCCCTAGGAGTGTATCCTCTGCATGGATCCTCACAGGATTTTCCTGATCCTGGTAGGATTCATATCCCTCTTTTGCTGATAGAGGGATTTCAGTCTCCAGGTAAACAGCTATGATATGCTGAGCCCGTACCTCCTCAGACCTGTGCATATAGACTCGATGGTGGACATCATCTCCTCTAGAATGATAAAGAACTTTAGCGGGAACTATTGATGCTCGTTCCCTCATAGATAGCATGAGCTCAGCTTGCGGGTCGATTTGTTGCTCTAGAATCTGCTGGGAAGTTGGCCTCCCCGCTAGGCGTCTCCCAATTATTCTGGCTCCTTGCTGCATATTATGTAGGCAGCGTTGGTTCCTTCTATACTCCCTGATTTGGTCTTCGAATAAGGGGGTCAATGTTGATGTATTCGCCTGATCCTGAGCAGCCCTTGTTGCTATTAATTGTCCCTTAGCTTCTCGTTTTCTTCCTGGAGTATTCTGAATGGGTCCCTGAATACCCGTAAAGTGCCTTTGCCTTCTCTCGGCTTTTCTTGTGGTTTAGAAAAATTATTCTGCAATGTGTCAATCAGTGAGTCAACCCTTTTTAGTTTTTTATTTCAATTTTCCGTGAGCTTAAATGCCTCTCCTTCTATAAGCCCTGTTTGCCTGGTTATTTCAGCAACTAGTTCACAGACTTCCACCCTGGATAGTGGCCTGCTCTCCAAAAATACAGCAGTTAAATTTTTCAAAACTTCCTTGAGATTAGAGACTTCTTTCTCAAGATCCCCACACTTCTCGAGTATTTGCTTAAAGTTCTTTAAATGGACTTGAGATGAAAGACACGTACGGTCATATATGACAGCAATATTATTGGCTAGTTGATCTGTGGTGACTCTTTGGGTTGGGGAAAGGTCAAGGTATTCCAGGTGTGAGGTTCGGGAGTTGTTATACCACTCCTGCATAGCCTTTTCCCATGCTTCAGACATCTATTCTTATCATAATCACTACTTAAACATAAACAGGGTAATTCCTAACAAGTCACCGCTCATCTAGATGTGCCCTTGGACTTACTCACGGCCTCTCGCCTTAATTGCCAAGTTAGGACCTAGCCTTCTGCCTTGCCTTGTTTGGATAATACCAACAACTTTAGTTTAGTAGATCTTAAGACAGAATAAACATTAATGTGGAAGAAGCAAAATCATGACGATAAACAATCCTTACCCCTGAACCCTTCATACCCTAACCTTAAGAGGTTTTACTCTTGAGCCATATCTTTAAATCTAGCTCTGATACCAGAAATAATGTGGCAACTAAGTATAGACTTGTAGAGCAATAGAAAATAAGGAGAAATATATGGAAAACTCACAGATAACTATGCACCACAATTTTGAACTTGAACTTTGAACTTGAACTTCTTCGATGATTTTCTCATTGACATGTCCCCCTTTTATAAGAGGAAACTTACACTAGCGGATGCGATAAAGTCATAATTATAGGAGCAGTAGTAGTAATAGTAGTAACAACTGCGGTAGTTGTAGTAGAAGTAGAAGTAGCAGCAGTAGTAGTAGTAATGGTAATAGAAGTAGGAGTAGTAGCAACAATAGTCACAGTAGTAGTAGTAATAGCAAGAGCAGTAGTAGTAGGAGTAACTACAACGGTAGTAGTAGTAGAAGAAGTAGTAGTAGTAGTAGTAGTAGTTGGAGTATCAGTAGTAGTAGGAGAGGTTGTAGTAGTAGTAGCAGTAGGAGTAGTAGTTGCAGTAGGAGGAGCTACAATATTAGTGGAAGCAGTAGTAGAAATAGTAGGAGCTGGAGTAGCAGTTGTAGTAGTAGGAGTATCAATGGGACTACTAGTAGCAGTTGTAGTAGTTGTTGGAGCAATATTAGCAGATGTAGTAGTAGTAGCAGTCGTAGTAGTTGGAGTGGCAGAAGTAACAGTAGTAGTAGTAGTTGTTGTTGTTGTTCTTGTTGTAGGAGCAGTAGTAGTAGTAGTAGGAGTAGCAGTTGCAATAGTGGTAGCTAAAGTAGTAGTAGTAGTCACAGTAGTAGTGGGAGTATCATTACTAAAAATAATAGTAGGTGCAGCTGTAGTAGTAGCAGGAGTACTAGTAATAGTAGTTGCTGTAGTGGTAGTAGTAATAGTAGTAGTAGAAGTAGTAATAGAAGCAGTAGCAGTAGTACTAGCAGCAATAAAAATTGTAGTAGCAAGTGCATTAGTAGTAGGATTAGTAGTAGTGGTATGAGTAGTAATAGCAGCAGCAGTAGTAGTAGTGGCAGTAGTAGTAGTAGCAGCAACAGTAATAGCAATAGTCGTAGTAGTTGGCGAAGTCGCAGTAGTAGTAGTAGCAGCAGCAGCACCCATAGTGGTGGTGGTAGTAGTAGTTGTAGTAGTGTTAATAATAAATGTAGTAGCAGCAAAAATAGTAGTAGTAGTAGTAGTCGTAGCAGTAGCAACAATAGTAGCAGTAGTGGCAGTGGTAGGTCCAGTACTAGTATTACTTGTAGTAGCTGTAGTAGCAGCAGTTGCAGTAGTAGTCGTAGTGCCAGCAGTAGAGATGATAGCAGTAATAGTAGTAGTAGTAGTAGTAGTAGTAGTTTCAGTAGTTGGGGTGCTAGTAGTAGTAGTTGTAGCAGTCGTAGTAGCAGTAATAGTAGCAATTGTAGCAGTAGCAAGAGTAGTAGCAGTAGTTGCAGTAGTAGTAGTAGTTGTTGTTGCAGTAGTAGTAGCAGTAGTAGCAGAAGTTGGACTAGTAATAGTAGCAGTAGAAGTAGCTGTTGTATTAGTAGTAGTAGTAGTAGTAGTAGTAGTAGTAGTAGTGCTAGCAGTAGTAGTAGAAGCAATAGTAGTAGCAGTAGTAGTAGTAGTAGTAGTTGTTGTTGTAGTAATAGTAGTTGTTGTAGTACTAGTAATAGAAGTAGCAGCAGCAGGTGTAATTCTAATAGCAACAGTAGTAAGAGAAATACTAGTTGTTATTGTAGTAGTCATTATAGTAGGAGAAGAAGTCATAGTAGTAGCAGTAGCCATGGCTGTATTAGTTTTTGATAGTAGAAGTTTTAGTAGTTGTAGTAGAAGTAGTAGTAGTTATTGTAGTAGTTGTAGAAGTAGCAGTAGTTATTATAATAGTTGTAGTGGTCGTAGTACTAGTGCCTTTAGTAGTAGTGCCAATAGTAGTAGTAGTAGTAGTCACAGTAGTAGTAGTAGTAGCAGTAGTAGTAATAGTAGCACCAGTAACGATAAAAGTAGTAGTAGTAGTGGAGTAGTAGTATAGGAGTGGTAGTAATAGTAGTAGAAGTAGACGTAGTAATTGTAGTAGAAGTAGTAGTTCTAGCACTACCAGCTGTCACAGTAGTAGCAATAATAGTAGTAGTATTAGTAGCAGCACCAGCAGCAGTAGGAGTAGTTGTTGTTCTAGTAGTAATAGTAGTAGTAGTAGTATTTGTAGTAGTAGTAATAGTAGGAGAAGAAGTCATAGTAGTAGAAGTTCCTATAGCAGTATTAGTTTTGATAGTAGTAGTAGTTGTAGTTATAGTAGAAGTAGCAGTAGTTGTTCTAATAGTTGTAGAAGTACTTGTAGTAGCAGTAGTTGTTACAATAGTCGTAGTTGTTGTAGTAATAGTGGCATTAGTAATAGTACCAATAGTAGTAGTAGTAGTATTCACAATAGTAGTTGCATTAGTAGCAGCAGCAGTAGTAGTATTAGTAGTAGGAGTAGCAATAGTGATAGTAGCAGTAGTGGTAGCAACAGTAGTAGTAGCAGCAACAGTAATAGTAGTAGTAGTAACAGTAGTAGTATTAGTAGGAGTAGCAGTAGTCGAAATAGCAGTAGCGGTAGCAGCAGTAGCGGTAGTAGTAGTAGTAGTAGTAGTAGTAGTAGTAGTAGTTGCAGCAGTAGTAGTTGAAGTAAGAGTAGTAGTCGTCGTAGTAGTAGTAGTAGCATAAGTAATAGTAGTTGAAGTAGTTGTAACAATAGTAGTAGTATGAGTAATAGTAGTAGTATGAGTACTAGTGGTATAATAGGTGTAGTAATATGAGTAATAGTAGTATTAGTAGCAGTAGTAATAGCAACAGTAGTACTAGTAATATTTATAGTAGTAATAGTTACAATAGCAGTAGCAATAGTTGTAGTAGCAGTAGTAATAGTAGTAGTTGTAATAGTAGTATAGTAGCGGTAGTTCTGGTAATGGTTGAAATATTAGTAGCAGAAGTTGAAGTTGATGTAATAGTAGCAGCAGCAGAAGTTGGAGTAGTAGTAAAAGAAGCAGTAGCAGTAGTTGAAGTAGAAGTAGTAGTAGTAGTAGGAGGAGGAGAAGTAGCAGTAGTTGTAGTAGCCGTAGTAGTAGCAGCAGCCATAGTAGTAGTAGCAATAGCGGTCGTGCCTTTCGAAGTAGTAGTAGAAGTAGTAGCAAATGTCATAGTAGTAGCAGTAATAGTAATTGCATCAATAGTTGCCTCAAAAGCAGTAGTAATAGTAGTGGTAATTGTAGTGCTAGTCGTAGTAGTAGTTGGAGTAATAACAGCGGTAGTTGTAGTAGTAGTAGTAGCAGTAGTGGTAGTAGAAGTAGGAGTAGCAGTAGTAGTAACAGTAGTAGTAGTAGAAATAGTAGGAGCAGCAGTAGTAGTAGGAGTTACAACTGCAGTAGCAGTAGTAGATGTAGTAGCAGTGGTAGTAGGAGTAGTAGCAGTAATAGCAATGGTAGTAGGAGTTCTCGTAGTAGTAGTGACAGTAGTAGCGATAGTATCATTATGAAAAATAATAGTTGTTGTAGTAGTAGGAGTAGCAGGAGTACACGTAGTGGTAGTTGGCGTAGTGGTAGTAGTAGCAGTAGAAATTGTAGTAGTAGCAGTAGCATTAGTAGTAGGAGCAGTAGTAGTGGTACTAGGAGTAGTGGCAGCAGCAGTAGTAGCGTTTACAAAAGGAGCAATAGTACTAACACTAACCCTACTACTGCTGCTACTCCTACTACTCCTACTCCATCACCGACTCGTAGTATACTCTTACTACAACTCCAACTACAACAACTACTATAGCTACTATTACTATTACTACTACTACTACTACTACTACTACTATGACTACTACTAAAATTACTACTGCTACTGCTACTACTACAAGAACAACTACTACTACGACTACTACTATTCTACTACTGCTACCACTACTGCTGCTATTACCACTACTTCAACCTCTACTACTATTCCAACTCCTACTATTATTGTTGCTACTACTACTACTCCAACTCCTACAACTCCTACTACTACTACTACGACTCCTACTATTCCTACCCCTACTCCAATGCCTACTGCTACTACAACTGCTAGTACAGCTGCTACCTCTACTCCAACAACTATAAGTCCCACTGCTAATTCAACTCCAACTCCTATAGTATCTAGAACTACTAGTATTGTTGCTACCAATACAACAACTAAAACTCCAACTACAACTCCAACTACAACTCCTACTTCTACAACTACTGCAACTACTACTACAACTTCTATTACTACTACTATTACTACAAGCAAAACTACCACTACAACTACTACTATTCCCACTACTACGACTACTATGACTACTGCTACTGCGTCTACTACTATTCCAACTCATGCTCCCACTACAGCTATAACTACTGCTCCTACTACTACCACAACTTCTATGGTTACTGCAATTCCTACTCCTATTCCAACTCCTCCTGCTACTATAACTACTACTGCAACTACTACCACTTCGCCAACTAATACAACTCCCACTACTTCTCCTACTACAACTCTGAGTACTACTATTACTACAAGTACTATTATTACTACTACTAATGCTACTACTGCTACTACTACTAATGCTACTACAACAACTACTACTACTACAACCACCTCCAGTAATACAAATATTACTATTGCTGCTGCAACTGTTGCTACTACAACTACCAGTACTACTACTACTACTAATAATATTGCTCCTACTACTAACTACTACTACTACTACTTCAAGTACTACTCCTACTGCTATTGCTACTCATACTACTACTACAACTTCTACTACTACTGCAACTACTACATCTACTACTATAGTTACAACTATTACAACTACAGCTACTACTACTACAAGCACTACTACAACTACAACAACTACAGCTACTACTACTACTAGTCCTCCTCCTCCTCCTCCTCCTCCTCCTCCTACTACTGCTACTAGTATTTCAACTACTACTATCACTGCTACTACAACAACTCCTACTATAGCACCAACTCCAACTCTGACTCCTACTACTAGTACTACTACTACTACTACCACTACTACAACTAGTACTACTATGACTGCCCCAACTACAACTCCTATTACTACTCCTACTAATACTACAGCTACCACTACTGCAAGTACTACTACTACCACTAGTGTTACTACTAATGCTGCAGCCGCTGGTACTTTTGCAACTACTACTTCAACTACTGCGAATACAACTACTACAACAACAACTACTATTATTAGTATTTCCACTACTACTATGACTCCGACTACTACTACTACTAGCACAAAGCCTACTATTACTACTAACACTCCTACACCATCTATTACTACTACTACAACTATACTACTACAACAACAAAAACATCGACTCCTACTACTCTTATTATACTACTACTTCCACTACTAATACTACTACTACTACTACTACTACTAATATTACTACACCTACTACTACTACTACTCCTCCTCCTACTACTACTACTACTCGTCGTAACACACCTACAACTTCAACTACTACTACTACAACTACACTCCTATAATCAATATTACTACTACTACTACTACTACTTCTACTACTACCACCACCACCACCACCACTACTACTACTATTACTACTACTCCTCCTCCTACTACTACTACTCGTACTAATAAAACAACATAAAAAACTCATCCTACAACTGCTAATACAGCTACTATTGCTACTACTACTACTACTACTTCCACTACTACTACTCCCACTACTACTACTGCTACTGCTATTGCTACTTCTACAACAACAACTACTACGAATACTGCTACTACAACTGCTACTAGTACTGCTACAATTACTGCAACCACTACTCCTACTCCAACTCCTACTGCTACTACAACTCGTACTACTGCTACTACTACCCCTTGTCCAACTACTACAACTCCTACTACTGCCCCTACTCCAAATCCTATCGATACTACAACTACTACAACTATAACTACTACTACTCCTACTGCTACTCCTGCTACTACTATTGATGCTGTTGCTGTTGCTGGGACTGCTACCGCTACTACTAATACTACTACTACTACTACTACTACTACTTCTACTGCTGGAATAATTGCTACTAATACAACTCCTACTACTACTGATATTGCTGCAACTAATACTAACACGACTACTACTACTACTACAACAACAACAACAACAACAACTACTACTACTACTACTATTCCTACTCCTACTCCTATTACTGCTACTACTACTACTACTACTACTCCTACTACTACTACTACTACTACTACTACTACTCCTACTATAATTCCTACTTGTACTACTACTCCTACTACTACTACTACACCTACTCCAACTATTACTATGGCAAGAACTACTCCTACTCCAACTCCTACTACTACTAGAGCTACTACTAATACCACTACTACTTCTACAACAATAACAACAACTACTACTACTACTACTGCCACTAATACAACTATACTTCTACTGCTAGTACAATTGCTGCTGCTACTACTCCAACTACGATTACTATTAATACTAACATAGCAACAACAACTACTACTACTACTAATACTAACACCCCTCCTTCTACTACAAGTTCTGTTACTACTACTACTACCCCTACTATTGCTACTACTCCTGACACTCCTAAAACTTCTAGGACAAGCTACTAATCCAAACACTCCTACAACTTCTACAACTACAACTCCTACTACTACTACTACTACCACACTCCTACTGCTACTACCCCTACTACTAGTACTGTTGTAGGCACTACGACTACTACTGCTGCTGCAACTACAACTACTATTATGACTCCTCATTCTCCTACTACTCCTACCACAACGACGAGAACAACAACAACAACAATAACAACAACAACAACAACAATAACAACAACAACTACTACTCATACTAATACTACTACTACAAACACTCCTACTACTACTACTGCTGTTGCTGCTGCTAATACTAATCCAACTACTGCTATTGCTGCTGCTGCTACTACTGCTATTATTACTACTGCCGCTTTTACTACTACTCCTACCTGCTGCTATTACTACTACTACTGCTTTTACTACTACTCCTGCTGCTGCTACTACTACCACTACTTTTACTAGTACTACACCAACAACTACTACTACTACTACTATTACTTCTACTACTACTTCTACTATGACTACTACTACATTAATAGTAGGACAACTGCTACTAATACTACTCCTTTTGCTACTGCTGCTACTAGTAAAACTATTACTATTGCTGCTACTACTGCTACCATCGCAACAACTAATACTACTATTGCTACTATTTCTGCTACTACTACTATTGCTACCACTACTTCTACAACTACCACAACTACAACCGATGATGCAAATGCTGCTACTACTGCTAGTATTGCTACTATTACCACTACTACCACTGCTACCACCGCAATTTCCACGGCTACTGCAACTTCTGCTACTTCGACAATTACTACTACTACTGCTGCTACTACTAGTACAACTACCATTACACCAACTACTACTGCTACAACTACTACTATAACAACTACTACAACTACTACTGTTGTGGCTACTACTGCACTACTACTACAACTACTACTACTATTGTTGTTGTCGCTGCTACTACAACTATTGCTCCTACTACTTCTCCTACTACAACAACTACTATTACTGGCACTACTCCTAATCTTGCTACTATTGCTTCAACTACTACAACTACAGTTACTACCACTACTGCTACTACTAGAACTACTACTTATAATGCTACTACTGCTGCTACTACTACTGTTGCTGCTACCGTTGCTACTACTACTTCAACTGCGGCTACTACAACGACAATAACTACTGCTGCGGCAACTACTACTACTGCTAGTACTACTACAACAATAACTCCTACTACTACTCCTTTTACTACTTCTACTACTGCTACAATTTATACTACTACCACTACTACTACTACTACTACGGTTGCTACTATTGCTGCAACTACTACAACTAATACTGCTAGCACTACCATGACCACCACCACTACTACTACTTCTTCTTCTACTACTGCTACAACTACTACTACAACTACATCTACTACTATTCCTACACCAACTCTTATCGCTTCTAACCCTCCGACAACTACTACTACCCCTATTACTACTACTACTACTTCTTCTTCTTCTTCTCCTTCTTCTACTAATTCTACAATGGCTACAACTACGACTTTTCCTACTACTAGTACTCCTACTATTACTACTGCTACTACTTCTACTACTAGTACAATTCTTACTACTACTACCCCTACAACTACTTGTACTACTGCTACAAATACTAACACTACTACCACTACAACCACTATTACTACTCCAACTCCTACACCAACTCCTACTTCAACTCCTATTACTACTCCTACACGTACACCTAGTGCTACTACTACTACTCTCCCTACCACAACTACAACTGTAACTACCACTCCTACTCAAGCTACTACTACTATTATTGATACTGCTACTACTGCTACTACCACAACTACAAATACCACTACTACTACTATTAGTACCACCACAACAAATAATACTACTACTTTTGCTACTGCTACTACTAGCACTGCTTCTACTACTAGTACAATTGCTACTATTACTACTCCTACCACTACTAGTACTACTTCTATTAATACTAACACTACAACAACTACTACTACTCATACTACTACTTCTAATACTAATACTCCTACTACTACAACTACCACAACAACAACAACTACTACTACTCCAACTCCTTACCTCGGTGACTACCTATTACTCCTACTATTACTTATCAAGTACAACTTACAAATCCTACTACTACTACTACTCCACTCCAACCCCTCAAAACTACTACTACAAAAACAACAACTTACTACTACCACTACTACCACTATACTACTATTACATACTACTACACCTACTATTACTTCAATTACTAATGCTCCTACTACTACTAATACTACTACTACTCCTACTACAACTACTGCACTCCTACTATGAGTACTACTACTACTACTACTACTACTACTACTACTACTACTACTACTACTACTACTAGTACTACTAGTACTACTACTACTACCTTTATTCCACTAGTACTACTACTACTCATACCACTACTACGACTACTACAACTCCTACAACTATTACCAATACTATGACTACTACGACGACGACGACTACTACTACTACTAATACTAACACTACTATTTATTCTACCACTATTGCTACTCCTACAACTACTACAACTACAATTACTACAACTAATACTATTACTACTATTGGTGCTGCTGCTGCTATTACTGCTGCTACTGCGACTGCTACTACTATTGCTAGTACAACGACTACTACTACTTCTACTCCTACTACTACTACTGCTCGAACTCCTATTGCTAATACTACTCCTACTACTACCACTACCCCTATTCCAACTACTAAGACACGTACTACTACCCCTACTCCAACTCCTACCACTACTACTACTACTACTATTGCTACTACCACTACCACTACTACTACTTCTGCTACTACAATTACTACTACTACGATTAGTAGTAGTTCCACAACAACTACATCTAGTACAATTGCTACTAACACACCTCCTACAACTATTGGTACTACTACTACTAATACTGACACAATAACTACTTCTACTACTACTGCCGCTACTACTACAATAATAACTACTATTCCTACTCCAACTCCTACTACTACAACTTCTACAATCGCTACTAATGTAATAACACCAACAACAACAATAATAACTACTACTACTACTTCTTCTTCTACAATTAGTACAATTGCCACTACTACTACTCTTAATACTACTACTTACACTAACAGTACTACTGCTGCTACTACTACTACTACTACTACTACTACTACTACAGCTGCTGCTGCTACTATGACTACTACAACTATAGCTACTGCAACTATTATGTCTACTCCCACTACTACTACAATCCAACTACTACGACTACTACTATTGCTGCTGCTACTGCTGCTGATAATACTAATGCTAGTACAACAACTACTACTACTATTGCTGCTGCTACTGCTACTACTACTACTGCTACAATTACTACTACTTCTACTACTACTCCTGCTATTACTATTACTACTACAGTTGTTTCTACTACTAATACTACTACTACAACAACTACTACTGTTACTACTACTACAACTACCACACAACAGTTACAACTACAACCACTGGTACTAATACACCTCCCAAAACTACTATTATTACTACTACTATTGCTCCTACTACTACTATTCCAACTACAGATGCTGCTTCTGCTGGTCCAACTACTACTACCACTACTACAACTACTAGTATTCCTACTCCTACTACTACTGCTACTAGTACTACTCCTATTACACCTACAACTACTACTACTACCCTTCATTCTCTAATGCCTACTGCTACTACTCCTCCTCCAACTACTACTACCCATACTCCAACTACTACTATGCCTACTACAGATCCTACTCCAACTACTACTATGCCTACAATGACTCCTACTCCAACTCATACTACTACCACTTCTACAACTTCCACAACTACTAGTATAACAACAATAACAACAACAACAACAACAACAACAATGACTACTACTACTACTACTACTACCACCACCACCACTACTACCACTACTATTACTACTACCGGTACTACTACTACACCTACTACTACAACCACTACAACTACAACAACAACAACTACTACTACAACTACTACTACATGTACTAATACTACTAATACTAGGACTATGACCACTACTCCTACAACTACTACCACTAATACTACTTCTCCTACTACTCCTACTACTACCAGTACTATTACAACTACTACTATTACTACTGTTGCTACTACTACTACTACCACTACTGCTACTACTACTACTACTAACACTATAGTGACTACTACAACACTATTACTACAACAAGTAATACTGCTACTGCTACCGCCACCAGCACTACTACTACTGTTGCAGTTGCTGCTGCTGCTACTGCTGCTCTTACTACTTCCCCTACTACTACAACTAGTGTTATACTTACTACTGCTACTATTGCTACTACTCCTTTAACTATTACGACAATAACTACTACTACTTGTAACACTACTACAACTACTACTAGTACTACTACTATAGCTGATGTTGTTGCTACTAGTACTACTACTGCTACTTCTACTACTATTACTACTGCCGTTGCTGCTACTACAACTACTACTACTGCTATTGCTACAACAATAACAACAACTACTACTAATACTACTACTACTACTACTATTACAACAACAATAACTACTCATACTACTCTGATTTCTACGACTACTATTATTACTATGATTTATACTACTACTACTACTACTACTACTACTACTATTGCTACTGTTGCAACATCTATTACTACTACTACTGCTACTACTTCTGCTACTACAATGACTACTACTACTAATTCTACTACTACTGCTACTATTACTCCTACAACAACTACACTACTTCTACCACTAGTATTCTTACTCTAAATCCTACTTCTTCTATCCCTCCTACTACTCCTACTACCCCCACTCCAATTACTACTACTACTACTATTACTACTACTACTACTACTACTACTACTACTACAACTACTAGTAAAATGACTACTACTACTACAACAACAACAACTACTACTATTCATACAACCATGATTACTACTACTACTTCAATTACTACTTCTATTGCTAGTATAATTGCTACTACCGCTACTCCTACTACAACTGGTGCTACTACTACTATTGCAGCTACTACTCCTCCTACTACTAATACTAATACAACAACAACTACCACTACAAACAACAGTAGTGGTGGTAGTAGCGGTAGTTGTTGCAATAGTAGCAGCAGTAGTAACAGTAGTAGCAGTAGTAGCAGTCGTTGTAGTAGTAGTAGTAGTAATAGTAGTAGTAGTAGCAACAGCAGCGGCAGTAGTACTAGTAGTAGTAGAAGTAGTACCAATAGTAGCAACAATTGCAGTAGAAGATAGTAGTTATAGTGGTTGTAGCAGTAGTAGTAGTAGTACAAGTAGCAAAAGTAGTGGAGTAGCAATAGTAGCAGTAGTACTAGTAAGAGTAGTAGCAGTAGTTGTAGCAATAGTAGTAGTAGTTGGGGTAGTAGTAGCAACATCGGTAGTAGTAGTAGTTGTTGTAATAGTAGTAGTAGTAGTAGTAGTAGTAGTTGTAGTAGTAGTAATAGTAGTAGTAGTAGGAACAGTAGTAGTAGCAGTAGTAGTAGTCATTGTAGAAGTTGCAGCAGCAGTAGTACTAGAAGTAGGAGTAGTAGTAGTAGTAACAGTTGCTGTAGTATTAGCAGTAGTAGTAGTAATAGCTGCATAAATAGTAGTAGCAGTAGCAGTAGCAGTAGAAGTAGTCGTAATAGTAATAGTAGAAGCAGTCATTGTAGTTGTCATAGCGGTAGTAGTTGTAGTTGTAGTAGAAATTTTAGCAGCACACATAGCCATGGTAGTAGTCACAGCAGTAGTCGTAGCAGTAGCTATAGCAATAATAGTAGTAGCATTAGTAATAGTAGTTGTAGCAGACGTAGTAGTAGTTGTAGCGGTCGTAGTAGTAGTAGTAGAAGAAGTTGCAGCCGCACTTGTAGCCATTATTGTATTCATAGTAGTAGTCATGGTAGTAGATGTAGCTGTTGTAGTAGTTGTTGTAACGGTAATAGTTGTAGTAGTAGAAGAAGTAGCAGCCGCACTCGTAGCCATGGTAGTATTCACAACAGCAGTCATAGCAGTGGCAGTAGCAACAATAGTAGTACAATAGTAATAGTAGCAATAGCAACAGTAGCATTAGCGGCAGTAGTAGTAGCAGTATTACTTGTAGAAGTAGAAGCAGTAGTAGTAGTACTAATAGTAGTAATTATAATAGTAGTAGTAGTAGTAGTAGCAGTAGTTGAAATAATAGTAGTAGTATTAACTGTAGTAGAAGTAGTAATTGTAGTAGTACTATTAGTAATAGTAGTAGCAAAAGTAGTAGCAGTAGTAGTAATAGTAGAAGTAGTGCTGGTACTAGTAGTAGTAGTAGGGGAAAAAATAGTATCTACTACAACTACTTCTACGGCTATGAGTGCTGCTACTACTACTACTATAACAAATGCTAGTGTTACTTACTACTACTACTAGTACTATTACTACTATGTGGCTACTAGTACTACTACTGCCAATACTACCACTAATGTTACTTCTACTATTGCTACTTCTACTACTGCTACTACTACTACTATTACTAGAACCACTACTACTACTACTACTCATGCTGCTGCTACTACTATAACTTCTACTACTACTACTACTTTTGCTACTACTACAACTGCTTTTACCACTGTTACAACTACAACTACTACTAAATATATGACTACTACCGCTACTACTGCTACTGCAACAACAACAACTGCTACTACAACTACCACCTACTAACTACTACTACTACTACTCCTACTGCAACTACTACTCCTACTACTGCTGTGACTACTGCAACCACTGCTACTACTACTACTGCTGCTACTACTACTACTGTTATTGCAGCAGCTGCTACTACTACTGCTATTGCAGCAGCTGCTACTTCCACTACAACTACAATTACTACCACTACCACTACTACTACAATTAGTACTACTACTAATACTACTACTACTCCTATTATTAATAGTACTACTACTACTGCTGGTGCTGCTACTAGTATTGCTACTACTACTTCTATTACTAGTATAAATGCTACTAATACAACTGCTATTACTACTATTAATTCTAGCATTACTAATACTTATACTACTGTGATTGCTATTCCTACTACTACTCCTAGTACCACCACCACTACTACTACTACTCCTACTATTATAACTACTGCTGCTTCTGCTGCTGTTGCTTCTGCTACTACTACTACTACTACTACTACTGCGACTAATACTACTAATACTACTAGTACTTTTGATACTACTACTCCAACCCCAACTCCTACCCCTACAACTATTCCAAATACCACTACATCTATAACTGCTACTATGACTTTTGCTGCTACTACTACTACTACATCTACTACTTTTACTCTTACAACTACTTCTACTACTACTACTACTACTACTATTACTATTGTTACTATTGCTACTGCTGCTGTTGCTGTTGCTGCTACACCTATTACTCTTGCTACTCCAACTACTGCAATTACAGCCACTACTACTACTACTACGGTTGCTACTACTACTACTCCTATTACCACTTGTGCTCCTACTATGACTACTTGTACTACTATTCCACCTAATACTACTACTACTACTCCTGCTACCACTACCACTGTTACCACTACTAGTATTACTACTTTTACTACTGTTGCCACTTCTACTCCAATTTATACTACTACTACTACTAATAGTACAACTGCTACAATTGCAGCTGCTACTACTATTACTTCTAATACTATTACAACTGCTACTACTCCTACTCCAACTCCTACTACAACTACTACTACTACCATTGCCCCAATAACTGTTACTTCTACTCCTACACTTTCTACTACTACTACTACAACAACAACTAATACTACTACTACAACTACAGCTACTAATACTACTTCTACTACAATAACAAGAACTACAACTACTACTCCTGCTCCTGCCACCACCACTGCTACTCCTACTGCTACAATTGCTACTACTACTCCAACACCTACTCCTACTCGTACAATTGCAAGTATTACTACTACTAATACTACCAGTACTACAACTCCTATTATTATTGCTACTACTACTATTACTACCTCTACTACTATTCTTACCACTACTACTACTGTCACTACTGCTACTACTACTACTACTACCACCACCTCTACTACTACTACTACTACTACTACTACTACTACTACTACTACTACTACTACGACTACTACTACACTACTACTACTACTACTACTACTACTACTACTACTACTACTACTACTACTACTACTACCTCTACTGCTACTATAGCTACTACTTCTACAACCACTACTATGATTACTACTACTATAGCAACTACTGCTACTACTTCTATTTCTATTACTACTGCTATAGCTACTACCTCTATTGCTACCCCTACTGCTCCTCCTCCTCCTCCTCCTACTCCTACTATGACTATTACTACTACTACTGCTCCTATTAGTACCCATACTCCTACACCTACTCCTATTACTACCAGAACAACTACTACTACTATTATTTTTACTGGAACTACTACAAGTACGATTACAACTAATTCTACTACTACAGTTGCTCCTGCTACTACTACTTCCACCACTGCTACTACTGCCACTACTGCAACAATTTCTACAACTATTGCTACTACAGCTGCAACTCCTAGTACTACTACTACTATTACTACTACTACTACTATAATTACTAAGACTACTCCTCCGCCTCCTCCTCCTCCTCCACCTCCTCCTTCTACAACTACTACTAGTAGTTCTACTACTACTACAAGAACTATTACTATTGCTACGGCTACTACTCATACAACAAATCCTACTCCTAAATCTACACCTACTATTACTTCTGCTACTAGAACTACTACTACTCCTAGAACTGCTACTACAACTATGACTAAAACTATTACCACTACTACTACTACTACTACTACTACTACTCCTGCTACTGCTGCTACTGCTACTACTGCTACCACTAGTACCTCTACTACTACTATTACTCCTACTACTACTGATTTTACTACCACTACTACTGCTACGACTAGTACAGCTACTTCCACTACTACTACTACTATGACTACAACTACTACAGCTACGACTACTACTACTACTCCTACTACTACTACTACCACTACTGTTACTACTGCTGCTATTGCTGTTGTTGTTGTTGCTACAGCTGCTACTGCGCCTACTACTCCTACTATTCCAACTATTCCAACTATTGCTATTACGAGCAATCCTACTACTACTACTATTACTACTGCAGCTCCTATTGTCACTCGTACTCCAACTCCTATGACTACTACTACTACTATCCTCTACCTCCTCCTACTACTAATACTACTACTACTCCTGCTACTACTACTGCTACAACTCCTAGTAGTACAACTACTACTACAACTCATACCGCCACTCCTACTCAAACTCCTACTCCTACCACTCTTCTAACAACTACAACTACTACAACAACTACAACTACTACTCCTCCTACTACTATTACATCTACTTCTACTAATGCTACCACTACTATTACTAATTTTACTACTATTACGACAACTACATCTATTGCTACTACAACAACTATTAGTAGTACTACTAGTACTACTACAACAAATACTACTATTGCGGCTACTGCTACTGCTACTACTTTTATTACTAGTACAACTGCTCATACTCCAACTCCTTCTGCAACTACTACTACTCATCCTCCTACTACTACTACAACAAATACTACTATTGCCACTGCTACTACTACTAATACTACTACAACTAATACTACTACTACAACAATAACTCTACTAATACTTCTTCTACTTCAACAACAACAAGAACAACTACTACTCCTACTCCTACTCCAACCACTACTACAACTCCTACTCCTACTACTGCTACTAATCCTACTCCTACTCCTACTTGTACTACTACTACTCTTACTCCAACTACTGCTATTTCGACACGTACGACTACTACTACTACTATTACTATTAGCACTCCTATTACTACTACTTGTAGTACTATTACAGTTACTACTTCTACTGCTACTACTACTGCTACTACTATTAGTAGTACTTCTGCTACTACTATTATTAGTACTACTTCTACAACTCCTAATACTACTACTATTACTACTGCTACTTCTACTACTACTACTACTACTACTAATATTATTAGCACTACTATTACTACTACTAGTAGTACTATTACAGTTACTACTTCTACTGCTACTACTATTAGTAGTACTTTTCCTACTACTATTTTTAGTACTACTTCTACAACTCCTAATACTACTACTATTACTAATGCTACTTCTACTACTTCTACTACTACTACTAATACTACTATTACTATTACAATGACTACTAATACTACTACTACTACAACTGCTACAGCAACTACTACTACTACTACTACTACTACTACAACTAGTACTACTACTACAACTGCAACTCGAACTGCCACTCCTACGACAAGTACAACTACTTCAACAACTCCAACAACTACTACTCCTACTACTGCTGCTGCTACTACTGCTAACGCTACCACAGCTAATGATACTCCTACTACTATTGCTACTGTTACTCCTATTACCACAACTACGCCTATTGCTACTACTAGTACTAGTACTACTACTAGTACTACAACTATAACTACTACTATTGTAGCTGCTACTATTGCTACTACTTCTATTACTAGTACAACTTCTACTACTACTCCAACTACTACTACTACTACTACTATTGCTACAACTACGTCAATTACTATTACTCCCACTCCTACCCTTACTACTGCTACTAATAATAATACAACTAATACTACTCCTACTACAACTACTACTACTAATGCTACTTCTACTTCAACAACAACAACAACTGCTACTACTACTCCTACGCCTGCTCATGCCACTACTACTACTACTCCTACTCCTACTACTACTACAAGTACTCCTACACCTACTCCTACTTGTGCTACTAGTAGTAGTACTACTACTAGTACTATAACTCCTACTACTACTACTCCTACTCCAACTCCTACAGCTACTTATACACCTACGGCTACAACGGCAACTACTACCAGTACTATAACTCCTACTATTGCTAGTATGACTGTTGCTACTACAACTACTCCTACTACACCTATTACTACTAATAATACTACTATTACTACAACTGCTACTAATATTACTACTACTACGACTAATATTACAACTACTATTGCTACAAGTACTTCTACAACTATTACTACTACTACTACAACTACTACTCCAACTACTGCTATTACTTTGGTTATTAGTACTACTATTGCTTCTACGACTACTGCTATTAGCACTACTGCTACTAGCACTACTGCTACTACTACTACTACTATTACTACTACTACTACCACTACTTCTATTACTACCCCTACTCCCATACTAACTCCTATTACAACTACTAACTCTAGGATTACTACTACTACTAGTACTACTTCTACTACTACTACTTCTACTTCCTCTACTAGTACTACTACTACTTCTACTTCTGCTACTAGTACTACTACTACTTCTACTACTGCTACTAGTACAACTACTACTACTACAACAACTGCTACTATTACGACTAATATAATTGCTAATGATGTTGCTGCTGCAGTGGCAACACCTACTACTATTGCTACTACTCCTTCAATTTCTACTACTACTATTACTACAACTACTTCCACTACTTCTGTTACTTCTACTACAACTACTAGTTGTACTTCAACTACTACTACTGCTACTACTACTACTACGACTAATACTACTACTACTAGTATTGCTACTAAAATAATACTTCTTCTGTTACTACTACTACTACCACTGCTGCTGCTGCTCCTGCTACTATTGTTGCTGCTACGACTATTGTCGCTATTACTAGTACTACTACTACTACACCCATTACTACAAATACTACCACTACAACTACTACTAATACTACTACTATTCCTACTACTGCTTCAACTACTATTACTACTACTACTACTACTACTACTACTACTACTACTACTACAGCTACTACTCCTACTGTTTTGATTACTGCTGCCTCTACTGCTATGACTGCTACTGTGACTACTGCAACTACCACAACTGCTACTACTTCTACTACTACTAGTACTGCTGCTGCTACTACTCCTGCTACAACTACTATGCCTACTACTACTACTGCTGCTCCTACGACTACCCCTACTCTAACAATGACTCCTATTACTCCAGCTAATATGGCTGGTACTGCAACTCCTACCATAATAGCTACTATAGCTATTACTACTACTACTAGTATTACTACTACAACTATTGCTACTACTGCGACTACTGCGACTACTACCGCAATTACTGCTTCTATGACTACTACTACAACAACTGCTACTGCTACTACAGCCACTACTACTTCTAGTACTACTACGACTACTACTATGGCTACTACTACTGCTACAACTACCGCTACTACTACTACTACTAGTACTACTACTAGTACTGCGACTACTACTGCTACTACTATTACTACTATTTCTCCAACTACAAATGCTACTATAGCGACTACTAGTTCTAATTCAACTGCTAATACTACTGCTACTACAATGACTACTACGACTACTTCTACTACTACTGCTACCACTACTCCTCCTCCTTTTACTACCACTACTGCTACTACTACTTCAGCTACTTTAGCTACTATTACTATTAGTACTGCTCCTGCTACTATTATTGTTGCTGATACAACAACTATGACTGCTAATACTACTAGTACTACTACTACCACTACTACGACTTCTGCTAGTACTGCTACTGATTCTATAACTACTATTACTACTAGTAATAGCAAGACTATTCTTACTACTACTACTACTACAATGACTACTGCTCCTACTCCTTCTGCTACTCCTACTAGTACTACTACTCCTCCTATTCCTTCTATTGCTCATACTGCTACTACTATGACTCGTAATACTTTCTTCCACAGCAACAAAAACAATTACTAGAAGTCCTGCTGCTGCTACGACTCCTCCTCCTCCTACTACTACTACTACTATTTCAACTGCGACTACACCTTCTAATGCTACTACTCCAACTACTACAACTACAACTACTACACCTACTACTGCAGCTACTAAACGAACTGCTACTACTGCTACTGCTGCTACTACTACTACTACTACTACTATTATTACTACTACAACTGCGACTACTACTTCTACACTAACTACTGTTATTACAACATCTACTGCAACAGCTACAGCAGTTACTATAATTATTACAACTACGACTGTGACTACTACCCCAACTCCTACTCCTACTACTACAATGAGAACAACAACTACTGCTACTACTACTACTGGCAGTCCTGCTACTGCTACTGCTGCTACTCCTACTACTAGTATGCTACTACTACTGCTACTGCTGTTGCTGCTGCTACAGCTGCTACTACTACTACCACTACTACTACTACTACTACTACTACCACCACTTCTTCTATAACTACTACAACTATAGCTACAGCTACTCCCACTACTACTTCTAGTACTACTACTGCTACTACTACTACAACTACTACTTTGGCAACTACTCCTACAACTACTACTATTACTACTATGACTCCTAACACTCCTACTACTACTACTACTACTGCTACTATTATTATTACTTCTACCACGCATTCTATTTCAACTACTACTACTACTACTACTACTACTAATATGACTCCTAACACTCCTACTACTACTATTGCTACTTTTA
Organism: Trichopus zeylanicus subsp. travancoricus; assembly: GCA_005019695.1. NCBI lineage: Eukaryota > Viridiplantae > Streptophyta > Magnoliopsida > Dioscoreales > Dioscoreaceae > Trichopus > Trichopus zeylanicus. Next base: position 98,609 of record RXID01022001.1, on the reverse strand, counting down.
GGACTACTACTATTACTTATACCACTCCCACTCCCACTATTACTACTTCTACTACTACTACAGGTACTACTACTATTGCAAGTACAACCACTACTACTACTATTTCTTCTACTTATACTACTACTGCTACTTCAACTACGATGACTACAACACAACAACTCCCACTACCACTTATAATACTACTACTACAGCGACTACTACTACGGCTACTACAATCTCTACAACTACTGCTGCTGCTGCTACTACGACTCCTCCCACTCCTACTACTATTACTACTACTACTACTACTACCACTACTACTCCTACTACGATTTCTACCACTCCTACTACTACTACTACTACTCCTACTACAGGTACTACTACTACTACTACTGCCACTACTATGACCACTACTACTATAACTACTATTACAACAACAACAAGAACTGCTGCTACTACTCCTACTACTACTGCGATGACTACTACAACTATTACACCTGCTACTACTACTACTACTACTACTGCAACTACTATTACTACAACTACTGCCACTACTTCTCTTGCTACAACTATTACACCGACTACTACTACTCCTTCTACAATTCCTACTACTGTTGCAACTCCCACTACTACTACTACTACTTTTACTACTACTGTTGCTGCTATTATTATTGCTACTACAACTACTACGACTATTACTATGACTACTGCTACTACTACTACTAGTATAACTACAGCTAGTGATGCAACAGCTGGTACTATTACTACTGCTACTACTACTAGTACTAACACTACTACTACGATTTTTTTACTACTGCTACTATTGCTGCTGCTACTACTATTGTTACTACTACTAATACTACTACAACTTCTGCTACTACTACTGTTACTACAACTATCGCTACAACAACTACTACTGCTCCTACCCCAACTCCTACTAGGACTATTACTACTAAAAGTACTACTACTACTGCTGCTACTACAACCCCACCTGCTACTATTGCTATTGCTACAACCACTAGTACTACTGCTACTACTACTCTACTATTACTAATACTACTAATACAACTATTATTGCAACTGTTGTTATGCTGATACTACTACTACTACTAGGACTACTACTATTCCTACTGCGACTGCTGCTGCTACTACAACTACTGCTACTATTACTACTACTATTACTACTATTACTACTACAACTACTCCTACTCCTACTCCTACTACAACTGGTTCTCCTACTACAACAACTACTACTGCTACTACAACAAGTAGTACAACTATTACTGCTACTACTACTACTGTCGCTGCTACTACTACTACAACTCCTACTACTACTACTACTACTACTACTGCTATTATTGCTACGATTGTCACTACTACTACCACAATAGCTACTACTCGCGCTACTACTAATATTACTACAACTATAACTGCTGCAAGAGCTACTATTACCGCTACTACTTCCACTACTACTATTCCTGTTGCTACTACTCCTATGCTACTGCTACCACTGCTGCTGCGGCTGCACCTAGCACTGCTGCTACTATTACCACTACACCACTGCTACTGCTACTACTGCTACTACTCCTCATACTATTACTACTTCAACCACTACTACTACCACTAATACTCCTACATCTACTGCGGCTATTACTACTTCCACTACTACTACTACCACTGCACCTACTATTACTTCTAATTCTACTACTACTACTACTGCTCCTACTATTACTTCTACTACTACTACTTCTACTACTACTACAACAACAACAATAACTACTACATCTGCTACTACAGCTGCTGCTACTTTTGCAACAACTACTACTGCTAGTACAACTACTAATTCTATTGATACTACTACTAGTACTACCCGAACTATAATTGCTGCTACTACTGCCACTATAGCTATTATGGCTACTATTACTACTTCTACAATTGCTACTTCCACAATAACTGCTGCTACTATTGCTACTATTGCTACCCAAACTACTTGTGCTATTGCTCCGACTACTACTAATCCAACTATTACTACTCCTACTACTACTACTCCTTCTACTACTACACTACTATAACTACTTGAACTACTACTACTATTTCTATTAAGACTACTTTAACTACTTCTATAACTACTACTACTACCCTTGTTGTTGTTGCTTCTGGTATACTGGTAGTACTGCTACTTCTCCAACTACTACGACTACTGCTACTACTAATCCTATGACTACTAATACAAATATTACGGCTACTCTTACTACTAGGGTTGCAACTTGTACAAATACTACTACTACTGCTCCAACTACTACTACTCCAACTACTACTACTCCAACTACTACTACAACTATAACTATTGTTGCTGCTATAACTACTACAGCTGCTACTCCTTCAACTACTTCTACTTCAATTATTACTACAACTACTGCTACTACTACTCTTTCTACTACTACTACTATTATTATTTTTGCTACTGATGCTCCGACTACTATTGCTACTACTACAACTTCTACTACTACTACCACAACTGCTACTCTAGCTACTATTGCAACTGCTCCTACTATATTACAGCCGCTTCAACAACTACTACTACTGCTGCTACTACTAATACTATGACTACTTCTACGCCTACTTCTGTTGCTCGTGCTACTTTGATTGCTACAACTACTAGCCCTACTTCTATTGCTCTAACTTCTACTACTACTATGACCACAACTACTACAGCTACTTCTTCTATTGCTGCTGCTATTACTACTACTACTACTACTTTTACTACTACTACTACTACTACTACTACCTCTACTACTGCTACTACTAATACTACTACTACTACCTCTACTACTACTTCTCCTACTACTGCTACTACACCTATAACTACTGCTACACCTACTACCACTACAGCTGGTACTATAATTACTGCTACTACTACAACTGTTACTGCAACTACGGCTGCTACCACTGCTACTTCTCCAGCAACTACTACCTCTACTACTACTACTGTTACTACTACTATTACTTCTACTACTACTACTTCTACGACTACTACTACTACTGCTGCTAATATAACTACTTATCCTACTACAACTATTGCTACTAGTACTTCAACTAGTATAGCTACTACTACTGCTGCTACTATACTACTGCTACTACTGCTGCTGTTGCTACTACTACTCCACCAACTACAATAATTTTTGATACTACTACCGCTACAACTACTATTTCTACTGCTACATTGCTACAATTTTTACAACTACCACCACTATTACTACTGCTACTACTTTTACTACTACTATTGGCACAACTATAGCTATAACTACTCCTGCTACTGCTACCACTGCTACTAGTCGTACTTCAACTATTATTGCTTCAATTGCTACTACTGCTACTAATCCTAGTACTACTACTGTTACAACTACAACTACTACTACTACTACTGCTGCTGCTACAGTAACTACTGCTGCCACAACAACTACTATTGCTACTACTACCCGTAAGGCCACTGCTACTACTACGCCTATTACCACTACTACCACTACAACTACTATTACTCCTACTCCTACTACTACTACTAGTAATACTACTTATACTACTTCTCCAACTACTACTACTACTAATACTAAAACTACAACCAGCACAACTACTACTACTGCAACAATTGCTACCACTAGTACAATGACTACTACATGTACTACAAACACGACTACTACTTGTACTACAACTATGACTACAACTACAACTATTGCTACCGCTACTTCACTGCCTACTACTACAACTATTGCTACAGCTACTTCACTTCCTACTACTACAACTATTGCTACTGCTACTACTTTACTTCACCAACCAATACTACTATTTCTACTACAACTACTACTACTACTTCTGCTACTACAACTCTAGCTGCTGCTACTACAACTACTACAACTACTACCACTACTGAAACTATTGCTACTACTACTATTACTACTAATGCTAATACAGTTAAAGCTACTACTACTTCTACTTCCACAACCATTGCTGCTAATGCTGCTGCTATGACTACTACTGCTGCTACTGCCACTACAACAACTACTACTATTGCTACAACTACTACTGCTACTACTATTACTACTACTACTACTACTATTACTACTGCTGCTTCGACTACTTCTTCTACTGCTACTACTACTACTACAACTATTACTACTACAACTACTGCTACTACTACTACTACTACTAATACTACTACTACTGCTACTACTATGGCCCTACTACTGTTGCTGCTACTGCTGCTACGACTACTACAACAATAAATACTACGACTATTGCTACAACAACAACTACTACTAATGCTACCGCTTCTACTACTAGTACAACTACTACTACAACTATTACTAGTACTTCTACTGCTGCTAAAATTGCTACTAATACAATTACTACTACAACTACTACCATAACTTCTACTCTTAGTATTATTACTGCTACTGCTACTCCTACAAGAACTACTACTACTCCTACTACAGTGAATGCAACTATGACTATTACGTCTCCAACTCCTACTACTACTGCTATTAGCACTAGAGCTACTACTACAACGATTGCTACTACTACAATGACTACTACTATTACCACCACTACTATGGCTACTACTGCTATTACTATTACATCTACTACTACTACTAATTTTACCACTACTACTCCTTTTGTGACTTGAACTACTTCTACTACTACTCCAACTTCTAGTACTTCTACTAGTAGTAGTACTATTACTAGTACAATTGCTACCACTACTACAATTGCTACTATGGCTACTCATGCTAGTGGTACTACTTTTGCTCCTACTAGTAGCTGTAGTAGTAGTAACAGAATTAGTAGTAGTAGGAGTAGTAGCAGTAGTAATACTGGCAGTTGTAGTAGTAGAAGCAGTAGCAATAGTGGTACTAGTATCTGCAGTAGTCGTAGTAGCAGTAGGTGTAGTAGTTGTAGTTGTTGTCATGTTATTATTAACCAAAATTATAGCTAGAAAAGTTGTAGGAGTAGTAATAATAGTAGTAATAGTTGTAGTAGCGGTAGTAATAGTTGTACTTGTAGTTGGATGAGTAGTAGTGGTACTAGTACTTCTTTTTGTTGTAGTTTTTGTTGTTGTAGTAGTAGTAGTAATAGTAGAAAAAGTAGTAGCCATAGTGGTAGTAGAACTCATAGTAGGAGTAGCTATAGTGGCAATACGATTAGTCATTGTAGCAGCAGTAGTAGTAGAAGTAGTAGTGGAAGTCAGGGTAGTAGCAAGAGTAGCAGTAGTAGTGGCAATAGTAGTAGTAGTAGTAGCAGGAGGAGTAGTAGTAGTGCCAGTAGTACTAGTGACAATGGTAGTAGGTGCAGCAGTAACAGTAGTTGTAGCAGTGGTAGTTGTCATGGTAGTAGAAGTAATAGGAGTGGAAGTTGTAGTAGTAGTAATAGTAGTAGGAGTGGCAGTAGTAGTAGTAGTAGTAGCAGCAGCAGTAGCAGCAGCAGTAGTAGTAGTAGTAGTATAAGTGGTGGTGGTGGTGGTGGGGGTGGTGGTGGTGGTGGTAGTAGTAGGTAGTAGTCATAGTAGTAGAAGTTGTGGTAGCAGTAGTAGTAGTAGTAGTAGGGGTAGCAGCAGGTAGCGACAGTAGTAGTAGTAGTAGGAGGAGGTGCAGTTGGAGTAGCAACAGTAGCAGCAGTAGGAGTAGAAGTAGGAGGTGGAGGACTAGTAGGAGTAGGAGTAGGATTTAGAGTACTAGTAGAAGGTGTAGTAGTAATTGGAGTATTAGTAGTAGTAGTTGGATTAAAAGTAGTAGTAGGAGTTGGCGTAAGTGTAGTAGTAGTAGTAGAAGTAGTAGTAGAAGTAGCAGTACTAGTAGTAGTACAAGTAGTTAGTGTAGGAGTAGGTGTAGGAGTAGTAGTAGCTGAAGTAGTAGTAGAAGTAGCAGTATTAGCATAGTAGTTGTAGTTGTAGTTATTGTAGTAGTAATAGAAGTGTTAGCATTAGTAGTGGTAGTAGCAATAATAGTAGAGTAGCATCCACAATAGCAGAAGCTACAACAGTAGTAGTGGTAGCTGTAGTAGTAGTAGTAGTAGTAGTAGTACGAGTAGCAGTAGAAAGTAGTAGTACTAGTACTTTTAATAGTAGAAGTAGTAGTATTAGCATAGTAGTTGTAGTTGTAGTTGTTGTAGTAGTAATAGAAGTGTTAGCATTAGTAGTGGTAGTAGCAATAATAGTAGAGTAGCATCCACAATAGCAGAAGCAGCAACAGTAGTAGCGGTAGCTGTTGTAGTAGTAGTAGTAGTAGCAGCAGTAGTAGTAGTAGTAGTAGTACGAGTAGCAGTAGAAAGTAGTAGTACTAGTACTTTTAATAGTAGCAGTAGTAGCAACAGCAACAGTAGTACAAGAACTAGTAGTTGCAATAATAGTAGTCATAGTAGTCATAGTAGTAGTAATAGTAGTGGTAGTAGTAGTAGTAGTTGTTGTTGTTGTTGTTGTAGTCTTCATGGTGGTAGTGGCAGTAGAAGTAGTAGTAGTAGTGGTGGTAGAAGTAGTAGTAGGAGTAGTAGTAGTAGTTGTACTAGTAGTCATAGGCGTAGTAGTAGCAGTAGCAATAGGAGTAGTAGTAACAGTAGTAGTATAAATATTCGTAGTAGTGCTAGTTGTAGTAGTAGTAGTAGTAGTAGAAGTAGTTGTAGCAGCAATATAAGTAGTAGAGGTAGTTCTAGTAGTTGTAGTAGTAGAAGCGGTAATAGTAGTTGTAGCTATAGTGGTGGTACTAGGTGTTGGAGTAGTAGGTGTAGTACTAGCTATTGGATTAGTTGGAGTAGTACTAGGAGTAACAGCAGCATTATTTGTAGTAGTACTAGTGGTAGAAGTAGAAGTAGTAGTAGTAGTAGTAGTAGCAGTGGTAGCAATAGTAGTAGTAGTAGTAGTAATAGTTGTTGTTATTGTAGTAGCAGCAGCTATAGCACTAGTTGTGGTGGTAGTAGTAGAAGTTTTTGTAGTACTACTCTCAAAACTAGTAGAAGTAGCAGTAGTAGTAGCAATAGTAGCAGCAACAGTTATAGTAGTAGGAGTAGGAGTAGTTGTCGTAGTAGTAGTTGTAATAGTAGTTGGATTGTTAGTAGTAGAAGTTGGATTAGAAGTAGCAGTAGGAGTAAGTGTGGTAGTAGTAGTAGAAGTAGGAGTGGAAGTAGTGCGAGTAGGAGTTGGTGTTGGAGTAGTAGCAACAGAAGTAGGAGTAGAAGTAGTAGTAGTGTTAGTTGTTGTTGTTGTCGTAGTAGTACTAATAGAAGCAGAAGCAGTCGTAGTTTTAGAAGTAGTAGTAGTAGTAGTAGCAACAACAATAGTAGAAGCAGCAGTAATAGGATAGTAGTAGTTGTAGCAATAGAAGTAATAGTTGTAGCAGTAGTAGTAGTAGTAGAACTAGTACAAGGAGTAGTCATAGTAGTAGTAGCAATAGTAGGAGTCAGAGTAGCAGTCGTAGTAGCAGTAGTAGTAGCAGTAGTAATTGTAATGTTTGTAATTATACTAGTAACAATAGTAATAGTAGTAGTAGTAGCAGTAATAGTAGTAGCAAAAGTAGTAGCAGTAGTAAGAGTAGTTGTATAATTATACCAGCAATAGTAGTAATAGTTGTGGTAGTACCAGCAGTAATACTAGTAGAGATAATAGTAGCAGTTGTTGTAGTGTTATAGTAGTAGTAGTAGTAGGGGTTGTAGTAGTAGAAGTGCAAGGAGTAGTAGTAGTAGCAGAAGTATGAATATCATTATCAGTGGTACTAGGAGTAGTAGTAGTAGTAGTAGTAGTAGTAGTAGCAACAGTAGTTGTAGTAGGAGTAGTAGTAGTTGGAGTAATAGTGGTAGTAGTAGTGGTGCTGGTAGTAGTAGGAGTAGCAATAGTTTTAGTAGTAGAAGTGGTGTTAGTAATAGTCATAGTAGTAGTACTGGTAGTAGTAGTGTTAATAGTAGCAATAGTAGTACCAGAAGTAGTAACTAGAGTAACTATACTAGGAGTAGTTGCAGTAGTAGCAGTAATTGACGTAGCAATAGTAGTAGTAGTATTTGTAGTATTAGTAGTAGTAGTAAAAGTAGTAGCAGTAGTGGTGGTAGTAAAACTAGTAGAAGTAGTACTAGTAATAGTAGTTGTGGTAGCAGTAGCAGTAGCAGTAGCAGTAGGAGCAGTAGTAGTTATTGTTGTAGAAGTAGTAGTCATAATAGTAGTAGTTGCAATAGTAGTAGTAGTAGTAGCCGTAGGTGTATTAACCGTAGTAGTAATAGTAGTAGTAGTAGTAGTACCAGTGGTAGCAGTAGTAATTAATAAGTAGTAGCCGTAGTTGCAGTAATAGTAGAAGCTGTAGTAGTAGTTGTAACAATAGTAGTTGTAGTAGTAGTATTGGTAGTAATAGTAGTGCTAGTAGTAGTGGTAGTAGAGGGCATGGTAGTAGTTGTGGTGGTTGGAGCAATAGGAGTAGTAGCAGTAGTATGAATAGCTTCAGCAGCAATAGTAGTAGTAGTAGTAGTAGTAGTAGTAGTAGTAATAGTAGTAGTAGTAGGAGCAACAGCAGCAGCAGCAGTAGTACTAGTAATAGGAGCTGTAGTAGTAGTATTGGAAGTAGTTTTAGAAGTTGTAGCAGCAGCAGCTATAGTAGTAGTAGTAGTTGCAGGAGTAGTAGTAGGAGAAATAGAAGTTGTAGGAGTAGTAGTAGTAGTACCAGAAGTAGTAGTAGAAGTAGTAGGAGTAGTAGTGGCAGCAGCAGTAGTAGTAGTAGCTGTAGTCATTATAGTAGTAGTAGCACAAGCAATAGTAGTAGTAATAGTATTAATAGCCGTAGTAGTAGTAGTCATTGTAGTGGCAGTAATAGCACTAGTAGTGCTAGTAGTAGTAGTAGTGGTAGTACTAGCCGAAGTAGTTGTCATAGTAGTAGTAAAGTATTAGCAGCAACAATAGTGGTAACAGTAGTAGTGTTAGTAGCAATAGTAGCTGCTATAGTAGTAGTAGTAGTAGTAGTAGGAGTAGTAGTAGTTGCAGCAGTAGTAGCAATAGTAGTAGCAATAACAGAAGTGGATGTAGTAGTAGTAGTCATAGTAGTAGTAGTAGTAGCAGTTGCAGTAGCATTAGTAGTATTAGCAAAAGTTATCCTAGCAGTACGAGTAGCAGTAGTAGTAGAAGCAATAGCCGTAGCCATGATAGTAGAAGTAGTAGCAATAGTAGTACTAGTAGGAGAAGTCATAGTAGTTGCTGTAGTAGCAGCAATAGCAATAGTTGTTGCAGTAGTAGTAGTAGTAGTAGAAATAGTTGTATTGTTATTATTATTAGTAGTAGTTGTTCTTGTTGTTGTTGTATTAGTAGTGTTAAGTGGACGATTAGTAGCAGTAGTAGTGGTAGTGGTAGTGGTAGTAGTAGTAACAGTAGTAGTAGTAGTAGTAGTAGTAGTAGTAGTAGTAGTAGTTGTTGTTGTTGTTGTTGTTGTTGTTGTTGTTGTTGTTGTTGTAGTAGTAGTAGTAGGAGAAGTAGTAGTTGTAGTAGCAGCAGTAGTAGTAGTGAGTAGTAGTAAGTAGTAGTAGTAGTAGTAGTAGTAGTAGTAGTAGTAGTAGTAATAGTAGTAGTAGTAGGAGGAGAAGTAGTAGCTGTAGTAGCAGTAGTAGTAGAAATGACAGCATTAGTGGTAATAATAGGGGTAATATTTGCGGTTGTAGTAGTAGTTGTCACAGTAGGTGTAGCAGTAGTTGCAGAGTAGTAGTAGTAGTAGTGGTAATAGTACGAGCAGTAGCAGTAGTCACAACAATAGTAGTAGAAGTAGATGTACTAGCAGTAGTAGTCGTAGTAGAAGCAAAATTGGTTGTGGTAGTACTAGCACTGGTGCTAGTATAGGTAATAGTAGTTATGCCAGTTACAATAGTAGTAGAAGGCTTAGTAGTAGCAATTGTAGTAGTAATAGTAGGAGATGTAGTAGTAGTAGTAGCAGCAATAGCAATAGCTATAGTAGCGACAGTAGTTCTAGTAGTAGAAGTAGGAGTAATAGTTGTAGCAGTAGTAGTAGTAATAGTAGTGGTTGCTGTAGCGGTAGTGGTGGTAGTAGTAGCTGTAAGGGTAGTAGTAGTACTTGTTGCAATAGTAGAAGTAGAAGTAGTAGCAAAAGTTGTAGCAGTAGTAGTAGCTGAAGGAGGAAAAGTAGCAGTAGTAGTACAGGTGGTAGTAGTAGTAGTAGTGGTAGCAGTAGTAGTAGTGGTAGTTGTTGTTGTAGCGTTATTAAGCATAGTAGTTGTAGTAGCAGTAGTGGTAGTAGTAAAGGAAGTAGTAGTAGTAGTAGCAACAGTATTAGTTGTAGTACTAGTAGTAGTAGAAGTTTCAGTAGTAGTAATAGTAGAAATAGTAGTAGCTCTAGATGTAGTTGTTGCAGTAGTAATATTAGTAGCAGTAGTACCGGTAGTAGTTGTCATAGTATTGGTAGTAGTAGGAGTTGTAGTAGTAGAACTAGCAGTAGCAGTAGTAGTTGTTATAGTTGTAGTAGTAGTAGTAGTAGTAGTAGTAGCAGTAGTAGTTGTAGTAGCAACAGAAGTAGTAGTAGTTGGAGTAGTAGTGGTAGTTGTAGTAGTAGTAGTAGTAGTAGTATTAGAAGCAAGAATTGGAGATGTTGTAGTAGTAGTAGCAACAGTAATATTAGTTGAAGTAGTTGTAGTAGTAGTTCCAGCAGCAGCAGTAGCAGTTGTAGTGGTTGTTGTTGATGTAGTAGTAGTTGTTGTAATAGTAGTAGTAGTATTAGCCAAAATCGTTGTGGGAATAATAGTAGTAGTAGTGGTAGTCATAGTAGCAGCAATTGTAGTAGTAGTAGCAGCAAAAGTGGCAGTAGCAGTAAATAGTCCTACTAGTAGTCGGGTGAGTAGTAGTAGTAGTAGTAGTAGTAGTAGCAGTAGCAATAGGAGGAGTAGTAGTAGTAGAAGTAGTAGTAGCAGTGATAGTTGTTGTAGTAATAGTAGTTATCATAGTAGTAGTAGGAGGAGGAGCAATAGTACTGGCAGTAGTAGTCGTAGTTGTAGTAGTAGTAGTAGTAGTAGTTGTAGCGATCGAAGTACTAGTTGAAGTAGTTGTAGCAATAATAGTGGTTGTAGTAGTCATAGTAGTAGTAGTAATAGTAGTAGTCGTAGTTTTAGTCGTAGTAGTAGCAGTAGAAGTAGTAGTACTAGCAATAGGAGGAGGAGTAGTAGTAGTAGTAGTATTAGTTATGGTAGTAGTGTTGTAGCAGTAGAAGCAGTTGTTAAAGTAGAGGGAGTAGTAGTTGTAGTAGCCATAGTAGCAGTAGTAGCAAGCGTAGCAATAGTAGTAGTAATAGTGATAGTTATACTAGTAAGAGGAGTAGCAGTAGTTCTCATAGTAGTAGTAGTTGTAGTTGTGGAGGTATTAGTAGCAGTAGTAGTCGCAAAGGTAAAAGTAGTAGCACTCGTAGTAGTACTTGTAGTAGTAGTCATAGTAGTGGTAGTAGCACGAGTAGTTGTAGTAGAACCTAGTATTTGCAGTAGTAGTAGTAGCAGTAGTAATAGCAGTAGCTGCAGTAGTAGTATTAGTAGTCATAGTAGTAGTATTAGGAGCAAAACTAGGAGAAATAGTAGTCAAAGTAGTAGCAATAGTAGTAAAAGTTGTAGCAGCAGCAGCAGCAGTAGTGGTAGTGGTTGTAGTGGTAGTACAAGCAGAAATTGTAGTAGGAATAGTTGTAGGAGTTGTAGTTGGAGTAGGAGTAGTTGTAATAGTAGTAGTAGAATTAATAGTAGTAATAGTATTTGGAGGAGTAGTAGTAATAGTAATTATAATTGTTATAGTTGTATTAGTAGTTGTAGTACTAGTCATAGTAGTAGTAGTAATGGTAGTAGACATAGTAGTAGTAGTAGATGTAGCGATAGGAGTAGTAGTAGTAGCTGTAGGAGTAGTAGTAGCAGCAGTAAGAATAGTAGTAGTAGTAAAAGTAGTAGTAGTAGTAGCAGTAGCAATAGGAGTAGTAGTAGCAGTTGTGGAAGCAGCAGCAGTAGTAGCAGCAGTAGCAAAAGGAGGAGTAGTAGTAGTATTAGTAGAAGTAGTAGTAGCTGTGATAGTTGTTGTAGTAATAGTAGTTATAGTAGTAGTAGTAGTAGTAGGAGCAGCAGCACTAGTGGCAGTAGCAATCGTAGTTGTAGTAGTTGAGTAGTTGTAGTAGTAGTAGTATAGTAGAAGTAGTAGTACTAGGAGTAATAGTAGGAGGAGGAGTTGTACTAGTATCAGTAGCAATAGCAGTAGTTGTAGTAGCAGTAGATGTAGTTGGAGGAGTATAGCAGCAGCAGCAGCAGTAGTAGGAGTAGTAGCTAGTGTAGTAATAGCAATAGTAGTAGTAATTGTAGTAGAAGTAGCGGCAATAGTAGGGGTAGCAGTAGCTGCAGTACTAGAAGTAGGAGTAGCGGAAGTAATAATAAAAATAGCAGTTGTCGCTATAGTAGTAGTATGAGTAGCCATAACAGAAGTAGTAATAGTTGTACAAGCAAAAGTTGTAGGAGTAGCAATAGCAGTGGTAGCTGCAGTAGCAGAAGTAGTAGTAGTGGCAGTAGTTGTGGTAGTAGTAGTAGTAGTTCTGGCATAGTAGCAGAAGTAGTAATAGTAGTACATGCAGAAGTTGTAGGAGCAGTTGTAGAAGTTGTTGGAGTAGCAATAGCAATAGTAGTAGCAGCAACAACAGTAGTAGTTGTGGTAGTAGTTGTGGCAGTAGTAGTAGTAGTTGTAGCAGTAGCAGTGGTAGCAGTAGTAGTAGTAGTAGTAGTAGTAGTAGTAATATTTATAGTAGCAGCCGTAGTAGCAGTAGTAGTAGTACTAGAAACAATAGTAGTAGTACAACAGAAGTAGTAGTTGGAGGAGTTGTAGCAGCAGCAGTAGTAGTAGCAGAAGTTGCAGTAGTAGTAGCAACAGTAGAAGTAATAGTAGTAGTAGTAGTAGTAGTTATTGTTGTTGTCGTAGCAGTACTTGCTGTTGTAGTTGGTGTAGTAGTAGTAGCAATAGCATTTATTGTAGTACGAATCATAGTAATAGGAGTAGCAGTAGGGGTAGTACTAATAGTAATAGTAGTAGGAGGAGTAGCAACAGCAGTAGTAGGAGTAGCAGTATCAGTTGTAGTAGTAGCAGTAGTGGTGGTAGAAGTAGTAGTAGCATTAGTAGGAGTAGTAGTAACAAAAGTTGTAGCAATAGCAGTAGAAGCAAGAGTAGTAGTAGTAGTAGGAGTAGTTCCAGTAGTAATTGTTGCATAATTATTCGTAGTAGTAGTAGTTGTTGTTGTAGTAGTAGTAGTTATAGTAATAGATGTAGTAGAAGCAAGAACGGCAGTAGTATTAGTTCTAGTAGTAATAGTGGTAGAAGTAGTAGTCATAGTAGTTATTGTTGTTGCGGTAGTGGTAGTAGTAAAAGTAGTAGTAGTTGTTGTACAAGCAATAGTAGCAGTAGTAGTAGCAATAGTGGTAGTGGTTGTTGCAGAAGTAGCAGTGGTAGTAGTAGTAGCAGCAGTCGCAGTAGCAATAGTAGACATAATAGTGGTAGTAGTCATTATAATATTAGTAGCAGCAATAATAGTAGTAGTTGTTGTTGTTGCAGTTGTAGTAGTAATAGTAGTAGTAATAGTACGAGTAGTACTACTAGTAATAGTAGTAGAAGTAGTAGTAGTAGTAGTAGTAGTAGTAGTAGTAGTAGTAGTAGTAGTATGAGTACTAGAAGTAGTAGTAATACTAGCAGTTGTAGTATTAGCAGCAGTCGTAGTAGTAGAACTACTAGTAGTAATAGAAATAGTTGTTGTTGTTGTAGTAGTTGTCATAGTACTAGTAGTACAAGGGGTAGTTGTAATATTAGTAGTAAAACTTGTAGTAGACGTAGCAGACATTGTAGTAGTTGTAGCAGTCATTGTAGTAGAAGGAGTAGCAGTAGCAACAACAGTAGTAGTTGGAGAATTAATAGGAGTAGTAGAAGTAGCAGCAACAGTAGAAGCAATAGCAGCAACAATAGTAGTAGGAGAATTAATAGGGGTAGAAATAGTAGTAGTAGTATTAGTCAGAGTAGTAGAATAGTAGTAGTAGAATTAGTTGTAGTAGTAGTGGTAGTCGTTTTAATAGCAGTAGTTGTAGTAGAAGTAGTAGTAGTGATCGTAATAGTAGTAGTAGTAGTAGTTATGGTACTAGTAATAGTAGCAGTAGTTGCAACTAGAGTAGTATTAGTTGTAGGAGTATTAGTAGGAGTAGAAGTAGGAGTTGCGAAAAAAGTAGCAGTAGAAGCAATAGCAATAGTAGTACTAATAGTAGTAGTTGTAGCGGGAGTTGTAGTTGGAGTAGTAGTTGTAGTAGTAGTAGAAGTAGTTGTAGCAATAGCAATAACTTTAATAGTAGTTATAGTAGTTTTAAAAGTAGTAGTAGAAGTAGTAGTTGTAATAGTAGTAGTAATAGTAGTAGTTGTAGTAGCAGTAGCAATAGTAGTCATAGTAGTAGTAATAGTAGTAGTTGTAGTAGCAGTAGCAATAGTAGTCATAGTAGTAGTAATAGTAGTAGTTGAAGGAGTTGTAATAATAGTAGTAGTATGAGTAGTAGTTTTAGTAGGAGTAGTAGGAGTACTAGTAGTAGTAATAATATTAGTAGTAACATTAGTAGTAATAGTAGAAGTAGTAGAAGTAGCAGCAGTAGTAGTAATAGTTGTTGTAGTAGTTATAGAAGTAGCAGTAGTAGTAGTAATAGTAGTAGTAGTGGTAGTAGTAGTAGTAGTAGCAGTAGTAGTACTAATAATAGTAGTAGTTGCAGTAGTAGCAACAGCTGTAGCATTGTACTAGTAGTAGTCGTAGTAGTAGCCGTAGTTGTTCTTGTTGTATTTGCAATAGTCATAGTAGTTGTATTTATAGTAGTAGTTATTGTAGCGAGAGTAGTATTAGTAGTAGGAGTAGCAGTCAGAGTAGAAGTAGGAGTAGCGAAAAAAGTAGCAGTAGAAGCAAAAGCAATAGTAGTATTAATAGTAGTAGTTGTAGCGGGAGTAGTAGTAAGAGTAGTAGTAGTTGTAGTAATAGTAGTAGTAATAATAGTAGCGATAGTAATCACAACTATAATAGTAGTTGTTGTAGTAGTAAAAGTAGCAATAGAAGTAGTAGTTGTTGTAGTAGTAGTAGCGGTAGTAGTCATGGTAGTAGTAGTAGTACTAGTAATAGTCGTAGTTGAAGGAGTTGTAATAGTAGTAGTAGGAGTATTACGAGTACTAGTAGTAGCAGTGATATTAGTACTAGCACTAGTAGTAATAGTAGTAGTAGTAGTAGCAGTAGTTGTAGTAATAGTAGTGGTAGTAGTAGTAGAAATAGCAGTAGTTGTAGTGGTAATAGTAGTTGTGGTAGTAATAGTAGTAATGGTGGTAGTAGTACTAGTAATAGTAGTAGCAGTTGCAGTAGTAACAACTGCCGCACCATAGTACTAGTAAGAGTTGTTGTTGTTGTTGTTGTATTTGATGTAGTCATAGTAGTAGTAGTAGTAGTCGTGGTGGTGGTAGTAGTAGTAGTATTAGTGGGAGTGGTAATAGCAGCAGCAGTAGTAGTAGTCATAGTAGTAGTACTAGTAGTAGGAGTAGCAACAGCAGTAGCAGTAGTATTTGTAGTTGTACTACTAGTAGTCGTAGTAGTAGTAGAAGTAGTTGTCGTCACAGCAGAAGTACTAGGAGTAGCAGTAATATTATTAGTAGCAAAAGTAGTAACATTAGTAGTAGTAGAAGTAGAAGCAGCAACAGCAGCAGCAGTAGCAGTTGTAGTAGTAGTAGTAGTAGTCGTCGTCGAAGTAGTAGCAGTTATATTAGTACTAGCAATAGTAGTAGTAGTTGTAGTAGTAGCCGCAACAATAGCATAGTACTAGTAGTAGTGGTTGTTGTAGTTGCAGTAGTAGTAGTCATAGTAGTAATAGTAGCAGTAGTAGTTGTTGTAGTTGTAGTAGTTTTAGTGATGGTTGTGGTAGTAGTTATGGTAGTAGCGGTAGTAGTAGTAGTAGTTGTTGTTGTAGTAGTAGTAGTAGTCATCGTCGTAGTAGTAGTAGTAGTTGTTGTAGCAGTCGCAGTGGAAGAAGAAGCAGTAGTTGTTGCAGTAGTAGTAGTTGAAATAGTAGCAATTGTAGTAGTAGAAGTAGTAGTTGTAGTTGTAGTAGTAGTATAGCAGTAGAAGTAGCAGCAGTAGTAGTGGTAGTAATAGTAGTAATAGTAGAAGTAGTAGTAGTTGTACTAGTAGTAGCAATCATTGTAGTGGTAGTGGTGGTAGGAATATTAGTAGTTTCAATAGGAGTAATTGTAGTAGTAACAGTAGTAGTAGCAGTAGTAGTAGCTGAAGTACTAGTTGTAGTAGTCGAAGTATCAGTAGTCGTAGTAATCAAAGTAACAGTAGCAGTAATAGTTGTAGTAGTAGGTGTCATAGTAGTAGTTGTTGTAGTAGTAGCAGCAGTCGTAGTAGTAGTTGTAGTAGTTGCAGTAGGGCTAGTAGTGGTAGTAGTAGGAGCTGTAGTAATAGTAGGAGGAGTAGTAGTAGTAGTACTTGTTATTGTTGTTGTTGTTGTAGTAGTAGTAGTAGCAGTAGCAGTAGTAGTAGTAGTAGTAGTAGATGCAGTAATGGTAGTAGTTGAAGAAGTTGTAGTAATAGTAGTAGTGGTAGTAGTAGTAGTAATAGTAGTAGTTGAAGAAGTAGTGTTAGTAGTAGTAGCAGTAATATTAGTAGTAGCAGAGGTAGTAACAGTAGTAGTAGTAGAAGTAGCAAAAGAAGTAAGTAGTAGTAGTAGTAGTAGTGGTACTGGTAGCAGTAGCAGTAGGAGTAGTAGTAGAAGAAGCTATTGTAGTAATAGTAGTAGAAGTAGTAATAGTTGCAGCAGAAGTAGTAGTAGTAGTGGTGGTAGTTGTTGTAGCAGTAGTAGTGGTAGTAGCAGCAACAAAAGTAGTGGTAGTAGCAGCAATAGGAATAGTAGTAGTAGTAGGGGTCATCGTAGTAATAGTAGTAGTAGTACTAGCAATAGTAGTAGTAGTAATAGTAGTAGTGTAGTTGCAGAAGCGATAGTTGTTGTAGTTGAGGTAGTAGCAGCAGTAGCAGTTCTTGTAGTAGAAGTGGTAGTAGCAGCAGCAATAGTCATAGTAGTCATAGTTGTAGAAGTAGTAGTAGTTGTAGTAGAAGTAGTAGTAGTAATAGTTGTAGTAGTATCAAGAGTAGTAGTAGTAGCTGTAGTACTAGTAGTTGTTGTAGTAGCAATTGTAGCAGTGGCAATATCACTCGTAATACTACTAGTATTACTACAACTATTATTATAACTACTACTACTACTACTACTACAACAATTACTACTGCTACTTTTGCTCCTACAACTACTGCTACTACTACTTCTTTTGCTCCTACAATTAGTAGGACTACTACAACTACTACTACCATGACTGCAACTACTACTGTTGCTGCTGTTGCTACAACTACTACAAATGCTATGGATACTACTACATCTTCTTCTTCTTCTACTACTACTACTACAACAACAACAACAACAACTAGTGCTACACCTACTCCTACACTGACTGCCACTAGTTCTCCTACTACTAGTATTACTACTATTGTTGCTAATACTACTACAACGGCAACTACTACTACTATTACTACTACTACTACTCCTACCACTTCT
This sequence comes from Trichopus zeylanicus subsp. travancoricus, assembly GCA_005019695.1. Taxonomy (NCBI): domain Eukaryota; kingdom Viridiplantae; phylum Streptophyta; class Magnoliopsida; order Dioscoreales; family Dioscoreaceae; genus Trichopus; species Trichopus zeylanicus. The sequence goes on along the minus strand of RXID01022001.1, from coordinate 80,996 downwards.
ACTACTACCCTAAACACTTCTACCACCACCACTACTCCTGCTATTAATACTACTACTACTACTACTATTACTACTACTCCTACAACTAGTCCTACTCCTAAACCGACTGCCACTACTACTCCTACTACTACTACTAGTCCTAACACTCCTACTACTGCTACTACTGCTGCTGCTGCTATTACTACTACCACCACTGCGACAACTACTACTATTACTACTACTGCTGCTGCAATTAACACTGCTATTACTACAACTACTACCACTACTATTACTAGTATTACTACTACTACTACCACCACTATTACTACTACTACTTCTATTACTATTGTTATTACTCCTACTAGTGCTATGACTAGTGTTGCTACTACTACCGCTGTTGCTGCTGCTACTACCGCTACTCCTGCTACTACTTCTAGTTCTATTTTTACTGCTACAACAGCTACTATTTCCATTTCTACTGCTATTACTCCTCCTCCCACTACTACTACCACCACCACCATTGCTCCTACTACTACCCCTACTGCACCAACTCCTATTACAACTATTACTACTAGTACTAATACTACTATTACTACTACTACTACTTGTACTGTTACTACTACAACTACCAACACAACTACTTCCAATACTACAACTCTGTTTACTATCGCTACTAGTACTACTACTACTCCTACACCAACTCCTATTACAACAACTACTACTTGTACTGCAGCTAGAATAACTACTAGTACAACTTCTTCTAATGCAACTGCTACTTTTACTTCTGCTCCTAGTACTACTACTACTACTACTATTGTTGCTGCTATAACTGCTTCTGCTACAACTTCTACTACTATATAACTAGAACAACTTCTACTGCTGCTGTTGCTACAACTACAACTCCTACTACTACTACTACTGCTGCTGCTGCTGCTGCTACTGCTACTGCTACTACTTCTACTAGTACTTCTACTACAACTACTACTAATACTTCAACTAGTACTACTACTACTACTACTACAACTGCTGCTACCAATAACAACAACAACAACTATTATAACTACTACTACTACTTGTACTACTTCTATTGCAACTCCTACTACTGCAATTACTACTACTACTACTTTGCTACTACTAGTACTACTACTACACATAGTATAACAAATACTACTACTCCTACTACTACTACTACTACTACTAGTACTACTGCTGCTGCTTCCACTACTACTACTACTACTACTACTACTACTATTAGAACTATAGCAACTACTCCCACTATTGCAATTACTATTGCTACTCCTACTACCCCAACTACTACTACAACAACTACTACTCCTACTACTATTAATACTGCTACTGCTTCTACTACTACTCCTACTCCTACACCTACACCTATTACTAATACAACTACTACTATTACTACTATAACAATAGTAGCGACAGCAGTAGTAATAGTCGTATTATTATTAGTACTAGTAGTTGTTGTTCTTGTTGTATTAATAGTTGGAATAGGAGTAGTACTAGTAGTAGTTGTTGTTGTTGTAGCAGTAGTAGTAGTAGTTGGAGTAGTTGTAGTTGGAGTAGTAGTAGTTGGAGTAGTGGTAGTATTAGCAGTAGTAGTGTCTGAAGTATTCGTAGTAGTTGTAGCAGCAGCAACAACAGTAATAGTTATTGTAGTAGTGGTAGAAGCATTAGTACTAGTTGTAGTAGTTGAAATTGGACATGTAGTAGTAGTATTATTAGTAGTCGCAATAGTAGTAGTAGTAGTACTAGCAGTGCCCGTAGTCGTAGTAGCAGTTATAGTAGCAACAGTAGTAGTAGTAGTAGTAGTAGAAGAAGTAATAGTAGTATCAATAGCAGTAACAGTTGAGGCAATACTAGTAGTAATAGTAGTCGTAGTAGCAAATACAGCAGCAGCAGTAGTAGCAGTAGTAGAAGCAATAGTAGTAGCAGTAGTAGAAGCAACAGTAGCAGCAGTAGTAGTACTAGTAGTAGTAATAGTAGTAGTAACAGTAGCAGCAGTAGTAGTAGCAGTCATGGTAGTAGTAGTAGCATTTGTGGCAGCAGTAGTAGTAAAAGTAGTAGTAGCAGTAGAAGTAGTAGTTGCAATGGTAGTATTAGTAATAGTAGCAGTACTAGTAGCAGTACTGGTAGCAGTAGTAGTACAAGCTATTGTTGTAGCCGCAGAAGTAGCAGTAGTAGTAGCTATAGTAGTAGTAATAGCGGCAGTAGTGGTAGTAGTTGTAACAGTAGTAGTTGTACTAGTAGCAATAGCAACAACAGTAGCCGTAGTAGTAGTAGTAGTTGTGGCAGCTAAAGAAGTACCCACAACAGTAGTAGTAGTAGCAGTGGTAGTAGCAACAATAGTAGTATTAGTGGTAGAAGTAGTACTAGCAGCAGTGGTAGTAGTAGGTGAAGTAGTAATAGTTATTGTAGTAGAAGCAACAGTAGTAAGAATAGCAGCAGCAGTAGTAATAATTTTAGTAGTTGTAGTTATGGTAGCGGAAGCATTAGTAGCAGTAGTTGTAATAGTAGTATCATTATTATTATTAGTAGAAATAATAGTAGCAGTATTAGTAGTAGTGGTAGAAGTAGTAGTAGTTGTTGTTGTTGTTGTTGTAGCAGCAGCAACAATAGTAGTAGTCATAGTAGTAGTAGTAGGAGTTGGAGTAGTATTCATAGGAGTAGTAGTTGTTGGAGTAGTGGTAGCAGTAGCAGTAGCAGCAGCAAAAGTGATAGTAGTAGTAGCAAAAGTATTAGTAGTAGTTTTAGCAGCAGTAGTTGTTGTTGTTGTTGTTGTAGTCATAGTAGAAGTAGTGGTACCAGTAGTAGTATTAGTAGTAGGACGAGTACTAGAAGTAGAAGTATTAGTAGTCGCGATAGTAGTAGTAGTAGTAGTGGTAGTAGCAGTGCCCGTGCGGTAGTAGTAGTAGCATTAGTAGTAGCCGAAGTAGTAGTAGCAGTAGTAGCAGGAATTGTAGTGGTAGCAAAAGTAGTGGTAGTAGTATTAGTAGCCGCAGTAGCTGTAGTAGTGGAAGCAATAGTAATATTAGTAGTAGTAAAAGTAGCATTAGTAGCATAGTAGCAATGGTAATAGCAGTAGTAGCTATAGTAGCAATTATAGTGGTAGCACTTGTAGAAGTAATAGTCGTAGCAGTAGCAGAAGTAGCAGTTGCAATATTAGAAGTGGTATTAGTAGTAGTAGTAGCAGTAGTTGTTGTTGTTGTTGTAGTAGTAGTAGCAGTAGTGGTAGTGGTAGTAGTAGTAGCAGTAGTAATAGTTGTAGCAGAAGTAGTAGTAGTAGTAATAGTAGTAGTAGTAGTAGTAGTAGTAGTAGTTGTTGTTGTTGTAGAAGTAGTAGTAGTAGTATAGTAGTAGTACCGCTAGTAGCATCAGCAGCAGTAGTAGCAACTGCAGCTATTGTAGTGGTAATAGTTGTAGTAGTAGTAATAATAATTGAAGTAGTAGCAGTCATATTAAAGGGAGTAGGAATAGTAGTAGTAGTACTAGCAATTATAGCAGTAGAAGTAGTAGTACTAATTGTAGTAGTAGCAGCAACAACAACGTTAGTAGTAGTTGGAATAGTAGTAGTAGTAGTAGTAGTAGTAGTAGTAGTAAGAGTAGCAGCATCAGTAGTAGTAATAATAGTAGTAGAAATAGGAGTAGCAGTAGTATCAGTTGTACAAGAAGTGGAAGTGGTAGTAGTAGTACCAGTAGCAGTAGCAGCAGCAGTAGTCGCAGTAGTAGTAGTAGTAGTAGTAGTAGTAGTAGTAGTAGTAGTAGTAGTAGTAGCGCTTGCAGTAGCAGAAGCAGAAATAGTATTAGTAGCAGCATTAGTAGGAGCAGGAGCAGCAGCAACAAGTGTAGTAATAGTAGTAGTAGTAGTATGAGTAGCAGTAGCTGTAGTAGTAGAAGTTTTAGTAGTTGTAGCAGCAGCAGCAGTAGTAGTTGTGATAATAGAAGTAGTATAAGTCGTAGTAGTAGTAGAAGAACTGGTAGGAGTTTTAATAGTAGCAGTAGTAATAGCAATAGTAATAGTAGAAATAGTAGTAGTAATATTAGAATGAGTAGTAATAGTAGTAGTAGGAGTAGAAGTAGTAGCGGTAGTAGTTGTAGTAGGATTAGTAGGTGTATCAGCAGCAGCAGCAGCAATAGTAGTAGTAATAGAAAAAGTAGTTGGAGTAATAGTAGTAGTAGTTGCAGTAGTGGTAGTTTTAGGAGATGTGCTAGCAGTACTAGTAGTACACGTAGTAGTGGAAGTAGTAGTTGTCATAGTAGTAGTAGCAATTATAGTAGTTAGGAGTCAAAGTAGTGGTAGAAGTCGTAGAAGCAACAGTAGTAGTAGTAGTGGTAGTAGTCATTGTAGTAGTAGCCGTAGTAGTTGTAGTAATAGTAGTTGTAATAGTAGTAGTATTTGGAGTTGTAGTCATAGTAGTAGCAGTAGTAGTTGTAGTCATAGTAGCAGCAGTAGTAGAAGTTGTAGTAGTAAAGTTGGAGTATTAGGAGGAGGAGTAGTAGTAGTATTAGTTGTAGTAGTAGTGGCTGTTGTAGTAGCAGTAGCAGCAGCAGCAGCAGAAGTAGTAATAGTGGTAGTAGTAGTTGTAGTAGTAGTAGCAGTAGTATTGCTAGTAGTAATAGTAGTAGTATTAGTAGTAGTAGCAGTAGGTACAGTAGTACTGGCAGGAGTTGTAGTATAGTAGTAGTAGTAGCAGTAATTCTTGTTGTAATAGTAGAAGTAGGAGTAGTAGTAGTAGTAGTAGTAGTAGAAGCCATAGCAATAGTTGTAGCAGTAATAGTAGCAGTAATAGCAGCAGTAGTAGTAATAGTTGTAGTAATAGTAGAATTGTTAGGAGTAGTTCTAGTAGTAGTAGTAATAGTAGTAGTAGTAGTAGTAGTAGTAGTTTTAGTAATAGAGTAGCAGTAGTAGTAGCAGTAGGAGTAGTAGAAGTGGTAGTGATAGTTGTAGTAGTGGTAGTGGTAGTAGCAGCTGTAGTAGTAGCAGTAATAGTGGTCGTAGTAGTAGTAGTTGTTGTTGTTATTGTTGTTGTTGTTGTCATAGTAGTAGTGGTAGTACTTGTAGGATTAGTAATATAGGTAATAGAAGTAGAAGCAGCAGCAATAGCAGTATTAGTACCAGTAGTGCTAGAAATAGCAGCAGTAATAGTGGTAATATTAGCAGCAACTATAGCAGTAGCAGCAGCAGTAATCGGAGTACAAGTTGTAGCAGTAGTAGCAGTAGTAGTAGTTGCAGGAGGAGGAGCAGCAGCAATAGCAATAGCAGTAGTAGTAGTAGTAGTAATAGTTGTAGTAGTAGTAGTATTAGTAGTAGTAGTAGTAGTAGTAGTAGTAGTAGTAGTAGTAGTAGTAGTAGTAGTAGTAGTAGTAGTAGTAGTAGAAGTTGCAGTAGTTGTAGCAGTATTAGTAGTTGTGGTGTTGGTCATAGCAGTAGTAGAAGTAGTAATATGAGAAGCACTAGGAGTAGTAGGAGTTGTATTAGTAGATGTAGTAGTAGTATTGTTAGGTGTAGTAGTTATATTAGTAGAAGTAGTAGTAGTAGTAGAAGTAGTAGGAGTAGTAATAGTAGTAGTAGTTGTAGTAATAATAGCACAAGTAATAGTAGTAGTTGTAGTACTAGTAGTAGTACTAGTAGCTGTAGTAGCTATAGTAGTTGCACTAGTAGTGGTAATAGTAAAAGTATTAGAAGTAGTAGTAGCAATAGTAGTAGTAGTAGTAGCAATAGTTGTAGGAGTTGCAGTAGTAGTAATAGTAGTACTAGTAGTAGTTGTTGTTATAGTAGTAGTTGGCAGTAGTAATTGTATTAGTAGTAGCAGTAGCAATAGGAGTAGTAGGAGGAGGAGGAGCAGGCGTAGTTGCAGTAGTAGTTGTAGCAATAGTAGGAGGAGTAGTAGTAGCAGGAGTAGTTGTTGTTGTTGTTGTTGTATTTGTTATAGTAGTAGCCAGAGCAGGAGTAGTTGTTGTAGTAGTTGTAGTAGTTGAACCAGTAGTTGTTGTAGTGCCAGCAGTGGCATAGGAGTAGTAGGTGTAGTAGTGGTAGCAGCAATAGTAGTAGTACTAGTGGTTGTAGTTGTAGTAGTATTAGAGGTAGTAATTGTAGTTGTAGTTGAAGTAGTAGGGCTTACGGTAGTAGTGGTTGGAGTAGTCATAGAAGTAGTAGATGCAATTGTAGTAGTAATACACAAATTAGGAGTAGTTGTAGCAGTAGTAGTAGAAGTAGCAATAGTATTTGTAGTAGTAGTAGCAGTAGTAGTATTACTTGTACTTGTAGTAATGGTTGTACTAGTGGTTGTAGTATCAAGAGTAGTAGTTGTTGTTGTTGTTGTGGTTGTTATTGTTCTAGTAGTTGCAGTTGCAGTAGTTGGAGTAGCAATATCAGCAGCATTAGTTGTAGTAGTAGCTGAAGTAGTAGTGGTAGAAGTAGGAGTAGTCATCATAGTAGTAGTAGCAGGAGAAGTAGTGTAGTAGTAGTTGTAGTAGTAGAACTACTACTAGCAGCAGCAGCAGTAGTAGTAGTACAAATTGTAGTAGTCACAATAGTAGTAGGAGTACTAGCAGTAGCAACATTAGTAGTAGTAGTAGTTGTTGTTGTTGTTGTAGTAATAGTAGCAGTAGGAGTAGTAGGAGTTGTTGGTGGGGGACTAGTAGTAGTTGTAGTAGTTATAGTAGGACTAGTAGGAGTAGTAGTGTTGCAGTAGTAGTAGCAGTTGTAGTAGTAGCGTGAGTAGTAGCTGTAGTAGTAGTAGTTGTAGTGGAAGTGGTAGTGGTAGGAGTAGTTGTACTAGTATTAGCAGTAGGCGTCATGGTAGTTATAGTAGTAGTAGAAGTAGTAGTTGTAGTTGTAGTAGTAGTAATAGTAGCGGTTTAGTAGTACTAGTAGAAGTAGTAAGAGTAGTAGTGGTAGCAAAAATAATTAGTAGAAGTAGTACTAATAGTAATATTAGGTGTAGTAGTAGGAGTAGTAATAGTAATAATAATTGTAAAAGTAGTTGTAGTAGTAGCAACAGTAGTAGTAGTACTAGTCGTTGTAGTAGGAATAGTGGTAGGAGTAGTTGTTGTAGTAGTAGTTGGAGTAATAGCAATAGTAGTGGCTGTAATAGCAGAAGTACAAGGAGTAGTAGTAGTAGTACTAGAAGTAGTAGTGGTACTAGTACACATAGGTGTAGCAGTTGGAGAAATAGCTGTAGTTATGGAAATGGTAAAAGTAGTAGGTGTCGTAGTGGTAGTCGAAGTATTAGAAGTTGTAGTTGTAGTAGTGGTCGTAGTAGAAGTTGGAGCAGGAATAGTAGTATTAGTACTAGTAGTACTAGTTGTTGTTGTTGTTGTAATAGTAGTAGTAGTTGTTGTTGTTGTGGTAGTAGACGGAGGAGTATGAGTATTAGCAGCACAAGTAGTAGATGTTGTAGTTGAGGTAATTGTAGTAGTAGTAGTGGTACTAGTAGTAATAGTATAAGTAGTAGTAGTAGTAGTTGTGGTAGTGGTGGTGGTGGTGGTTGTAGTAGTAATAGTAATAGTAGCAGTAGTCGTTGTAGTAGTAGTAGTAGTAGCAGCCGTCGAAGTAGCAATAGTAGTATTCATCGTAGTAGTTGTAGAAAGAGTAATAGTAGTAGTAGTTGTAATTGTCGTAGTAGTAGTAGTCATTAATAGTGCAAGTAGTGGTTGTTGTAGTAGGAGTAGCAGTAGCAACAGCACTAGTAGTAGTAGTAGTAGAATTAGTAGTGGTTGCCGTAGCAAGAGTAGTTGTAGTAGTAGTAGTACTAGAAGTGGTAGTAGTTGTAGTAGTAGTAGTTGTTGTTGTTGTAGGAGTCATAGTAGTAGTAGTAGTAGTAGTGGTAGCAGCAGCTGCTGCAGCAGTAATAGTAGTTGTTACTGTAGTAGTAGGAGTAGTAGTAGAACCAGTTGTAGTAGTAGTTGTAGTAGTTATTACTGGAGTTGGATTACTAGTAGTAGTAGTAGTAGTAGTAGTAGGAGTAGTAGTAGTAGAAGTAGCAGCAGCATCTGTAGTAGTAATAGTCACATCAAAAATTGGATTATGAGTAATAGAAGTAGTACAAGTAGGGGACATGGTATTAGTACTACTAGTAGCAGTAGCAGCAGCAGTATTAGTAGTAGTTGTTGTTGTAGTAGTAGTAGCAGCAATAGAGCTAGCAGCAGTAGTAGCATTAGTAGTACTAGTAGCAGCAGTAGAAGTCCTAAGAAAAGCAATAGCAGCAGCAGCTGAAGTAGTAGTAGAAGGAGTAGCAGTATTACTATAAGTAGAAGTTGTAGTAGTTGTAGCAGCAGTAGTAGTAATAGTAATCGTAGTAGTAGTGGTAGTTGTGTTAATGGGTGTACTAGTTGTAGCAGTTGTAGTAGCAGTAGTAGTAATAGTTGTCTTAGTGGGTGTAGTAGCAGTAGTAGTTGTAGTAGTACTAGTAATAATAGTAAAAGTAGTTGGAGTTGTAGTAGTAGTAGTAGTGGTAGTAGTAGTAGTAGTAGTAATAATAATAGTTGTATTAGTGGGTATAGTAGCAGTAGTAGTTGTAGTGGTAGTAGTAATAGTAAAAGTAGTTGGAGTTGTAGTAGTAGTAGCGGTAGTAGTAGTAGTAGTAGTAGTAGTTTGACGAGAACTAGAAGTAATAGTAGTAACACAAGTAGTAGTAGTTGTTGTCGTAGTTGTAGTAATAGTAGTAATGGTAGAAGTAGTAGCAATTGTAGTAGTTAGTAGTAGGAGTAGTAGTAGAACTCATAGTAGAAGTAGTTGTACTAGTAGTAGCGATGGTGGTGGTGGTGGTAGTAGTAGTAGTTGTTGTTGTTGTAGTAGTAGTAGTAGTAGTAGTAGTAGTAATAGTTGTAGTAGTTGTAGCAGTAGTTGTAGAAGTTGTAGCAGTAGTTGTAGTAGTTGTAGTGGTAGTTGTTGTAGTAGTAGTGGTAGTTGTTGTAGTAGTAGTGGTGGTAGTTGTAGTAGTAGTAGTGGTAGTTGTAGTTATAGTAGTAGCATAAGTTGTGGTAGTAATAGTAGTTGTAGTGGTAGTAGTAGTAGTTGTTGGTGTTGGTGTTATTGTTAAAGTAGTGGTAGTTGTGGTGGTTGTAGTATAAGTAGTAGAAGTCATAGTAGCAACAGTAGTAATATTAGAATAAGTAGAAGTGCTAGCAGTAATAGTAGTATTAGCATATGTAGCAATAGCAGTAGTAATAATAATAGTAGTAGTAGTAGTATGGTAGTAATAGTTGTAGTTGCGGTAGTAGCGGTAGTAGCAGTATTAGTAGTGGTAATAGTAGTAGCAGTACCAACAGTTATAGTGACAATAGTAGTAGTAATGGTAGCAACAGTAGTAGCAGGAGTAGCAGAAGTGGCAATAGTAGCAATCCTAGTAGTAGCATTAGTGCTAGAAGGAGCAATAGTAGTAGCAACACTAGAAGTTATAATAGTAGTTGTTGTGGAAGTAGTACTAGTAGTAGGGAAGCAGTACCAATAGTAGTAGTAGTAGTAGCAGTAGTATTAGTAGTTGTAGTTGCAGTAGTAGTTAATGTAGCTGTAGTAGTAGTAGTTGCAATTGCAATAGTAGTAATAGCAAACGTAGCTGTAGTAGTATAGGTAGTAGATATAATAGTAATAGCAGTAGTAGTAGAAATATAGCTGTAGCACTAGAAGTAGCAACAGCTGTTGTGGTGGTAGGAGTAGCAGCTATAGTAGTAGTAGTAGCAGCAGGAGAACTAGCAGTAGTAGAAGTACTAGCTATTGAAGCAAAAGCATTAGGAGCAATAGTAGTAGTAGTAGTAGTAGTAGTAGTAGTAGTAGTAGTAGTAGTAGTAGTAGTAGTAGTAGTAGTAGTAGTAGTGGTAGCAGCAGCAGCAGTAGTAGTTGGTTTAGTAGTAGTAGTAGTAGTAGAAGTTGTAGTAGTTGTAGCAGTAGTAGTAGTAGTGGAGGTAATAGTAGTAGTACAAGTAGTAGTTGTAGTAGAAATAGTGGTATTCGAAGCTGTAGGAGTATTTGTAGTTACAGTAGTAGAAGTTGTAGTGGTAGTAGTGATAGTAGTAGTAGGTGTGGTAGTTGTGGAAGTTGTAGTAGAAGTAGTATTAGTAGTAGTAGTAGTATTAGTAGTAGTAGTATTATAGTATTAGTAGTAGTAGTATTAGTAGTAGTAGTAGTAGTAGTTCCAGTAGTAGTAGTTGTTGTTGTTGTAGCAGTAGCACTAGTAGCAGTAGTAGAGGCAGTAGCAGTCGTAGAAATAGTTGAAGTAGTTGTTGTAGTAATAGTAGTTATAGTAGTAGGTGATGTAGTAGTAGTGGCAATAGCATTTGTAGCAGTTGCGCTTGTAGTTGTAGTAGCAGAAGTAGTTGCAGCAGTAGTCATAGTGGCTGAAGTAGAAGTAGTAGTAGAAAAAGTAGTAGCAGTAGTAGTAGAAGTAATACATTGCTTTAATAGCAGGCGCAACAGCAGGAGTTGGAGTAGTAGTAGTACAAGTAGCAGTAGTAATTGCAGCAATAGTAGTAGTATTAGTAGTAGTTGTTGTTGTGGCAGTTGGTGTACTAGTAGTGGTAGTAGTAGCACCTGTAGTAGTAGTAACTATTGTAGCAGTAGTAGCACTTGATGTAGTTGTCATGGTTGTTGTTGTAGTAGCAGTAGTAGTTGTTGTTGTAGTAGTAGGAGTGGTAGTAGGTTTAGAAGTTGGAGTGGGAGTAGTAGTAGTAGTAGTAACTGTCGTTGTAGTAGGAGTAGTTGTAGTGGTAGTTGGAGCAGTAGTTGTAGTAGTGGTGGTGGTATTTGTTGTAGTAGTAGTACTAGTTGTAGTAGTGGTAGTAGAAGTAGTATCAGTAGTGCTACTAGAAGTAGTTGAATTATTTGAAATGTTAGTAGTAGTAGCAGTAGTAGTAGTAGGATTCGTAGTAGTGGTAGTAGTAGTAGTAGTGGTGGTGGTTGTGGTGCTAGGAGTATTAGTAGTAGTAGCCGTAGTAGTATTAGAAGTAATTATAGTGTGGTAGGAGTATTTGTAGCAATAGCCGTAGTAGTAGTAGAAGTAATTATAGTGGACTTAGGAGTAGTAGTAGTAGTAGTAGTAGTAGTAGTAGTAATTATTGTAGTAGTTGTTGTTGTTGTTGTAGTAGTAGTAATAGTTGTTGTAGTAGTAGTAGAAGTAGTACTAGTAATTGTTGTAGTATTTATTGTAATATTAGGAGTTGGACTAGTAGTAGTAGTTGTAGAGGAAGTAGTAGTAGTAGAAGAAGCAGTAGTTGCAGTACTAATAATATTAGTAGTAATAAAGTAGTAGTAGAAGCAGCAGTTGTAGAAGCAGTTGCAGTAGTAGTTGCAATAGACGTAGTAGTAGTAGTAGTAGTGGTATTAGCTTTAGTACTAGTAGTAGCAGTTGGAGTAGGAGTAGTAGTAGCAATAGTACGTGTAGGAGGAGTAGTAGTAGCTGAAGCTGGAGTAGTAGTAGTAGTAGTAGTAGGAGTAGTTGTAGTTGTAGTAGTAGTAATAGTAGTAGTAGTAGCAGCAGGAGAAGCAGCAATAGTTATATTAGAAAGAATAGTAGTGGTTGTGGTAGTTGCAGTAGTTGTAGTAGCAGCATCAGCAGTAGTATTAGTAGTTGTAATATTAGTAATAGTAGTAATAATAGTAGTAGTAGCAGTAGTTGTTGTTGTTGTTGTATTAGTAATAGAAGTAGTAGTAGTAGTAGTATTAGTAGTGGCAGTTGTAGTAGTAGTAACAGTAGCAGTAGCAGCAGTAGCTGTAGTAAAAGTAGTAGTAGTAGTGATAGTAGTAGTAAAAGGAGTAGAAGTTATAGCAGTAATAGTACTAATAGTAGTAGTAGTAATAGTAGGAGTAGTAGTGGTAGTAATAGTAGGAGTAGTTGTAGTTGTTGTTATTGTTGTAGTAGTAGTAGATGTTGTAGTCAGAATAGTTGTAGTGTTTGGAATTGGAGTAGTAGTTGTAGTGATAATAGTACTAGCAGGAGTAGACGTAGTAGTAGTACGAGGAGGAGTGTTAGTAATAGTAGTTTTAGTAGTAGCAGTAGCAGTTGTACTAGTATTGTAGTAGCAGTAGTGGTAGTAGCAACAGCTGCAGTTGTAGTAGTAGTAAAAGGAGTAATAATAGCTATAGTACTAACAGTAGTAATAGTAGTAGTTGTTGTTGTTGTAGTAGTAGGAGTAGTAGCAGTTGTTATAGAAGTAGTAATTGTAGTAGTCAAATTAGTAGTAGCGGAATTAGCAGTAGTAGCAGTAGCAATAGTATTAGTTGATGCTGTAGCAGTGGTTCCTGTAGCAGTACTACTACTGCTACTACTCTTACTACAACTATTACTACTAGTAGTAGTTCTACCATTTCAACTACTACTCCTAACTCTCCTACTGCTACTACCACTACTTCTGCTACTCCTATTACTACTACTGTTGCTGCTGCTACTGCTGCTAGTACTCTACTACTACTACTACTACTACTACTTCTACTACTACTACTACTACTTTTACTACTATTACTACTACTACTTTTACTACTACTATACTACTTCTTTTACTACTACTACTACTACTACCGCAGTTGCTACTGCAACTGCTACTACTACTACTGCTTCTACTACTTGTACAACTTGCAATACTGCTACTGCTTATGCTACTATTTTTGCTGCTATTACTACTACTACTAGGGTGACTATTGCAACTGCTACTACGAATAATACTACTACTACTGCTACTACTGCTATTGTTGCTTCTGCTACTACTATTACTACCCCTGCTATTACTACTACGACTACTACTGCTACTACTGCTATTATTGCTTCTGCTACTACTGTTACTACCCCTGCTATTACTACTGCTACTACTACTGCTACTACCGCTACTACTATTATAACGATTACTATTACTACTACTCCAACTACTACTGCTAGTACTACTACTGGAATTGCACATACTTCTGCTTCGACTACTATAATTACTGCTACTATTGCTACTCCTGCTACTGCAACTACTTCTACTACTACTTCTACTACTACTGCAGCCACTACTGCTACTGCTGCGGTTACTACTACTACTGTTACTACCCCTGCTACTACTACTACTACTGTTGCTACTACCGCTACTACTACTATAACGACTACTATTACTACTACTACAACTACTACTGCTAGTACTACTACTGGAATTGCACATACTTCTGTTTTGACTACTCTAATTACTGCTGCTATTGCTACTCCTGCTACTGCAACTACTCCTACTACAGCCGCTACTGCTACTGCTACGACTACTACTACTTCTACTACTATTGCTACTGCTACCACTACTTCTATTACAACTTCCATTACAACTTCTACTACTACTACTACCGCTATTAGTACTACTACAACAACTACTACAAGAACGACTACTGCTACTACTAATATGACTACTACTACTACTACCTCTTCAATAACTACTACTACTGCTACTGCTACTACTGCTACTATTACTTGTGCGGCTAATGTTGCTGCTGCTACTCATACTACTGCTGCTGTAACTTCCACAACTGCTACTGCGACTTCCACTACTACTTCTACTACTATTACTATGACTACCACTCCTACAACTATGGCTACTACTAGTACACCACTACTACAACTACTGCTACTTGAATTACAACTACTCCTGCAACTACTACTTTTACTACTACTAACACTACTACTGCTACTACTACCACTACTAGTACTCCTACTTAAACTTCTGCTACTCATACTACTATCATTACTAGTATTACTACTACTATTACTCCTACTGCTACCACTAATACACGTACTACAATGACTATTACTACTACTACTACAATTAATACAAATTCTCCTACTACAACTACTAATACTGCTTGTACAACTTCTCCAACTACTATACTAATACTTCTACTACTAGTACTACTAATACTACTAATACTATTGTTACTATTACAACTACTACTACTGCAACTACTGCTACATCTACTGCTACCACTACTCCTGCTACTACTATAACTGCTACAACTAGAACTTCTACCACTGCTTCTACTACTCCTGCTGCTACTACTATTGCTACTAATACTACTAATACTACTACTACTACAACTACTACTGCTACTACTACAACAACTACAACTACTACTAGTACAACAACAACTACTACTAATGCTACCAATACCACTACTACTACTGCTACGACTACTACTACTACTACTACTACTACTACTACTACTACTAGTACTACTACTACAGCTACAACTACTATTATGACAAATACTACTACTCCTGGTACTACTATCAGTACTACTGCTACTATTGCAACTACTACTACTACAATTGCAACTACTACTACTAATACAACTATTGCTTCTACTACTACAACTATTACTATTAGCACTACTACAACAACTACAACTACTACTACTACTACTACTACTACTTCTACTACTACTACTACTTCTACTACTACTACTACTACAGCTACTACTACTACTTCTACTACTACTTCTACTACAGTTACTACTACTAGTTCTACTACTACCACTGCTACTCCTCCTCCTACTACTACCAGTAATCCTCGTACTGTAACTAGGACAACTACTACTATTGCTACTAGTACTCCTATTATCGCTAGGACTATTACTGCTACTACTATTACGGCTTCTGCTACTACTACAACACCAACTGCAACTGCAACGACTACTTTTGTTTCTACTTCTACAAATACAACTACTACTACTGCTACTTCTACTACTGCTGCTACTCCTACTACTACTACCATTACAGCTGCTTCTAGTATTGCTACTACTACTGCTGCTGCTGCTACTACTACGATGACTACTACTACTACTACTACTACTACTACTACTACTTCTACTACTACTACGACTACTACTACTATTACTACTACTATTGCAACTACTGCTCTTACTACTATTCGTACAACTACTATTATTACCACTACTATTGCTACTAGGACTACTACTACTATTCCTCTTAGTACTACTCTACTACTACTACTACTACTATTACTATAATTATTGCTACTATTTCTACTTCTTCTACGGCAACTTCTTCCAATACTCCAACTATAATTACTAATACAAACACTACAACTGCTGCCGCTGTTGCTGCTTATACTACTACTGCTGCTATTTCTATTACTACTTCTACTGCTACACCTACTACTACTGCTACTTCTAATACTACTACTCCTACTACTACTACAACCACTATTACTATTGCTACGTATAATACTATTACTATTACTATTAGTACTACTTCTACTACTTCTACTGCCATAACTACTACTACTACTATTCCTCCTACTACTCCTACTCCTATTACAACTCCAACTACTACTACTCTACTACTACTACCGTTGCTAGGACTACTACAACTTGTACTATTAATACAATTACTATTACTACTACTTCTACAACTACTGTTACTACTGCTACTTATACTACTACTACAACAACAACAATAACCACTACTACTACTGCTACTACTACCACTACTATTACTACTACATCAACTACCACTACTACTACTACTACTGCTAGTACTATTGTTACTACTACTAATACTACTACTACACCTATGACTATTACCTCTACTCTTATTGCTACTACTACTACTCCTGCTACTATAACTCTTACTACTACGGCTACTACTACAAAAAACAAAAACTACAACCAATGCTGCTGTGACAATTGCTACTTCTACTGCAACTTCCCCTATTACTACTGCTACTACTACCACTACTACTATGGCTGCTGCTACTATAACTACTACTAATACTACCGCTGCTGCTGCTACTACTACTACTAGTGGTACTACTAACACTACTACTACTGCAACTACTACTGCTATTTCTGCTGCTGCTACTACTAAAATAACGACTACTACTACAACCGCTACTATTGCTACTTCTACCACTAATGTTGCTACTGCTTCTACCACTACTACTGCTACAATAGCTACAACTGCTACAACTACTACTACTGTTATGGCAGCTACCATTGCTACTACTACTACTATTGTTTCGACTACTACAACATCTACTACTACTGCTACAGTAGCTACTACAGCTACTACAGCTACCATTACTACTACTACTACTACTACTTCTACTTCTATTACTCGTACTAATGCTTCTGCTACTACTATTACTATGACTATTATGGCTACTGCAACTACTACAACTACTACTATTGATACTACTACTACTACGAATACTACTACTACTATTATTACTTGTACTACTGCTACTTGTTCTATTACTACTGCCACTACTACAACTACTTATCCTACTACTACTACTGCTGCTACTACAACTTTTGCTACTATTACTATTACTATTATTATTACCACTAGCAATACAACTACTACTACAACTGCTTCTGCTGCAAATGCTACTACAATTAGTACTAATTCTACAACTGCTTCTACCAAAACTATTATGACTACTACTATTACTACTACTGCTGCTGCTACTGTTGCTACTACAACTACTGCTATTATGGCTGATACTGCTAATACTGCTACTACAGCTACTACTACTATTACTACAGCTACTACTAATGTTACTGCTATGGCGACATCTACTACTACTACTCCTATTACTACTATTGCTGCTGCTGCTGCTATTGCTATCGCTACTACGACTACTACTAATACTACTACTACTATTACTATTGCTTCTGGTACTCCTATTACTACTACTGCTGTTGCTGCTGCTATTGCTATCGCTACTACGACTACTACTAATACTACTACTGCTGTTACTATTGCTTCTGGTACTACTATTGCTTCTATTGCTGTCGAAGCTACCTGTACTACTGCTTGTGCTGCTACTGCTTCTACTACAACTTCTACTAGTCCTACTGCTACTACTTCTGCTACAAATACAACCAATACTACTACTAATATCACTGCTGCTACTACTTCTTCTACCACTACCGTTACTACTCTACTACTACTACTACTAGGACTGCTACTGCTATTACTACTAGCACTACTACAACTGCTACTCCTACTGCTACTACTGCAACTGCAACTCCTACTACTACTACTACTACTCCTACTACTGTGTCTATTACTACAACTACTACAATTATTTCAAATTTTCCTGCTACAGCTACTAATACAGCTACTACTACTATTACTACTATTACAACTACTAATACAATAACAACAATGACTATTACTACTACCACTTTTGCTGCTGCTACTACTACTTTTACCACTTTTGCTGCTGCTATTTCTACTACTACTACTTATACTGCTACTACTATTCCTTATACAACTTATACTATTACTGTTAATAATACTACTATGACTGCCGCTACTCCTACCACTACTTCTACTACTGTTACTACTAATAATAATACTACTACTACTACTACTAGCACTGCTACTAATACCGCTACTGCTACTGCTACTACTACTACTACTACTACAACAGCTGCTACTTCTATTGGAACTAACACTACTGCAACTCCTGCTATTGCTACAACTATTGCTTCTACTATTGCTGCTACTGCTCCTACTACTACTACTACAACAACCAAAAACTACAACTGTTGTTGCTGTTGTAACTACTACTACTTCTACTGCAACTTCTCCTACTACTACTGCTACTACTACCACTACTGCTACTACTAGTGCTACTACTACGACTGCTACTCCTATAGCTACTACTAATACTACTACAACTGCTGCTCCTACTACTACTAGTGCTACTATTAACACTACTACTACTACTACTACTGCTGCTACAATTACTACTTCTGCTACTTCTATTGCCGCTACTACTATAACTGCTACTATTGCTACTTCTACCACTAATGTTGCTACTACTTCTACCACTACTACTGCTGCTACAATAGCTACTACTGCTACAACTACTACTGCTACTACTACTACTATTGCTTCTTCTACTACAACATCTGCTACTACTGCTACAATAGCTACTGCAGCTACTATAGCTACCACTACTACTACTACTACTACTATTGTTGCTACTACTGCTATTACTACTTCTACTTTTATTACTCGTACTAATGCTTCTGCTACTACTATTACTATGACTACTATGGCTATTGCGACTACTACAACAACTACTACTGCTACTACTACTATTATTACTTGTACTACTGCTACTTGTACTATTACTACTGCCACTACTACAACTACTTATCCTACTACTACTACTGCTACTACTACTTTTGCTACTATAAATATTATTACTACTACTATTACCACTAGCAATACAACTACTACCAGAACTGCTTCTGCTGTTAATGCTACTACAATTAGTACTAATTCTACAACTGCTTCTACTGCTGCTACTACGACTACTATTATTACTACTATTGTTGCTACTACTGTTACTACTACTACTACTGCTATTATGGCTGATACTGCTAATACTGCTACTATGGCTACTACTACTATTGCTATAGCTACTATTAATGCTACTGCTGTGGCGACATCTACTACTACTGCTCCTACTACTACTGCTACTATTGCTGCTATTATTGCTATCGCTACTACGACTACTACTAATACTACTACCATTGTTACTATTGCTTCTGCTACTACTATTACTTCTATTGTTGTCGATGCTACTTGTACTACTGCTTCTACTACAACTTCTACTAGTCCTACTGCTACTACTTTTGCTACAAGTACAACCACTACTACTACTAATATCGCTACTGCTACTACTTCTTTTGCTACTACCACTACTACTCTGCTACTACTACTACTACTATTAGGACTGCTGCTACTATTACTACTACTACTACGACTACTATTCCTACTACTACTAGTCCTCCTCCTCCTCCTACTGCTACTACAACTACTGCAAGTAATACTACTATTGCCACTGATGCTGCTACTAGTATTACTACTTCGACTACTACTGCAACTATAGCAACAATAACTACTACTATTGCTACTATTACTAGTACTACTACTACAACAACAAAAACAATAGCAACTACTACTACTACTGCTGTTGCTGCAACAATTAGCACTACTATGACTACTACTACTACTACTGTGACTACAATTATTGCTACTCTTACAACTATTACTACTGCTGTTGCGGCAACTAATGCTACTACAACAACAACAACAACTACTACCACTACTATTACTTTTGCTGCCGCTAATGCTACTACAATTGCAACAACTATTACTACTACTACTACTACTACCAATGCTGCTACTGTTCTAGCTATTACCACTACTGCTACAACTGTAACAGCTATTATTACTACTACTACGACTAATGCTGCTACTGTTCTGCCTATTACTACTACTACTACTGCTAATAGTGCTACTACTACAGCTACTACTATTAGTAGGACTACTACTGCCAATACCATTTTGATTACTACAACATCTACTACTACTAATACAACTACTACTACAATAACTACCACCACCACCACCACTACTACAACAACAACTACTACTATTACAAGAAAAACAACAACAACAACAATAATAACTACCACTACTACTACTAGTACTACTTCTACTACAATTACTACTACTCTTGCTTCTTCTTCTACTACTAATCCAAATACACGTACTACAAATACAA